>CM029549.1:0-344232 GCA_017141385.1 Sogatella furcifera
GTTGAATTACATATTAAATATGTTATACGTTTTGATCTCTCTGTACAAGTGACAATTCTCATTTCTCACTTACAATTGAAATTTTATCAAATTTAATTGATACTTTCTCATCTATATGTCTGGAAAAGCTGTAGGTAGTTTCAAGGTAATTAGATTACATTATAATCTAATTACCTTGGGTAATTTTAGGGGGATTGCAACTTGATGATATAGCTCATTTGGAAAATCTATTTCAGAAAATCAAGTTTAAAAGGAAGAACAAAAATTGTAGGAGAATATCTTCTACAAAACAAGTTGGGTTTACTCAATCTATCGTTAAATCTTGAATTAGTCACCAAAATAAAATAATGAGAATGAACTTTTAAACATCGCTTCTATAATTTGTCTAAGCAAAGACAACATTCTTGCAAGATGGGAAAATGACTCCAGCTCGGTCATTAATAGTTCAAAAACAATAAATATGTTTCAAAAATTTCGAGTTTGTTCTGAAATTGTAGAAGAGAATGCTCCCTACAATTTGAGACCAAATTTATAATTAATTCTTGGACCAATATTGGCCAAGCTGGAGTCATTTTCCCACATTGCCAGGACAGTCTTCTTTCCTTGGACAGACTATAGTTTCCAGCGACTTTTTTATTGAGTCAACCATGAGAGAGTTGTCAGGCTATTCCATTGAAAATATAAGATTCAAAATTCACAACAAAATAACTACTCTATGAAGTAACAGAAATAAATATATTTTCATTATCAATTTAATATATCACAGGCAAATCTTGGACTTGACAAGACCAATGTATAACTATTTGTTGATAAAATTAATTTATTTTACGTTTGCAGGGGTTTTCTCATTTCTACAGCTAAAAGCATTGTCCGCTGCTATCTTGGGGTCCGCGATATTCCTAAAGAAGATGATGACGAAGTTCCACTTCTGTAATAAAGAAAGGAAACATATGAGTAGATAATCATTATAAATAAAGAATTAATTTATAGAACAAAATTTACATATTAATGACTCTGATAAAGCATTGGGTTAGATTATTCACAATTTTTTTTGAATGTTCTTGAAAATATGCTCAGGAATCTACCTCCTAATACTATAAAGCTAGAAACTGACTGACTGACTAATCAAAAAGATTTCCCACTTGCCGATATCTGGTAGGAATGTATTATACATATTTGGAAAGAGGAAGTCAAGTTGATTTATAATACTGAAAACAGCTGCGATGTTTTATTATTGTAAAACTTCTAATGAGGGAGATTATTTAAATTTCAAGTGCGTTGGCAAAATGGACTCAATTGTTAATTATGATTGTTCAATATTTCAAGTTCATCTTCAGACAATTATAATTGATCAAATAGGGTACCTAGTTAAGGAAAGGAGAAGGTAGCCAACAATATACAATAATTTTGAATTCAAACGAATGTGAATGCACCAGTTAAAGTAAACTCCAACGAAATTGGAGAAATTGGCAAATGACAGTTATTATTACACTGAGCTATGGCTTGATTTTCTTCTTAATGACTATTACAAGAGTAAATAAAGGATATTGTCAAAACACCTCAAGACCAAAAGTTGAAAATAGACAGTCTGAAAGCTGTAAGCGAGATTAAACCCGTTTTCTGAACGGTCTCCCTCGATTCACAAAGAGGAAAAAACATTGAAAGTCATTATTGCAAGCGTTAACCATTGACTATAGCCATAGCCTCCTTTAACATAAAGGCCGTGGCCTTAAATCTGGCAACGCTGTAACACCACTGCAGCGTAGGTCTAACTTGTATGATTATGGGCCAGTTGTTTGTAACTTTGTTAAGTTATAATTGCCTTGATAAGTTAACGCCTTGATTAGCCTGGATAACGACATCTTGAAGCAACAGCAAACTAACACAATTCAAATAGAGAATTTGAATTTATTAAAAGCCTTGAGTTTCAATAGTTTCAGTTACAAAACTTGATGACACATCATTTACATTAAATTTTATTGCCTAAAAATATTACTAACCTTTAAATTCATGAATCAAGTTTAGATTTATTATCACTGAGGCAATGATATGAATGGGGTAATGGAAAATTTCAATGGCGATTTTTCAAATTTAACAGGTCAGCAGCTGTTAAAATAGAATTGAATACTATAGTCTATTCACGATCACTTGAGACGAAATAGACAAACCTTTTGCGTGTGTGTGTGTGCGTGTATTGGAAGGTTTTCTTCTATGCGAAAAAATTGGCTGCAGTCAAACAGCTGACTCTTTTCTGGAGCTGTGATTGGCTAGAGTCCGACTTGTATTGTTTCAAGACTGTTGTCTTGAGCTGTGGTTGGCTACAGCTGTTGGTCTGTGGCCGAAAGTTTTGCATAGAAGATGACCTTCCATTACATGCATACACACTCAAAAAGTTTGTTTATTCCATCTCAAGTGATCGTGAATAGAGTTTAATTTCACAGTACTAAACTAATTGGCCAAAGTTATCGGCATTAAAACTTCAACATCATCAGCTGATGCTTAAATTTTCAATATCTGAAAACAATAGCAGCTCAAGGTTTTCGATTTTTGTGATACTACCAACCTGACAACAATTAAGTTGTATAAGCATGCAATTTCCAGATCATGTTTTTGTTTTAATAAATAAATAATTTATACAATAATGAGATAATTATTGATTCTAATATCTATTTTGAACGAGTTAATTTGAATATTTTGCTACTATTATCACATTTCAATACTTTATTCATTTGAACTTTTTTCCACTTTGAAACGGTGAATTAACGGTGATTAAACTAACAGAACGTAAGTGCAACCGGCCCTTTGATTCACTATTCTCCAATCAAAATGCTTGTCAACCCATTTTACTCGAAATTCTATTACAATTTGAATAGATACTCATAATAATATAAGAAACAGAAATAATTTTTCTTGGAGATTGGAATAAATATACCTACGATAATTTATTGTAATAAAAATCAAAGTATATTTGAATGTGCATCACATTCATAAATATAAAATATTGAGTTTTATTCTAGATTTTTGCTCCATGAATTAATCTTCTGTTTTGAATAACTGTTCAGAGCAATATATTAGCAATTGTTAGAATTATTTCGAATGCAATAGTCTACTATTTTAGCACTGATTACACTCATTGTTCATTATCATCATTGTTCATCCCAATATAGCCTACATTGAAACCGATACTATCTAAATTTATCGTTACTGTACTCAGAACAACTTCTTGGCATTCAGTAATCAGGAATACATCTTTGTATTCTTCGGTTGTAACATTGGTTGCTGATCCATCCCCTTACTCATTGAGCCAGAGTTTTCAGGAAAAATAAATCTATCATCATGAACATTTGAGAATGGGGCAGCGCTTCTTCTCATGAATTAGACTTATCTCTCTACCATTCCACCCATATGATAGCATTGAGTACAGTAACAAATGTTTGTTTTATGAGGGTGAAGCCCACATGAGTTCATAGGCTTGTGCGTGGGTAATGAAATGGATGATAGATGACGACTACTTTTTAGGTAGTCGGGACTGACGGCTTATCGTCTACTCCGAAAGACGGGGTGGCCGTATTTATGTGATTAAGCTGTGGTCAAAAATTGTTCCCTGCTTGGGAATTGAACCAGGGTCCACCTGGTTATCAGACCGGCGCTTAATCACTCCTCCAACGAGCCACCCAAATCATGCATGTTGACTTGATTTTTCTCTCTTTTGGGTAGAATTTTCATGAAATATGACCAAATGTGAGAATGCGCACAAGAAATGTATTCGTTGGAACAGCTGATTTGAAAATTAGTCCAATGCTATCTTCCTACTCTGAACAGTTGCCAGTTTTTAGGCCATGGCATCATTTGAAAGTAGCTATGTTATAGCACGTTGTCTAGAAATGTAAGGCACAATCCCCTGATTCTACAAATTATACCATTTTTATACGAGTAATTAATATTCAACAGTCTAATCTAAGTACAGCAACCATGCTGTAACTTCCACAAACTACCAGCAGAGGGATCGGCTGTGTATTGAAAATGCATAATTTTGTTTCCGCTGGAATCTACTATGGTAACCATTATACTTCAACAATTAAATTACCGAATGCCAATTTGATAGATCAATGAAAAAAGTGATTGTTTCATGCGAAAAATTCAAATTATTTGAGCACCTGACTGGTAAGCGGCTACTGTTGATGACAAGAGACTGCGGTCGTCCGGCGCTTTTTCCCTTACTGCTGATAACATCACTATTCGAGAAAGTCTCTCCCAAACTGTGACGTTTGCTCACTTGTGATTCAGTTTCATTTTTAGCGGCGGCTCTGACGGGTAGCAATGATTTTTGGGAAGGCTGAACATTGTTTGTCAGCTTCAATGAGGAATTTTGTGAGGACTTTTTCGCATTTTCCAGTTTTCTAATACACCTTTTTTCTGACAAGGCAAAAAGTTTTAAGGATGAAGTTTGAGAGCGGTTATAAGACTCTTCTGCTTGGAGAGGATTGGCTTCTGATATATTGTTTGACAGTGTTTTGGGATCAGAGTGATTTTTAGATTGTCCCGTGATTAGAGAACCGTTTTCGGACACTTTCCTGGACGTAAGCTTTGAAAAAGAAGAATTTTTTGGTTCTTCTACATTTTTTAATCCATCTTCTACAATTCTATCGTAACTGGATGGCCCGGAAACATTATTTTCAGATGCTACTTTGGCACTGTTAGCACATTTATTAGACATTGGTCCACCTAGAGGGGTTTCAATAGGTTTCACTGTCCCATTCATTTCATCATAACCCGCACTAGTTGCTTTCTTATTTGAAGGCTTCAAAAATGGACTTATGGAAGTATTCTGCGCAACTAGAAAAGGAATTTTATCAATAGAACGTTTCGAAACAAGACTCTTAGATGATTTTCTAAGCTCTCCTGTTTTTTGGAGACATGCTAGAGATGATGGTTTCAAACCGGAAGTTTCTAAAGGTTTTCTAGGTTCTGCAGCTTCTTGTGAACCTAACGAAATATTTTCATTTGATTCAACTGGTCCAAAACAATTGTTGGAATCTGTTTTTGTAATTATATTACTATCCATGGAATCATTTTCAACTGAGGAAAATTTCGAGTATTTATTTTGAATAGATAACCCAGAACTCATGGACATTCCATCGAAATTCAACGAATTCCTGTGCGATTTCTTGATACTGGAATGATCGAAATTACACCCATTTTCTAAAACTAAAGAGCGTCTTGCATTCCTGGAGGGCATTGTACTAGTTTTACCAGAAGAACAGTCACTATCAAGAAATAATGAACGCCTAGGTGATTTACTCATTGTAGGAATACACGAGGATGCATTTTTCGATGATTTTATTGGACTTTTATTAATATTCGACACTTTTTCTTTCGGGAGAATGTCTCCTTTTTTCAACAAAGATTGTCCTGTTGCAATTCTATGTTCTTCCATATTGCTTTCAGATTTCGAGGTAATAATAGATTCAAAATTTTTTACGAGATTAGGTTCTGAAGCAGCTTTTTTATCATTTTCAATATCTATAACATGAGAAGTTTCTTTATGAGTGCCACAGCCATTTCTCTCTGCGTCTAGAACGGTTTCATCAAGTGAATGTATAGCACTGTTATCGGTAACATTATTATTATTATTATGAATTGTTGCGCTACTCAATACATTTGGAACAGAAGAGGTATGAGAATAAGATTCCTCACAATTCTTCAAATCTAATGCAGAACTGGACTTATTTTTGTCTTTTTCAAACACTGTTACACAATTACCATTCTCAAATGTAATATTCTGAGCTAGTGGTTTGGCTGACATGTCATTTATCAAGGCCATACTTTTGGCAACATTATTCTGAAGCGAAAGGTGAGGAGAACATGTCTTTCTGTTGGATTGCAACACAATTGTTTCATTATTCTCCAAAAGACTAACATTGTCGATATCGGCTTTGCAACCGTCAGAAGGTTCAACAAATTCCAAATTTCGGACCTCACTGCTTGCTTCATCGGAAGGAGATTCATTGATAAGAGTTGGAGAACTAATTGTAAGCTGCCTGTCAGAATCAGCGTCTTCAATGCGATTTGATAGATTAGCTGTCTTGATTTCGTTTACATTCAAGATGATGGACTTTGATGTTTCTGAACTGTTGTATTGTAAATTTGAGGAGACATTTTCAAGATTACCCAACATACTTGATGATTTTGAGTTATCAACTATATAACTATACGTGTAGGTAGCAGGAGCGGTTGTCTCGAAATTATTGTTTAGCAAGCTTGAAGAATTCATTATGAATTTGCGAGAGTTCCTAGTGAAATTTTGAACTGAATTCTGAACATCAGATATGGATTCGAAAGTTTCATTCAAAGTGGGAAATCTATCACCAAATTGATTCGAGATTGGTTGGTTATCTAGGGTATGAACGTTATTGGGATCATGAGTTTCATTACTTCTAATAGTAATGTCCTCTGAATAGATTGAAGTTTCAAAAACTTTACCACCATGGTTGTGATGAGTTTCATGTCTTTGATGCCGTTCACTAAGACTATTATAAGTTTCGTCCCGATAATTAATAGATGGATTTTTAACAAATTTATCATATTTTCTGTTTTCATTGGAAAAGTTTTCTTGGAACTCAGTTGATGGATTTTCAACAATGAAACTGTTACTAGTATCATTGAAAATGTTCTCTGTGTGACTGAGGTAAGACCTTCTAGGAAAGTTTTCAGTTTCATTACTTTGAATAAAGTAATCCCCTCCCATAGTATCAAGTGATTGATTCTTAGCCATACATTCATCACTACGTTTACCAAATCCTTCCTCCAGATAGGCAACACACGAATTTTCAATTACATAGACACTTTTGTAATCATAATTCTCGTAATCCTGAACTTCAATTTCACCGAACTTCAAGTCATTTACAACGGGAGAATTTGAATGGTGATTTAAAGCAATATCCGGCAGATGGCCAGTCAATGAAGATTTTGAATTTTTAATTATATCAGGTGATATGCATCTTGCATTGGGAGGATCATTTCTTGTTCTCTCATTGGTTGAAACTTGATTTGAATTTGAATTGTTTCTAGCCGCCGACGTATTTGGATTACAATTTTGAAAATTCAAATTCTGCACCAGACAATCAGTCTCTAACATATCTTGACCCAAGCCATTTCTTGACCTGAGGTCATCATAACTAGATGCTGCTCCATTATTGTCCAACGAAACTGAGATTGAATTTGTATCAAGATCGTATGCTACTGTATCACTGCAACGGACATGATTGAAGCTTGGAAAGTTCAGATTGGGAATGATATCATTATTCCTGTCGGCCTCATGAGATGTGAACTGATAGAAATTTGAGTTGGGCGGAGAATAGCTGGCAGATGTTGGTTGATGCGAGTCAAAATTAGGAAACTGATCATTACTGGCAGCCACAAAGTTTGGCATTTTATCGAAATTAGATTTTTGGACAAGCTCATTTATTTGATTGAAATTAGTGTTTGAAACCGAATCAGTCTCCTCGTTGGAAACAATTTTATCGAGAGTTTGCGAGTTTGTAGGGTAATTGTGGCTAGTTGTTTGAGGAGAGTGACCATGTACATTGGAATAATTTGCATGGAATTTTGGACAAGTGTCGTAAGCAACGATGTCAGGAGTAAGCTGGCTGGAAGATGCTGAAGCTGGAGCTGGAGAACTGCAATCTGAAGGCTGCTGGAAGTCAACTCCAAGCCTGCTAGATCAGAAAAAATTCAACAAATTAGACACTGATCGACAAATTATTCGAGTGAGTGATTAGGATGGACCCACAGTTAAGTATTGAAATCAATAATCAATAGATGTTATTGTTTACGAAAATGAAGTTTGAATTACACAAGGAATAGGATACACAAAGACAAAAGAAAGATGACTGATGATGTCATGTAAAGGAGAGGATGGAGAGCAAGGAGTGACTGATGGGGATTGGTGGAGAGGCTTGGAAATGGGGTGAGCACATTTTCACATAGCTGGGATGTATCTGCTGACATCACAGAATATCGAACTTTGACTCAAATATCGATTGAAAGAATCTCGATTACTTCTGACCGGAAATATCGAATACAACCAATGTGCTCACCTTCGAAATTATTTATAGGTTAATAGGTTAGAAAAAGGAAATGGTCATAGAAAATGGACGAACCAGTGGAGTATGTTAGAAATTATAAAAATTTTTTGGAAAGTCTTCAGCAGCATGACAATTTGGACACTCATGTCTGTATTTTCATCTATCAGTATAATTGTCATGTATCTAATAAATAAATAACTAGAAGAGACTGCTTTGAACAAAGCAGTAGGCTAGGTAGCCTACCTTACAGATCCTTACCGTAACTTGCTTTTGAATGAATATATTATATAGAAAAACGGGCCGGTATCCACTAATGTGAGACCGGTATGTATGAGCTGTCTGAAGAGAGAATTTTCTATCATGAAAAATGTGTTGATTGTATTGGGTAGGCCTACTATTGTATACAGTACTACCGTGATGAGTAAGTTAATAAACACATGTCTATTACGCTAAGTTTACACCGGAGTGTTAATAACTTTTGTGAATAACGTATTATTATTATTATTATAAATACTTATATATTATATAACTTATTACGTAAAAGTTATTAACATTCTAGTTATCTGTAAACGCGTTTACACCGGAATGTTAATTTTATATATTATATAAGTCTAAATAGTAATACCGTACGTTATTCAAAAAAGTTATCAACATTCCGGTGTAAACGCGACATTACACGGTAATATTTCATAACCACAGATGTTTGATAATAGAAATATGTCATAGAACTATTATCATGTAATATCCGCCTAAAGAAATTTAAATTACTTCAAACCATACATAAATTAGCCGATAGTTAAATCTACATAACTTGATCACATACTCAGCTTGTACGGTACTGTAGTCAATATTAGTAGGCTAATGAACTCATACTTTCATCCATCCAAGTTATATGTGAGTATAGAAATATTACCGTTCTAAGGCCGATATTACATGGTTATATTCCTATATTGTATGAAATAAGATTCAAGTACGAAATCACTATTAAGGTGATGTTCATCCCTCTGTATAGGACATATTATGACAATTATTAATACCGGCCAAAATGATTTTCAGAAGGATAAGTTACTACGGTGAAAAGGGTTCATTTTTTGCAAGTTGTATTTTATGGTTAATAGAAATGAATTGAATGGGTTGAAATCAATAATTGCAAGCCCAACAAATTCAGGCCAACTTCGAAATTTGCCTTGAATTCCTATAACTCGTTCTAACCTATAAATTTTAAAACTGCTGTGTGCTTGTGTTCGATATTTCTAGTCGGAAGAGATCGAGATTCTTCCGATCGATATTTGAATTGGAGTTCGATATTCTGTGACGTCAGCAGATACTTCCCAGCTATGTGAAAATGTGCTCACCTGGAAATGGAGGCCAAGGTCCACGATGGACTGTATTGCCGCATAGTAAGTATGGTAAGGATACACAGAGAAAGGAATGGAATGAAACGAATTATCAAAATTTGAGGAAAGGAAAATAAATATTATTTTCACATAAAAATTGGGACTCTTTGAGTAGTTGTGAAATTGATATTGTGGTAGTTATCCATAAATGAAAAGACAAGATGTTGTCAAACCACTGATTTATTAGAAAATCGAGATTACCGGTTACGGTTGTTACGCCATTATCAATCTCTGGTAAACTAAAACTTAAAGTACAGAGCAGCAGTATTTATACTAACGGTGAAGCACTGCTATTGGTAGACGCTTGAGCCAATGACCGTGAACGTCTGCCATTGGCCTAGACAAGCTCCTCCCTGATTAGCGGTTCATTCAAACATTACAAAATAGCGTTTCAAACAGAAAATACAATTGAAGATCGATAAATAGCTACAGTAACCAACAAAATACTAGTACAAATATACGGAAAGATGAGGAAAACAACGAAATGAAGCAATACAGTAATATCTGACTAACAAATTATGATCAAATTAGATTTGTGGTATTGTATTGATTGAAATGAATCTGGTCGTTCAAACTCAACTGTGAATGATCTTTAGTTGCCCTGGTTATTTCTAAAGCTTCCAGAATGTTGAGAGTTCTGCCTTTATTATTAAAAATATCTCTATTTTCTAATAAATCAGTGGTTTGACAACATCTTGTCTTTTCATTTATTAAAAATTGGGATCATGAAGAAGGATATTTTTAAGGGAAGAAGGAACTGAATGCATTACTGAGAATAGGACTTACTGCAGAGTAGGAATTTATGAAATGGAAGAGAGGAAAAACCTTCAATGTACAATAAGAGGATGAAAACAGAAATTTTTTTCAAAATTTTAGGTATATAATTGAAGTGAATTTGGGAAATGAACAGGGCTTGAATAAGGGATTACTCATGCCTTAATTAAATTCGATACAACAGGATTCATTAGTTAAATTTTTGATCAATACCTTTAAAATGGACTGCAGCAGTGACAATAAAATCAAAGTGTGACCACGCTTTAATATAATTATTGTATTATTGCATGATCATGTCAAACTTCTTATTACAAGTCCAGTTCGTTGAAATCCACCATTTATCTATCAACAATTGACATTTTACTCATAATCATAGTATATTTTCAACTGCCAAGGGATTAAAAACAGTTTCTTATAGTTTTTAATGGTGGGGAGACTCTCACGGGTAGGTTCCACCGTGCCACAACGGAATAAAACTTACAGATGATGTCAATTTAATCTACAATTTATTATGGTGTTCTGTATCCATTCTTTTTTTCCACTTGAAAATTTAAAACTCAATAAAAATCACTTATAAATAGAAATAAACTCACTTACATAGTAGTTACTAGTTTCGACATGTTGTAGTGGTCATCTTCAGACTGAAAAGTCTTTTACTAGAATAAATGGAACTAGTAAATCAAAATTATTAGAATCAAAAAAATGGTAAATTAATTAAAAATCTGTTGATAAATTTAAAGTTTTTTTCATAAGTTAATTTAAAGAATTAATCTATTTACGGTTTGCAAAACCAACGTTTATTAACCACATTGATTAAAATTCCCCCAATAATTTTAATTAATAAAATAATTTAATTTATTTCTATTCGCTATGAGCATCTACCGTGCTGCGCTCTGGTGGATTATCGTGTGTATTTTTCTACGCGATTTAGCATACAAAGCATAGCGCTAAATGGGAAAACGCATTTATAATTAGAATTGTATTATTTGCTGCTTCATGCATTTCTCAGTAATTAGAACATGATATTTAGGATAGGAATGTTAGTTATTGATAGTATTATAGCTCATTATATTAGAAAAATCCTAGTTTTCAAGTATTTGAGAGCAGACAACCACAAACAGATGTATTTGAGAGTTGACAAAAACTTTGAGATAACAGCTGATAAGTTATCTAACATGAAAATGAAAAATTGGCGCAAGCTCACATTTATTTGAAAAATTGAATGATATGAATATTCCTTATTAAAACATAATTGATAAAGTTTTTGCGTTGATAGTAACAGCTTATTAGATTAACTAACATAAAAACTATTCATGTACATTACCTCATGTACAGGTTAGAATGAAGCACTCCATGGTCCTACTTGATCAATAAATTCTTTTGCACGTAAACAAAACAATTAGGTTAGCTTCACCTATCAATATTTATTCAATGCAGTGAACCATTCTTTTTATTGATGAAACTTATGTATGGCAACTGGAAAAGTGTAGAATCATGAAATTTCCATTGCGTGTTTTATTTTTACAATCCAGAACACAACAAATTCTCCAGGACATTATTTTAGGTTTAGCCCTATCTCCTCCAATGTTAATTCACTCAATTTTTCGCCGAAATGATCCGCCAATAGCGCCTCGATCGCCAAAAATATCCTTTCCACCCACTTGCACATAGCGAATAAGATTTTAGGTTGAAAAAAGTGCCACTTGGTACCGTTGTTAAAACTATTACGAAAGTACGAAACTATTAGAAACTACTGAACAGTCTGAAGATGACCACTACAACAGGTCGAAACTAGTAACTACTATGTAAGTAAGTTCATTTCCATTTATAAGTGTTTTTTATTGAGTTTTACAATTTATTATTGGTATAGGACCATGGTTTCGCAGCCACACCGGTCACATTTTCAAGCTGACTGTCAGAAATAAAGTCAGACTGTAAGTAGTGTAGAGGTATAGCCTGTCCAAGCAAAGAAGACATTCTGGCAAGATGAGAAAATGACTCCAGCTCGGTCAATATTTGTTCAAAAATTATGAATTTGATCTTAAATTGTAGGAAACACCCCGTTCTACAATTTGAGACCAAATTCATAGCTTTTGAACAAATATTGACCGAGCTGGAGTCATTTTCTCATCTTGCCAGAATGTCTTCTTCGCTTGGACAGATTATAATAGGTGAACATAATACTACTAGATGTTCTGTGTTTGAAATTCATTTCTGGGACAATTGATTTGTTTCAAGTGCCAACTAACCTGGAGTCCAAACTTCGGCTGCTGAGCGATCTAATGTCCCTCATGTCAATTGTCCTGGCTGCATTTCTCATTGGCGCTGCTCGGCTGCTTACTGCAACAAAAAAGGTTAAAACTAAAATAAAATAGTAGAATAAATCATAAATAAATTGAAAAGTATGAAATGGAAATAAATAATAAGGAAACTGGATGTTGTCAAATTTCACAAGGTTTCAAATTATGAAAGGATTCAGTACCCGGTTCCACATTTTACTAACGCATCTTCAGCTGTAGCCTACAGGTGAATATGGAAATAATATAAAAATATAAATAAAATAAATATAATAATAAATAATATATAAATAATAAATATATATATAATAAATAAATATAAAATAATAAATAAATATGGAAATAATTATCAATGGCTCAACAGCCCATGAAGGTCCTTGGCCTACCAGCTGGTTGCCAGTTTCATATTCACTCCACACTATACGTCCGTCCAAGCAAAGAAACACCCCGGTAAGACGTGAAAACGACGCCAGCCCGGCCAATACCGGCCCAAAAGCCATAACTTCTTAAACAGAACACACAGTCCTCGAACCAACACTGACCGAACCGAATAACATGCAGTTAATCAGTTAGAATGTACCGTTATGCAACAATTTACTATTCCTCCAGAGACAGGAAACGAATGACTATCTTAACTAACGACAGCCAATCTCCCAAAGAAGGGACGAAATTAATGATAGTAGCCTAAATAGAATGCTACAGCTGACACTAAAAAGTTAAGCGATTTCGTCAGTCTTGTACGTATTACGTATTAGATTATAAGGTATCTAGATTACAAGGTATCTTAATATTACCTTGATATAACCTACTATCAGTTAATTTGTCTCGTTTGATTATAAAAACATCATATACACCCATATACACGATGACTTGGAAACAAAATTAACAAACTTTTAAGCTGAGGCCGCACTGCCGGTGGGTAGAGCGTGGATGGTGGAGGGTACTTGATAAACCTATAGAACATACTCTCACCATCTGTCGCAATTAAAATATTATTAAATGTATTTAGTAAAATATATAATATATTTTTGAATTGAATATATTTCTATTTGTGGAATCAATATGATTATGATTTCCCGGCAACATAATATTTCATAATATTATTACAGTATGGTACTTCTGTGCGGGGTCTGTGCTCTCTGGTGGAGAAAATTGATACTTTGATTTGTAAACATTCATGTTTAGTTTTTGTGGCTAAACACTGCTCATGGCCAACAGATTGTTATGAAAACAAACTGGGAAAGGATTGAAATTAAATAAAAATATAATTACCATTTGCAGCAGACCATAATAGGCTAGGTACTAATATTCATTTATTTATTCATATTATGCTTGTTTTAAAACTATTCAATATTCCAACAAACTGCAAACAACCTACCTATTTGAGGTTGCCGTAAAGCTCAGTACATAATTTATTATCAAAAATGTCTCGAGGGAATGTTTTCGTAGTCAGCTGATTTATGAGACACGGCCCTGTTCTGTAGATTATGTGCGGTAGGTCATGGCGAATACTACAAAATCATATTGGCAGTTGCAATGTGTGCTTTGTTGATTCAGCCTCTTGGAACTATAATTTAGTGTAAAAGCGTCAGGTTGGCTGAAGTGATTTTTCCCCAAAAGTTATAGTTCTGCGCATGCGTAGTTACACTCTCACTTCCCTCCACCATCTTGCCAAAGGCTCTTCTGTTCGCGGCACCACTATACCACCCTTTATTATTACTTTTGGGTGGCTCGTTGGAGTAAGCGATGAAGCGCCGGTCTGATAACCAAGAGGACCCAAGTTCGCATCTTGACCGGGGAACAATTCTTTGACCACAGCACAATCACATAGATACGGTCACCCCATCATTCGTTGGACGATAAGCCGTCGGTCCCGACTACTTGACAAGAGATCCGGTCGTCATCTCTCATCATAGTCTCAGGCTGCCGTGAGTGGAATGCCGTCCCTGAATATATTAGGACCCTGGCTTATAAACATTTTACAATCCACATTACTCATAATTCGTGAATGTTATTGGTGTTTCTGTCTCATAAACGTTTCCCATAATTCGGAAATTCTACAACCTCAACTGGCTAGTTGCTATGACATGAAAAACCCAAAACTTTGCTTCCAATCAATGATTTGATGAATAAATTGATATATTATTATGAATATAATTATCGATTATAATATTTATTGTGAAATTTGAATGGAAATCATTTTTGTCGCTAAAATAATATCATAACCTACAAATCATATTGTAATATGAAACCTTGAAGTCGGCCATTGATGTACTGCAATATTAGGGCAACAGCTGTTTTTTTCCAAAATTTGGAACTTTGTAAATCCAACGTTTTATTGGTGAATCTACAATGTCGATCACTTGTTTTTCTTCAGAAAAACAAGCTGTAAATGTTTATAAGCCAGGGCCCAGGTCTATTGAGAGCCGAGCGAGCTTCATCTTGAAGTTAAGAAAACATCTTATTGACAAAATGATCGAATATGTCCAAACCTAGAGCAGCAACATGGCAAATTCCATTATTCACCTTATTTTTATCCATTACATACTTGAATAAATCTGACTCTCTTCACACACCATCTTCACTTTCTCCTCATACTTTTAATTATAAATTTAACTTCCATTTTACACTACCATCACTCTTTCACCATCCAAACTGTTATTATAATATTAACCCAACTCTTGTCATCCTTCGCACATCTTCATTCACTACCATATACTTGTAAATAATTTTACTTTGAGTTATCTCAATTCATAATATCATTACCCATTTCCATTACCATTAACTATTTACCACAATCACTTTTTATTATTACTTATCTTATAATATAGTTTAAATATCGATCAAGTATTAATTTATTCAAATCTAGTTTTTAAATTCTGTAATAATTTTCTTACTATCTTTAGTAATTATAATAGCTCGTTATAAATTTTCAACTCAAGGCCAGGTGTTAATGGAAAGGATATCCTTATTATCCTTTCCCAAGAATGGACATATATATGTCTAAACTTCGCCTTTTTACTTAGACACTCCTTATTCATTTTGCAGAGCCTCGAATCAAAATTTGTATTAATTTTGCATTCATTACATCAACCGTTTTTCGTATTTTTCTAGAAGTCTCTATTTTGTGAAATTTATAGGATAATTTTGTTTCACTCACTTATATTACAATGTATAATCTAAGCCGAATTTTGTTATTTATTTGAATAAAGTAATCCAATCTAATCTAATCTAATCATCATCCCTCTCATTATCCACGCACAAGCCCAAGAGCTCATGAGTGCATCACCCTCAGAAAAAGTTACATTCAGAACATTCATTTTTTTCAAGTTTTCATAAATGTAGATTTTCTCTACTTACATGGCTGCTCTAGGTACTAGTACATTAGCTATAGTTATTCATACTTCTTGTGCAATCATCCTCTAATAATAATAATAAATTAGTTCAACTACTTGATAGTTCTTGTAAAATTGTTCTCATTTTACTGATATTGTTCACGTTTAACTTCTAATGTTTTTTTCCAAGCTTATTCTACTTAAATGTGTTTTCCCAACACTCGATCACAAAACATCTCATTCCAGAACTTGGAACGATTCGCAAAACAGTTGATTCCGGAACGCCGTGCGCAAAACACTTGCTTTGCGCACGGCCCAAATTCCATTTTGTGCTTTGCGCACGGCCCAAATTCCAATTCCAAATTCATTGAACTCGGAACGTCTGAGAGCCGATTTCACCAGAATCCAATAACGTTAGATTCATCATAACAATAACATTTATGGCAAAAACTGTTATTAGGCGCTAAAATTTATTGTATTAAATACAAATTTTGTTAGAGCGTAATTTGACTAAATCTTTCTTTTGAGAATTATCTGCCCAATTTAGTCCAGTTGATTACAGTCATCTGTCGACTCGTCGCCTGTCGTTGAGGAATAGAAATGGCGGAGTTTTGATTATTAGTCGTAAGTTAACTGCTCTGTGTTGATATTGATTAAGTTATTTACAATTGTTTCGAAATAATAATATAATTAGAATGTTTGCTTTGATTATCTGTTGCATAATAATACAAATCAAACTTATTTAAAACGTTTTTTGAACAAAATTATATACTCTGGTGATAGTACTGCGTTTAGCTGAAAAGAAATTGGCCGTTGTACTACTTTTAGCTGGGAATCGCACCAAAAGTAGCGAGAAGAATCAAACTTTAACACCTTCTTACATAATCAAAATTGATCGTACAAATTTTATCAATAAATTAAACGTTTCTGGACTGCTAAAATCGATTATACTGGTATTTAGATTACGCAAAAATGTAATAATTAATCCATTAATGCCATTAATTTATGATGCAAAGTTTCAATGTGTAGCATTGGCCTACGGTACTCTAAATGCTCTTAATCTATTGTTAGGCTAATCTCTCGTTGGTCTGGCATTACACGATAATAATTATAGTTCTATGTCATACATCTATTATCAAATATATTATAATATGTTCTTTATAGGAGAACATACACAGAGAATATGATCATTGATGATAGTTGGTCAATTACACGATAATATTTTATCATCACAGATGTTCGGTAATAGAAATATGTCATAGAACTATTATCATTTAGCCTAATACCTGCTATTAAAAATGCGTCAATTATTATTGTTTTAGAACTTTTATGATATAGAGTGTTGGGAAAAATATTGTGTGCAACTGGTGTGCAAAAGGTTTGCCAAACTCGATAGATGGCCGAACTCAGCTTCGCTTCGTTCGGCCATTCTCTATCTCGTTTGGCAATCACCGGTTTTGCGCACAAGTTGCACAAATATCTATTTCAACGTGTCATGAGTGCTATTCCGTGTTTCAAATGGACACGTTAAGCCGTCGGTCCCGGCTGCCTAAAAACAGTCGTTAAGTCATGTCAGAGGCCCTGAAATTGATCAGGAGCGACCTGAAATCTCTGACACCAGACCTGAGCCAGGCCTTAATAAGTGCTAGCCTATTAGGCCCAAGCTTGTTGTACTCAATATTAGATAAATGAATTAAATAATAAATAATGAATAACATGAACTTGCTGGAATTTACTCACAATTAGCAAAATGAGATTTGACGTCTTTGGCATTTGCGACGATCGCATCCAATATTTTTTCCTCCTTAATCTTTGCCGGGTCTTTTTCATCAAGCTGTAATCAAAAGCGGAAAATCCTAACTGAATAGTTTAATTAAAAAGATGATAAACTATATAATTTAATTCACTGTTGAATATTATTCTTTCCAAGTATAAATATTCTATGGAAACAGAAATTTTGACATAGCCCTAATCTCTTTAATTGTAAAATTCATGTGATTTATTCCAGAAATAGAAGTTTTGAGTATTGATCGCTGAAAAATATTCATATGGCTTTCGTTGTGAGGAGCTACCCATAAGGGTTGGTTCCACTCGCCTTGGTCAAAATCTGGTCACCAATCCGAAAGCAGACCATAGTGTTTGTGACTTCAAAATTACATAGCAACCGCTTTCACTGAGCAACCAGACACACCACACGTTTGTCAACTGTTCCTAAATATTGTAAGCTATTGTCCAACTATTCAACTAAACAAATAAATACATAAAATCTGTGTGCAAAATATTAAGTAGTCAGTCCAAGCAAAGAACACATTCTGGCAAGATGGGGAAATTACTGCAGTTCGGTCAATATTGATTCAAATATTATGATTTTAAAATATCAATATTTAGTAGAATTTAAGAATTAAATTAATCTGAATATCATAATTATTAATTTAAGATTTTAATATTTGATTTTAAATTGTAGATCAGTATGTTTCCTTGTTTCCCACAATTCAATACCAAATTGATAATTGAACCAATATTGACCGAGCTGCAGTCATTTTCCCATCTTGTCAGAATGTCTCCTTTGCTTGGACAGCCTATATGCAAAGCAAGTTGCCAATCGATTGAAGCGTTTCATATGGGAATAATATCATAACAGTAAAAAGATCATAAAATACTGTTCTGAACAGATTCTATTGCACATTATACGTGGGGCAATTTTTATTGTACAATTTTTATTGTACAATTTTTATTGTACAATTTTTTATTGTACAAGGGGCTAAAAGTCACAGTCAACCTTTACGAATTTTTCCCAAATCAATTACATCCTATATATTTTTTTCAATATTCTAAGTCGATACAACGTATCGCTGGCTGCCAAAGTTTTCTCAATTATTGTTAATCACTTTGAAGGAATCAATTTTCTGTAAGGAATAAAGTTCCGTTCCGTAATAAAGTTCCGTAAATAAATCCTCATTTTCTTTAGTATAATTATTAATACATGAACTTTAAAACCCCGGAGTTCGTTCACGAACATTCTGCACAATTCAGCCTACCTTAACTTTGTCGAGCACTTTGTTCATAGAGGCAATATGCTCTAGAACCAATCGATCACGTTCTGAGCTGGTTTTTTCAATGGCCGCGTCAACCAGGGACAGAAATTTGCCGTTATTTTTCTCGTGAACTGCTATACACTTCAACATCGGCATCAGGTCACACATCATGAATCGTATGTTGGCCACTTTGTCATCTGAACAACAAAAGAGAAAAACAAAATCTTGAATTATTTTTCAATGATTTTACTGAAACTAATAAACTTGAAAACACAGACTCAGGTCCAACACGTCGTTTACCAAATTTTGATGAATTATAAGTTTGAAACGAGTTTAAATATTTTTGCAGCACTTCAGACAAGAGTTTATGGTCCAAGAGAAATGCCGTATTAAATTAGTGAAATTTGTGTATAAATACACTAAACACTGTATAAATACACTTCAAACAAGAGTTTATGGTCCAAGAGAAATGCTGTATTAAATTAGTGAAATTTAAATAGTGTATAAATACACTAAACACTGTATAAATACACTTCAAACAAGAGTTTATGGTCCAAGAGAAATGCCGTATTAAATTAGTGAAATTTAAATAGTGTATAAATACACTAAACACTGTATAAATACACTTCAAACAAGAGTTTATGGTCCAAGAGAAATGCTGTATTAAATTAGTGAAATTTAAATAGTGTATAAATACACTAAACACTGTATAAATACACTTCAAACAAGAGTTTATGGTCCAAGAGAAATGCCGTATTAAATTAGTGAAATTTAAATAGTGTAAAAATTAGTGTATAAATACACTAAACACTGTATAAATACACTTCAAACAAGAGTTTATGGTCCAAGAGAAATGCTGTATTAAATTAGTGAAATGTTAAATAGTGTATAAATACACTAAACACTGTATAAACACACTTCAAACAAGAGTTTATGGTCCAAGAGAAATGCCGTATTAAATTAGTGAAATTTAAATAGTGTAAAAATTAGTGTATAAATACACTAAACACTGTATAAATACACTTCAAACAAGAGTTTATGGTCCAAGAGAAATGCCGTATTAAATTAGTGAAATTTAAATAGTGTAAAAATTAGTGTATGAAATACACTAAACACTGTATAAATAGCACTTCAAACAAGAGTTTATGGTCCAAGAGAAATGCCATATTAAATTAGTGAAATTTAAATAGTGTAAAAAATAGTGTATAAATTAGTGAAATACATTGAAGATCTATATGAATTTCAAGAGACCTGACACTGGTATTACACGGTAATATTCCTGTTGTATTGAAAAGAGAGATATCGTAAAATACGAAACCTCTTTTCATAAATGATGTTAAAAATATTAACGTGTAAGTTTGGGCATTAGTACTCTGTATTTTGTGATTGATTGGATAAATAAATACCGGCCTTAAAAGTGTTTTTATTTCATTTCATTTCATAATTTCTCTATCAAAAAATTGTACAATACATACAATGAATAGTGTCACTTTTATTCATTATGATTCTATCACACTAAAATAGGTTAGTAAAAAGTAGCATGGTTAAGAACTACAGTCGAATATAAAAATAATATACTATCTTTGATCAAACAATAAATATATGATACACATTCAACTTGTCACCTAGATGTATAAGTTTGAGATTTGAGTGGTATAAGCCTCTATAAATAACTACACTATAAATAACCAAATAATTACTTTCAAATAGGAAGATGAATATCTGTTGATAAATGGCTGTTGAGCCATTGAGAAACAAACAAACAGATTGAATTCCAACCAATAAGTGCAGTCATTGCCTTTTAAGGTAGCATTCCTAAGCGGCGTCTCGAGCAGCGGAGATCTAGCTGCAGGGCTCTAGCTGCGTGTCTTGAGTCGTCACAGATCTAAGACTTATAGATCATAAATTAATGCTCATTATACTATAAAATCTGCAAAACAATAGACGAGCAGCTCGAGCCGTCGCTTAGGAATGCTATCTTTAGGATTCTTGTTGCTCATTTGATTTATGGATACTGGAAGAACAAGAAGAGGCACCACCAATAGACTAATACAAATTTATTCATGGTAAACTGATTGAATATTCAGAAAATAATTTATAATAAAAACATAGGTACGGTATAGCCTGTCCATTGTCCAAGCAAAGAAGACATTCTGGCAAGATGAAAAAATGATCGGTCAATATTGGTTCAGAAATTATAAATTTGTTCTCAAATTGTAGGAAACATTCTGATCTACCATTTGAATCGAATTCATATTTTTTTAACCAATATTGACCGAGCTGGAGTCGTTTTCCCATCTCCCCAGAATGTCTTCTACACTTGGACAGACTTTACTGATAAACATTACTTGATGATTTTTCATTGATAAATTTATTTTGGATCAAAACCTCAAAGTTTTATTAAATATTCAAGGATAGTTTCGAAATGCTTATTAAACTTTGAAGCACATTTTCCGGCTTTTAAGTGATAACTCTGTATTGTGATATTTTTAAAGTAGAAATTGTATGAGAGGTTTCAATTTCAATTAATTCACAGCCAACAATACAATAGTACATCAAGGCAGAGTCGGAAAAGTTATCTGTAATAATCTTACAACATTACAATATTATGTCTTTATAACAACAATAATAATGTCTTTTTATAAGAAAAAGACAGAAAATTATAAATTAAAACACAGTAGCCTATGTAGTCCAGTCAATAAAGTGCATGAAATATGCCCCAATTCCTGATTCATATAATACACGGCATAATCTGACTTTGGACATGGACAATATTAAACTTAATTTGAATAGAATAAGTTTTTTTGGAACTCCAGTTTTCTCTTAATATTTTATTGTAATAAAATTGAATAATAATTACCCATGAGTGCGATAGTTGGTATGAAGAAATGCGTCCTGAAATAAGCACTGGAGAAAATTTCAAGAATATTGGGAATCGACCGTACATAAATCGATCGATTGTAAAAGTTTTTACTGCAGCACAGATCTGAAAAATGAGATAAAAAGCGAATACTGTACAAAAGTTCAATGCAGATACAGAGCACTCACAAGTCACAAAAGCATGCAAATAGAAAATTATTTGTTGAGAATATAAATCACGCTCACTATCATGTTATGTCTTTTCTTTCTTACCAATTCCTTAAGCTTTGGAATAAGTCAAACAGACAGACAAATATTCGCAAAAGGAATTCAGACAGAAAACTGATAAAGGCCCGTATCGACAGTGCAAGGCATGTGCCGCGAATGCCTCAAGGTATAGTCTGGTTCAAGCGAAGAAGACCTTCTGGCGAGATGAGAAAATTACTCCAGCTCGGTCAATATTGATCTCAATTATAGGAAACATTCTGATCTTCAATTTGAGACCAAATCAATAATTTTTGAACCAATATTGACCGAGCTGGAGACTGGAGTAATTTTCTCGTCTTGCCAGAGGGTCTTCTTTGCTTGAACCAAACTATACCTTGAGGCATTCGCGGCACATGCCTCGCACTGTCGATACGGGTCTTTAATAAATTCAATTCAGAAATACTTGAACGGCTTCGAACAAGATCAAATTTTAGAATTTGAAATTTACCTGTAATTATTGAGTTCCTTATATCTGTTCTTTGGTTCATATTGGTGTTGTAACGCAGGAATACCAGCAATGTCCTCACTATGGCCACCCGACATTCAACCGTTCTCTGCAAGAAAAGCAAAAATTTGTCATTGAATAAATTGGAAAATTTACACATCAATGTCTGCCATTGAGAAAAGTATAGACTTTTATCCGTTTCATGTATAATTATCACGTATCAAATAGATTGATCGTGATATATTATCACTTTTTGGACGCCAAAAAGTCATGCGGTTTCGTCTGCTCCTTTTGCACTACAACAGCTGATTTTGTCAGTTGGAGTTGTCATTGAGCTACGCATAGGTCAAGGTGTATCGAATAGTAGAGGTGGGAAGCCTCTGACTATGATACTGATATCACGGAGTTCCTCTAGTCAAAAATTTAGCATTAATTTCCCTATCCTTGACGAAAAATCGCACGCTTTTTTCCAATTTACGAAATACAGAATTGTTTTATGGATAAATTTCTTATATGAGCTTGTAGAGAGTTCCAAGACCTACATTCTGAGTGATTAACATCTATATTTTACTCAAATTTAACATGATAAAAAGTCAGTTAACGTGTCTCGGGAATACTCTGCAGCTGGGCTAATGCAATTATGGATAGCAATGCTATCAAATACAATGATATTATAAATGTATCTTATAATAGCATCGCTACTCATAATTGTATTAGCCCTGCTGCATAGCATTCCCGAGACACGTTAACGGGCTTTTTCTCATATTAAATTTGAGTAAATTATAGATGTAAATCACTCAAAATGTAGGTCTTGAAATTCTCTACAAGCTCATACAAGAAATTTATCCATGAAACAATTCTGTATTTAGTAGATTGGAAAACGTGTACGATTTTTCGTCAAGGATAGGGAAATCAATGCTAAATTTTTGACTAGAGGAACTCCGTGACGTCAGTATCATAGCTTTCCCAGCCAGCTGCTTCACTCTGCCCTACCTCTACTATTCTATACACCTTGCGCCTAAGTAATGTATTTTAAATCAAAAGATGCTTTTCATCAGCTGTTAGTAGGTTTCATCACATGCAAGAGACAGATGAAACCGTTCAGAATGGTATTGGATGCATTGCATCTTCCACATTGGATGTGACGCATTTAGTCAAGTGCGATTCAGAACCAGGAGAAATAGCCAAAGTTGGCGCAACGTAAAATGTCTATTACCCCCTCCACCCGAGAACTAGCTACGTTGTCAGATTGTGTGAAATTGAAACTTCTTCTAATGCAAACACATTCTACTGAATGTTAAAAGTGACAGCGTAGCTTCGGAAAAATCATGCGGTGTTGTGAAACTCACTATTTTTTATTATAAACCAGCTGTTCGCAGCTCGAAAATCTAAGTCGATTAGCTTCAACAACTCCAATTCTCATAATCTTTGACATACAATTATTCATGCATATACAGCTCTCCTTACTTTGAAACTCTTCAGAGGGCAAATTACAATCTTCCAACTATTTTTGACATTTGGAAAAATAATTTAAATTGTTTTTGAACAACTTTCTCGCTTTCACCACCCACTTATCTTCTTAAACAAAAAAGTTTCTAGATCGTCGAAAATTTCATGTTTTCTATTCGAGTAGACTCGACATTGACAAACATATTCGTGAATTGAAACTGAATTGTTGGTCGGATATAGATAATTCAAAAACCATTAGAAAGCACGAATTCTCCTTGTCATTTTGACATAAAAAAACATAATTTCTACTACAACCAATGATTGTGATCGAATACCTCGCGGAACAGTCTGTTGACGCAAAAAAGACCCTCTGGCAAGATGGGAAAATAATACAATAGAAAATAATATTATCGCAATTTTTCAATTTTATCAAAAAAATCAAATTTCCTTTGAATCCTTCTACACAGGAACCGTTTTAATACTACTGGCATGTCGAGGATGAAATTCTACATACAGATATGGGGACTAATCAAGTATTTGAAGAAGTTTAAATTTCTCACAATCTGACAACGTAGCTATTTCTCGGGTGGAGGGGAAATAGTCAACTTAGATTGCGCCGACTGTGTTATTCCTCGGGATACTTTCCATTCTCCATCCTCAGTTGAAATAATTACAATATTTATGAAATATTGTGAGTAGGAAGTGATTTGCTTCACTTATATGTTTTGTAATAATATTTTCTTAAGCCGCGTATCGACAGTCCGAGGCATGTACCACGAATACCTCGCGGAACAGTCTGTTGACGCAAAAAAGACCCTCTGGCAAGATGGGAAAATGACTCTAGCTCAGTCAATATTTGTTAAAAGTCTAAACAATCTGTTCTACAATTTGAGACCACATTTATAATTCTTGAATAAATATTGACCGAGCTAGAGTCATTTTCCCATCTTGCCAGGAGGTCTTTTTTGCGTCAACAGACTGTACCGCGAGGCATGCGTGGCACATGCCTCGGACTGTCGATACGCGGCTTTATATTCATAGTACGCACTTGAAAAATTCTATATTCTATTAATTAATATTGTAATAATTGAATTCATAGCGATTTATTCCTGTGCTCAGGTTTAAACCAATGCACTGCATATGTTTAGTGATTTCTTCTTTGCATTATCAATTAATCATATTTTATGCAAATAATTATGTTCAAGTTCTAATGAACATTGTGAAAAATTCTTTTTGAAGAATAAATTATTTTGATTCTTTGCCATCCTGACCATTGTTTCGACTATCTCGCTTGCACTGCCGAGATCACTTCCGCACGCACACGTGCATCCAGTGTGATCATAGCCTAAAAGGGTCTGTGCGTGGGTAATGGGAAGGATGATGATGAGAGATGAATGGACCTACTGCTTTAGGTGGGTTCCGAACCACTATGGTACATTTCATTCAAATAGTAGTCAATATGAAACAGGAAGATTAATGATAATAATTGGCTAAATATACTGACATATTTTATTCAAATATTAGTCAATATGTAGTCAAATAGTAGACGGAATATGTGGCCAGTGACGAGAACTGTTGACTCAACCCCAAAAAACGCAAATCCATTGAGCAGTTATGAAGCAATCACAAATCTAAGATGTTTAAAATAAATTTCTGACACATAAAAGATGTACTCACCTCATAAACCGAATAAAACTAACAAAAGAGTAAACTGTCAACACAATACGTCTTCAATGGCCACTGCTTTAACTATTACTGCCACTGACAGCGCATTCTGGTGATCACTGTGGAAAGTAGCAGGGGTGCGGCGTCTAACCCACATGCGGCAACTCTCCCCGAATGACCCAAATCTATAGACTTCTGGTAATTTTCCTCATTGAAAAGTATATTCAATCAACTTTATTCTATTAGGTCTCTCCACTTCCTCCTTCCACTTCTTCTCTCCCTACCAATCCCTTCCCTTTGTTTTCTTTCATTATAGTTCTGTAATTTTTGAACTTATTTACATTATAGAATTGTTTAATTACTTTTCGATCTGAATTTTTTTTAAGATCAATTGATTATTGTTTAAACACTCGGCCTCTGCGCACAGGTTTCTCAACCTTGCAGGGACCTTCCTGTTTTATATTGTATATTTTGATTTAGAAATATTTCATTTCATGTTTATACTATTCTAATGTAATTTATTTATTTCTAAGTTTGTAATTTTGTTTTCTTTAAAGGATAAATGAATGAATTTTGAATATGAAACTGGAAGTGTAATGACGATAATTGGCTAAATATACTGACATATGTGAAGAGTCTCTTGCGCAGCAGCTGTACAAACTGGCTGTAGATGAAGCTGGAAGGCAGACAGCGCATCAGTACCTCCAGCTGGCGAAAGTACTCGGTCTGTAGACGCCAGTTGTAGGTGGCCATCACCTCTGACTCACACGCCAGCAACGAACGCGTCAACTCTATGCTTTTATCGTCCTGTAAACCAGCACAAATACCAAAACATCGTTATACTGGACAAATAGGTATTTAAAGTTGTAATTTATTATTAATTTTAATTAAAGTTTCAAAACTGACCGTTTTGTTTTTTGTACAGGGTTCGCCAATGAAGTGGGACGATTTGAATAAGCAACAGGTTGTTTAAGAAATTGTATTTTTGTAAATTTTTCATCATAAATAGAAAGTAGAAATCTAGCCATTTAGTGTGCAATAATCAAAAATCATTTTTTTGAATATAACATCTTTCAAATGTCCTCCATTGGAATCTATGCACTTTTGCAGCCGGGCCTGAAAGAAACGGGTAGATTTACTGAGACTTTTAACTTTTTGCTTTACATCAAAATGATTCATAACTTTCTTACACCAGAACTCGCCCATTTTCCATTGAATGAACAAACAATATGGGACAACAAGCCACACTGCGAGAATGGCTGTGAATGTTTTGTTTCCAAGCCGCGTCATTTCTTGAAACGGGGATATCCCTGCCCCCCTCGCTCTCCAGATTTATCAACCTATGTCTTTTTTCTATGGGGCTACTTAAAAACGGGAGTTTTTCAAAGCGATCCACCCAGAACTATCCCAGCTCTAAAACAACGGATTCGAGATGAGATTGGAGGAATACCACTCAATATGCTGTGAAATGTCATGGGAAACTTCCAGGCCCGGCTGCATAAGTGCACAGATTCCAATGGAGGACATTTGGAAGATGATATACCGGTTTTCAAGAAATGATTTTTCACTTATTGTACACTGAATGGCTACATTTCTACTTCCTATTTATGATGAAAAGATTACAAAAATACAATTTCTTAAACAACCTGTTGCTTATTCAAATCGTCCCACTTCATTGGCGAACCCTGTATATACCCCACTCATACATACATCAATTTTGTCTTTATAGGCTTAAATATACAGGCTTGTATAGGCTTAAATGTGGGGATTTTAATGCGACCTATGTTGGTCAAAGTGGTAGAAGTTTCAAAATCAGGATAAAATAACATATCAAAGATTGTAATAAGTGCAATGGAGATTCAAACTTTGCTGAACATTTAATAACAAATAATCACAAGTTCAAGGCCGAAGAGAATGTTGGGTTTCTGCATTTTAATAATAAGGGCGGAATTCTCAACATTCTGGAAGCATTAGAAATAACTAGGGTAACAAAAGATAATACACAGTCAAGTTTGAACGACCAGATTCATTTCAATCAATACAACACCAAAAATCTAATTTTATCGTCATTTTTTAGTTACAGTATTACAGTATTAGTTTATTCCGTTGTTTTTCTCATCATTCCGTAACATTGTTCCATTTATTTCGTGAGTTATTGTAACTTTTTATTGGTCTTCAATTGAATCCTGTTTAAATCGCCATTTTGTAATGTTTGAATGAACCGCTAATCGGGGAGGAGCTTGTCTAGGCCAATGGCAGACGTATTGGTCATTGGCTCAAGCGTCTACCAATAGCGGTGCTTCACCGTTAGTATAAATACTGCTGCTCTGTACGTTAAGTTTCAGTTTACCAGAGATTGATAATGTTGTAACAACCGAAACCGGTATCTCAACTTTCTAATAAATCAGTGGTTTGACTACATCTTGTCTTTTCGTTTGAATTTAATATGAGCATTGATAGTCCATCCAAGCACGAGACATTGACCACAAGACGTTCACTAACCATCACTTTCGTTGGCGTTTGCTATTAAACTATGTTGATTATCAAGCTGCAATCAAGTAAGTTGGTAGAAAATTTTGATGGGAATTAAATAGTTTGAAAATAACAGTAAGTTAGATCTGAAATCTAAATCTAAGTTAGATCAAATTTAAATTTCCGGTACGAAACCCGTCATAGGACAAACTATAATTATGAAATTCCTCAATTGACACACGGATCAGAACTTTCAAATTCATTCTACCTAGCGCACATTTTATATAGAAACATTCCAAATGAGATCAGAGAGGCTGAGGTGGGCGGTTTGGCTGTGTACAGAAGGGTTGTCGACAGGTGGCTGTATCGCATTGGCTGGGAGGCGGCTGAAGCACTTCTCTGCTCTCGCTACATTCGCCAACAACCCTAGTGGAGCGAAAGTTTCCCTTCAAATAATACATTAGTTTTTCCATACAGGAAAAAAAAATTCCTCTTTTTTGTATTAAAACTGATAAATTTGTCTTTTCTCTTTTTTGTCACCCAGTTTGTGGCGGTCTCAGAGTCTTCCTCTCTCATCATGAATCAGTTATTTCTTTATTTTACTTGAATTTTAAAGATATTCATCTTATTGGTAATTATAAAAAATATTTTGTGATTGCAAATGTGTTGTCCATGGAACTCTCCTCCACACGCAGACGATTGGTCTTGTGGAGGAATTCCATGTAACGTATGTATCTCTTGCTTTTTTTTTTGTTGTAAAGTGCCTTTATGTTGTTAAGAAGGAATAAAGATTATTTGAATTTGAATTTGAAAGATTAAAATTCAAAGAGTGAACTTGTAAAAAGTGACTTATAAACTGTATCTTTTATGTCTTGATACCTTCAGCTTCATCCATTACCCACACTTGTGGAATCGATGGCGTCATAACAATAATTCACAAAACACTTTTTAAAAAGGGTATTTGATTTTCATTTAATTTATCAATTATTTTAAATAGCCCTAAGTTTAAAGTTAAATTTTCACAAAACACCTTTACAAAACATCATCACTCATTCATCCTTTGCTTAAAATAGGCTACTTGGAAACCAAGTCGCAATTGTAAAGAAAGAATAAAGAGTCTGATGTCCAAGCAAAGAAGACATTCTGGCAAGATGCAAAAATGATTCCAGCTCGGTCAATATTGGTTCAGAAATTATAGATTTGGTCTTAAATTGTAGGAAACATTTTTCTCTACAATTTAAGACCACATTTATAAATTTAACCAATACAGACCGAGCTAAAGTCATTTTCCCATCTTGCCAAAATGTCTACTTTGCTTGGAAAGACAAACTATTACGATGACTGAGATTCCAGCAGTAAATGATTGAATTAAAATTCAAATTATCTCCATGAAGTCTTGGGCACTGTAATAAGCGGTTCACGTTTTTTCAATAGAAAAATTAGGTTACTCACAACAACGTCTGGTGAGAAATTTTCCGATTCAGAAAAAGATTGGAGACAATTCTTAATATTTGGTATGAGAGCTTGAAGTACGTCTTCCGAATCGTCGTTCAATAGTTTGATGAATTCTTTCAGAATGAAGCTGTTCGATTTACCCAGGGTGGCTGCAATCTGAAAGGCAAAATTAAGTGAAATTATTACATCATCTATTACTATTCATTATCGCAATGGTGACTTGAGAACAGATCGGGATTCATAGATTATCCAGAATGACCCTACCTCAAGTGATATTGGTTAGAACAGCCTCTTCAAGGAACCTCTGTATTTTTGTAAGTCGAACATGTTTTTTATATCCTGAGGAAGTCTATTATATTATATTTTTGGGCCCATTATTGCGGAGATAATTATTTTTAACACTGATTTTATTTGTTGCTGACAATGCCCATGTATGTTTTTGTAAATTCTTTTTTTATTGAATTGAATTTATTGCCGAAAATACATTGTATGCAAATAAATATGATCATGAAAGTAATAGTAGAGCACACAAATAAGTAAATAATACAGAATGATTGATAAATTAAATGAAAAATCAAATACCCTTTTTAAAAACTTATTATTCTACTTTTTGAACTACTATTCTACAGGCATGTTGGAATCATAATGGGCTGAGTCCCGAAACATGTCTGTAGAATAATAATTCCAAAGTTTTTTTAAAGAGGGGTATTTGATTTTTCATTAAATTTATCAATTATTTTAAATAGCCCTAAGTTTAAAGTTTCATTTTCAAATAATACAGAACTATGATTATGTATGTATGTATTCGTATGCCGTATTTGGTGGGGAGTTCCAAAAGGAAGTTCCACTGGCACTATAACCTTAATTTCCGTCGAAGGGAAATTATGGTATTTCTTGATATGATACACTGAGATTTGAATTTTTAAAAGTTCTTCCGAATCAAGAGAGTCTAAAAACACGAGGAAGAACACCAAAATAACCATTCACTATCGAAAAATATGGAATTTCGAAAAAATTTAGAGCACTACAAAATTTTAGCTTGTTATGATTATTATACTTACGACAAATGAAGTTCTTGATTCTTGGTGGAGAGACTGAGTGTCTTTCACCTGTGGATTTATTATTAACACCTTAGTATTGTTGAGTTTGAAAAATGTCTCAATGACAATACCCAAGCTGTAATGGCTTTCTGGGCGTAGATGTTCATTTTATTGCAATTTTTTAATGTAGACCAACCTGATGCATAACAGAAGCGATGGCACGTCGCACAGCGTACTGCGAATCTGAGCAGAGCATGCACATTAGCGGATAGATGTTGCGCGTGAAATAGGCGGCTGGGCTGTTGCCGATGCCGCGACAAAATCGAACAATGTTGGGCATGTTGAGGGCACAGTTGACGCGCGAATCCACAAATATGCTGCTGTTGTGTGGCGATCGTGATTGCGCGTGCTGAAATAAAAAAAAACACTTCAAATTCAAATCATTGTTTGGGGAATTCATCTCAACAAAACCTCAACAGAGTCTTCAGAATTGAAAAAAGGCGATCTGGAGTATGGAGAGAGTTAATAAACAGCCTGGATTCTTGTAAACCTTAATCAAAAAAAGCTTGGCCTCCTGACTGTTCCATCTAGGTAAGAAGTATATCGTTGCAGGTGAAAAAGAGTGGTATAAATCAAAATCTTAGTACACGTGGATATTAAAATACTGGAAATCGAGTAGACTTTCATATAGAAAGCCAAAATACAGAGAGATCGAAAAGTCACGATTTTGTAGTTTACTGGCGGCTCGTGCACACGAAACAGGTAAAGTGCCCGTATATTTTACTGTACAGCACTTCACCTGTTTTGTTGGCACGAGCCGCCAGTGTTGTAGTAGACTACTTGAGAACAAAACAGATTATATTGGTAGAACGTGTTATAAGCTACCACACTTTTTAAAAAATTATTACTTTAATGATTTTCTGAAAAAAAACATTTGAAGAAGTTTCTAACTGTCAGAGATTATTATAGTGTACAAGATTAATGGCTTGTCAGCATACAGACTCATAAATAATTGGGTACCGGTATGTCAAAAATGGTTTTAAAAATTCTATTCTCATTCAAAACTACTGACTTCATAACACTTCATAATTGGGGTCTCCAAGATGTATTAGGAAAAACAAATATTAGTTTATAATTTACGGACGGTGTAAAGGCCCATTGAAGCTAGTTTATGTGATTAAATTAAGCATAGGCTACTCTGATAAAAAGTAATCATACAACTGGGAAAAAATGTGAAAAAATCTCTTTCCATTTGTGTGAGGATTGTTAATCCTGGGTATTTTTGTGAATATGGAAATTTAGAAAATTTCAATATCATTCAGGCTTTAATTACCCTGTTCTAAAAAATATATAATAAAAAATTGCACTTACCAAACGACCTCTTTCCATAACACGTTCTTTGAATTTCATCTGAACGGATGAAGCAAGATCGGCTAATTTCAAATAGGCTTCAGCAAACCAAATTTTATCTTGTTCGTTCATTACAGCTGGATGGAAAAATGAAAAGTGCAAACAGTAAGGGAGAGTTAACTAAAAAATTGAAAAATATTATAAAGAAACTAAGATTCAATCAATCTGAACTTAATATCAACTGAACAAAGACTACGATTAATTTAATAAAATTTGAAGTGACTAGAAGGAACTTCAAATCATAAATGTATATTCAAACAAAGATAGAAATTCCTTAGTTCATATAGTCAGTCCACGCAAAGAAGACATTCTGGCAAGATGGAAAAATGACTCCAGCTCGGTCGAAAATTATAAATTTGGTCACAAATTGTAGACCAGAATGTTTCTTACAAAATGACATTGAATTTAAAATTTTTGAAACAAGCTGGAGTCATTTTCCCCATCTGCCAGAATGTCTTCTTTACTTGGACAGACTAAAACAAAAAATTGAAAAATATTATTTAAAAAACTAAGATCTCATCTAGAAGAGGAGCTTAATCTAACTTGAAAAAACTAACAACCAAGCTCTAAACGAATTAAATTTCAAAAGGTACAAAAATACATTAATTTATAAATTAATTAAAACAATATAACAACTTTGTAGTAAAATTACTCACGTTTTTGACGCGACAATTATTGTTTCAAGCTATTATTGCTCATTTTTAAGCGAGTTAGGCACTAACTTACTGAGTTGAAAGTTTACCACTACCATGAGATAATCACTCTTTAATAATGTGCAATGCCAGCACGAAACAACTGTGAGTGATTTCGCTAAAAAAATTTCTTTTAATTAAATAGTGAGAAAATAATGAAGAACAACAATATACAGGGTGTTTCAGGAGGAATGTGCAATACTTCTCAGGTTGATTCCTTACACCAAGTAGAAAAAAAGTTCAATGGGACCAACCCCCAAAAACGCTTTGTTACCGAGATAACAATGGCGGAAAATTGAGATTTTTCAAAAAATATTAATTTTTCTAATTTTTAGAGGCTTTAGTGAGGTATTAGAATAATCATTTCCTATGTAAAATCTGTTGAGGAATTCAATGAAACCAGTCGCAAAATCGCTACTAAACACAATTTTATCACATGTGCTATGTTTTGTCAATTTTGCGATTTTTGAACGCAATTTCTGAGATTTGGGTAAGATTTACACAATCGCCGCCATTTAACTTTTTCTTTAGAATCCGACTCTCTTCAACTTCCATTAATAAAAAATACAATTTTATGATTCCTTATCCAGTTATAACCCTTATTGTTGAATAATTGCGTGTTCTATCATATTTTTACAATTATCTCAACAACCGTTAGAGTTACAAACTTGAAACTGGTTTCATTGAATTCCTCAACTGATTTTACATGGGAATTGATTATTCTGAAACCTCACTGAAGCCTCTAAAAAATTAGAAAAATTAATATTTTTTGAAAAATCTCAATTTTCCGCCATTGTTATCTCGGTAACAAAGCGTTTTTGGGGCTTGGTCCCATGGAACTTTTTTGTCTACTTGGTGTAAGGAATCAGCCTGAGAAGTATTGCACATTCCTCCTGAAACACCCTGTATAAATTTATGATCACACAATTTTTTGTGAATTATCACTCCAGAGCTTCAAGATTACCTGCATTATTAAACGAATGGATTCTAGATTACAAATTTTATAGATGAAAAGTATTATTTTCACTCACGTTCTAGTCCAAGACAAAGATTTCCGTACTGCTCAGTGAGATCAATAAGAAATATACCATCCTGTACAGTCTGCAAGCATTGTTCAATAATCTTCTTCGCCATCGGTAGGAATGATTGTTTCAGAATATCTGTAACAATAATTACATTGGAAATTGAACAAAATATACGGAATTATGATAAAAGAATATAAATTGATAAGAAAATATTCAAAGTAGGAGAGAGTGGGCCACAGATAAACATCCATATTATTTTTATTTCACTAATCTGCAAACTGCTGCACTCTGTGAGTGAACTTTAAAACTATTTTTCTATCCATAATGCATTGGTGCAAATAGCTGACTCCATGTAAGAAAGGTATTACTTGTATTCTGTTTTTGAAACCTAGAAGTAACTTTCCTGGTAAGGCAAGATGAGATAACGACTCCGGCTCGGTCAATATCGTTTCAAAAATTATAAATGTAATCCCAAATTGTAGGAAACATTATAATTCACAATTTGAGACCAAATTTATTGAGACCAAGCACTCTTGGCATTCTAGAGACTACAGTCTGTCCAAACAAAGAAGACATTCTGGCAAGATGAAAAAATGATTTGAGCTCGGTCAAAATAGTTTCAAAAATTATAAATTTAATCTCAAATTGTAGTAACATTATAATTTCTACAATTTGAGACCAAATTTATAACTTTTGAATCAATATTGACCGAGCTGGAGTTATTTTTCCATCTTGCCAGAATGTCTTCATTGCTTGGATAGACTATACCATCCAGGTAGTGTAGCCGCAGCTTGAGAATAGAAATTTTCATTCATTTCATTTTTACTATCAAATTGATGGGTCGTTTTGGAGACCGCTTATAATAAATAAAATATTAATTATATTTGGATTACCTTGATTGACGAGTGCGAGAGACTCCACAAGGGCACAGTAAGCTGCGGCGCGTACCTATCAATGAATAAATAATTATTTTTTTGGAAATTATTAGTAAAAGTTACAAATTACAACAATTGATGCCTACAAACTAGGATATAATATATGACCTAGGATAATCTACTCTAAAATAGTCCTGCCTGACCTTACGGTTCGGTCAGAGTGTGCGCCTATTCCGAAATTCGGCGCTGGAAAGTCAGCTATTGCACTGTCCACACATAGATACTTTCTCGTGCGATTTTTCGGAATCAGCGCACACTTTGAACGTACCGTAGAGACAGACAGAAGTATTGTGATGCAGAAAAAATGGCGGGTATCAATAAACCGAGCGCAGGAATAAATCGCTATGAATTAGATTACAGTATTACAATATTAATTCTACATTGAGAAGATGGAATATAATGAATATAAAGATGAATATAAAGATGAATATAAAGATGAATATAAAGCCGCGTATCGACAGTCCGAGGCATGTGCCACGAATGCCTGGCGGTACCGTCTGTTGACGCAAAAAGACCCTCTGGCAAGATGGGAAAATGACTCTAGCTCGATCAATATTGATTCAATAAGTATAAATGTGGTCTCAAATTGTAGAACAGATTGTTCACAAATATTGACCAAGCTAGAGTCATTTTCCCTTCTTGCCAGAGGGTCGTTTTTGCGTCAACAGACTGTACCGCGAGGCATTCGTGGCACATGCCTCGGACTGTCGATACGCGGCATAAGAGAGGTCTGCATTAAAACATCTTACAAACTCAATAATACATCTTGAACTATACCCTATTCACGATCACTTGAAACAAACTTTTTGCGTGAGTGTGCGAGTAATGATGGGTTTCTTCTATGCGAAACAGTGGAACAGCTGTAGCCAAACAAAGCTCTTTTCTTAAGCTGTGATTGGCTGCAGTCCGACTCAAGACTCTTGTCGTGAGCTGTGATTGGCTACAGCTGTTGGACTGCGACCAACGGTTTCGCATAGAAGAAGACCTACCATTACACGCTAACACATGCAAATAGATTTTTATTTTGTATCAAGTGAACATAAATAGGGTAAAGGGCACCCGTCTTTCCAAACCTGTCATAACCAGCGAGAACTTCCATGATCCCGATAATAAAGAATAGATTTAGTGAGACATGATTTAGAGTTAGGTGTTTCATCACACCCCGAGTAGCCCACGGTTGCAGTTTGATTGTATTCTATTTTATCATTTTGATTGTGTATTTATTTATAAATTTGTATTTATTCATTTTACAGGAACTATTAAACTTATTGGTTAAAAACACAGACTAATGTTATGAGTAAATGCTAATTATATTTAGCTATTAGAATTATATTGAACAAAAATCGCAGGGAGAGCTCTTTTCCATTATTTTACAAATTACACATTTTACCTATACAAAATTTATTTGTGTTTAAAGTCCTCAACTATTTTATCTGATGAGTGGGAACAATACTGCAGAAAACTTACATTACAGAATGAGAAGTGGAGATAGGCTACTTTGTAGAACTCCTCAAGTCAACAAAGAGCTTTTCAGGCATTCTTTTTTGTAACTGGGGCCACTTTTATTTAATAAAATGCCAATCGAATTGAGGAGATGTCCTTCTCATACAATGTTTTGTAAAAGAGCTAAAATATGGTTATTTACTATGAGCGACACTTGGCCTCTTAGAAGTGTAATAAGGTAGAGTAGTGTTAGAATTCGATGTTTCTTAGCATATATTTGATATTTTTTTCTAAATAAATCTGTGTAATATTTCCTTGGTTCTAAATCTTATAGTTTATGGCTGATTGTTTTGTTTTTTTCTTCTAATAAATCCTTGAAATATGTTGTTGGAATCAACCACTTATAAATTAACGTGCAGGAGTCACTAGAGTCACGACTATTATCAAGAGTGATTGAAAATTTGTTTTTTATTTTTGTATAATTTTATATTTTTATTGCAGGCAGTTTTCCAACTTTGTAAATTGTATAGACTAAACTCACAATTTGTATCCTTATTTTTTGTAACTTCTGTTGAACACTGGCCACATTTACTGGATATAGTGGCCAGTTAATTTCCTAGTTTTTGAAATTGAAAATATGTAATTTTTCACGATGGAAATAAAAATTCATTATTCATTATTCATTATTCATTATTCATTATTCATTATTCATTATTCATTATTCATTATTCATTATTCATTATTCATTATTCATTATTCATTATTCATTATTCATTATTCATTATTCATTATTCATTATTCATTATTCATTATTCATTATTCATTATTCATTATTCATTATTCATTATTCATTATTCATTATTCATTATTCATTATTCATTATTCATTATTCATTATTATTGACCTCGATCTGTTCGTCGTTGACACAGTCGTTGAGCAGGGGCAGCAGGTCCCTATCGTAGCTGGCCAGCAGGGGTCGGGTGAGGGAGGACAGTTGCAAGCACATGGTGGCTCGCACACTCTTGTCCACATCCTGGCACAGCGCCTGCACACAGCCTAGCACCGATTTCTGAACACTGTACATAAAAACATTATTTTATTAGAGTACAAATATTCATTTATTCATTTCACACGATACAATACAGTTAATTGGATCAAAACACAGATCTGAAAGTCTAAAACGTCCAGATTTTTATAAATATAAATAAAGGGTTTCTGTTCAAAATAATATACACAGTACCGTACCCTTTTAAAATTAGTTTTATTTTTTAAAAAATTGTTTGAATAAAACAAATTTGAAAAGGGTACTGTGATTATTACAATACTATTCTACCATTATTATGATAATAATAATTCAAAATTTGTTTAGTTTTTCCTTGTGAGTGAAAATTTGTGGAAGTCAAATGAAACGAACTAAAGTGGCATAACCTAAATATTTGGAATTATTATGAAAAATTGGTAAAGGGACAGTTTTGGGAGTAATCCTGTTGAACCTTCCATTAGGTATATGTTGTAACTTGATAATAAATGAATAATATAAGGGTACTGTGATAATTATTATACAGAAAACATTGATGAAGTAGCCCTAAGAAAAAGGGAATATTTTTAAGTAAAGGTTATGTTAAAATATAAATTCAAAATTTGGATTTTAGTGTAAAAATTAGTGAAAATATGTGTGAAAAATATCATATAACCTATCTTTAATATTTTTGTATAAATTGTAAAAGGAACAGTTTTGGGTTTTCCCTGCTGTACTCTTCTATGTATTATTATTCCTCAATAAAGATGATGAAGATGAAGATGATTATGTTTAGATTTGTTCATATTCACTGTTCACAAATTTAAACTCTCAAAAGAATAGACAAAAAAGGAAAGAAACAAAACGCCCATAACGTCTTCAATTCCTGATTTAGTCAGATTATAAATAGGTAGGTATAGTCTGTCCAAGCAGAGAAGACATTCTGGCAAGATGCGAAAATTATTCCAGCTCGGTCGATATTGGTTCAATTATAAATTTAGCCTCAAATTTTTGATCAGAATGTTTCCTACAATTGAATATCAAATTTATTATAATTGAAAACAATATTTATTGAGCTGGAGTCATTATCCCATCTTGCCAGAATGTCTTCTGTGTTCTGTCTTCTGCTATGTTCATTGGCTCAATATTAAGCCTCCAATTTATCATATTTACGTCGGAATTACGATTTCTTGGAGTGGAAACCCTTCGGCAGAAACAGAAATTTGGACATAACTCAAAAATTGAACTATATTTTTAATAAAGTTGCGTTAGAAATACTAACTGTTATTTCTTCCATTATGTAGGTTTGACATTGGATAAATGAATAAATAAACAAATTTCTCACACCCACATTACCTAGTCTCCTGTCAATTCCGACATAGTCATATTTATTTAAAAGCATCCTACCAAATAATCTCAAAATCAATGTTCTCCCTCCATACTTCATTCAAAGTGTATAGTATGTCCAAGCAAAGAAGACCCTCTAGCAAGATGGGAGAATGACTCAAGCTCGATCATTATTAATTGAAGAATAATCAATTTGATCTCAAACTGTAGAAAACAATTTGATCTACTATTAAGACCACATTTATAATTCTTGAACAAATACTGACCAAGCTGGAGTCATTTTCCCATCTTGCCAGAGTGTCTTCTTTTCTTGCACAGACTATACTCTACTCCACCAAACTCTAGAACTACACTAAACTCTCAAACTAAAGTTTTTCTTGAACCGCTTGCATTCTGAACAGAGTAAACAACCAAAATATGAAATTGACCACTTACGTATAGGTGCTACAGTACTCAGCGATTCGCCCCAGCATGCGACAGCTCATCACACGATGGAAGACAGGCTCTGTATGTCGCGATTTGGCCTCAGCTACTGGCAATATCTATTGAGAAAAATTGAAGAATTTCAATATCAACATTCAAAAAAGACAATAGTTATTTGTGCAACTAGGGACTAATGTTTACCTTTTTCTCCCTGAGGGAAACTGTTGTTGGTGCCCGAGGCACAGTCGAGGGCGACAATTTCCCGATGGATAAAACGTAATTTAGTCCCGATATGCACACAACATTTTTCCTCCACCTACACCAATAAATACTATAAGAATGTGATTAGTAAGTGTAATCTACCATACTGTCGTAGAGATGACATAACCTCACAATCGAAAAGCCGCTGAAGATGCATTGGTGAAATGTGAAACCTGGTTCTGTAAGCTTTTATAATAAATTAGTGAAATTTGACAAAATCCAAATTTTCTTATTATTTTTTATTGTTACAGACGACGCTATGCTCATTATTAGATAAGCTGACATGACTGTCTTGTTGACATGTGCTTCTCATAGCATGCTACATAGCAAGAAATAAACTGCAATTAGGAGGACTAATTCGTGTTTCATCATTCAATCTAGTGGGAGTTGAGGCCGAAGAAGCGAAAAAGAATAATATTATGAAGATGATATGTCAAAGAATGTTTTTCGGAGAGGGATGACTACATGAGCTTTTAGGCTTGTGTGTGGAATGTGGGTGATGAAATGATCAGAGATGAAGTCAAATCGAATCAATCAAACTTTATATCAAAGTTGACGAGTGTGGTGTGTCTGGTTGTTCAGTGAAACGGTTGCTAGGTGATTGTAATGTTAAGTCACAAACACTATGGACTGATTTCGGATGGGTGACCAAATTGTGAGCAAGGCAAGTGGAACCTACCCTTATGGGTAGCTCCCACAAAAAAGCCATAAGCATATTTTAAAGTTGACGAATACTTTTGGCTCAGTGTTTCATAGCATATTTTTCACGTGTTCAAGAGCAGTTGTAATGTTTTTATTCATGCTAAAAAAATCAATTCAGAAAGGAATGGAAATTTAGAACGGAATTGAAATTCAGAAAGGGATGGATATTTAGAAAGGAACCTGAAATTCAGAAGGGAATGAAAAAGTAACAAATATCTGTGAAAGACCTCAGTCAGCTTCTAGTTTTTCTTGTATAAATATTATAAAGTCGTGACGATAAGATTTGCTCCAGGCATTCAAATGGTTAAGGCCTAACTGAATTAGTTTCTTATTTTGCGGTGGATACATTTTTGTTTTTGTTCAAACTTACATCTTCTATGATGACATCTTCCTTTAGAATTTTGATTGCTTCGAGTAACGTTTCCAGCCAAGTTTTTGCAGCGTCTGTTGAAAAATGGAATTCAATTAATATTCTTGACAAAATTTTAGGTAGAGATGGGCAAAATTCATAAAACATTAAGCTAGGGTAGCCTACATCAATGAAAGAAGGAAGACAGATTTCTAGAAACATTTGAATTTGACAAAGGGATGAATCAATACTAATGAATGTAATTGAGTTGAATGAGAAATGAATAAACGTCAAAAAATTATACTATACAAACCTCCAAAATTAGTTTGCCCAAGTCTATTGCCTCATAAAAACAGTATTAATATTATTCAGGGTTAAAATGTTATTCAGTCTTAAAACTATCTTAGTAGATACATCGTTACACACATAACTGACATTATAGTGTTGATATATTGTTGTTGTTATTGTTGTTGTTGTTGTTGTTGTTGTTGGTATCAGTCTATTGTTAAGCTTTAGATATATAATTATTTCTCTGTATACTGGACAACAAATCCATTAAAGTTTATTAGTAAGTCAAACAATTACATAATATTATACAGGGTGTTTCAGGAGGAATGTGCAATACTTCTCAGGCTGACTCCTTACACCAAGTAGACAAAAAAGTTCCACGGGACCATCCCCCAAAAACGCTTTGTTACCGAGATAACAATGGCGGAAAATTGAGATTTTTCAAAAAATATTTATTCTTCTAATTTTTTAGAGGCTCTAAAATAATCAATTCCTATGTAAAATTAGCTGAGGAATTCAATGAAACCAGTCTGAAGTCTGTAACTTCAACGGTTATTGAGATAATTGGAAAAATATGCTTAAAAACCGCCATTTTTTCAACAATAAGGGTTATAACTGGATAAGGAATCATAAATTTGTATTTTTTATCAATGGAAGTTGAAGAGAGTCGGATTCTAAAGAAAAAGTTAGATGGCAGCGATTGTGTAAATCTTACCCAAATCTCAGAAATAGCGATCAAAAATCGCAAAATCGCTACTAAATACAAATTTATCACTTGCTATGTTTCCTCCTGAAACACTCTGTATATTACCTTTCAATAGAAGCATGCAATATTGTAGGTATAAAAAAATGATTTTCCACTATAATACAGGGTGACACAAAAACGGGAATTTTTCAAGTAACACGTACGTGAATAAAGGAAATGTAATCATTACTTTTATTGCTGAAAATGTGAAGTAGAATAGTTGCCATTTATAGTTGTAACAAGAAAAATTCTAATTTTTGTAGATAATGTCCTTGAGATGACGATCATTCAAACACATGTATAGATTCCTGGAAGGGAACAGTGAGATTTTGCACTGCAATGCGAATTTCAGCGATTTCTTCATGAATCCTTGTTTTCAACTCAATAATTATTTTTGAGCGTAAAGCGTAGGCTATGCTTTACTTTTCAAATGGCCCCACAAGAAAAAGTGAAGCACAGTGCTTCGACATTCCATGCTTACATGGAATTCTCACTGTTTGCCTCCAGGAATGTATACGTTTGAATGGTCGTCATCTCAAAGACATTGTCCATGAATATTGACATTTTTCTTGTTACAACTATGAATGGCAACTATTCTACTTCACATTTTCAGCAATAAAACTAATGATTACATTTCCTTTATTCACGTACGTGTTACTTCAAAAATTCCCGTTTTTTGTGTCACCCTGTAATACATGTAAATGGAAGCTGGGTTAAGGCTCGTCTCCATTACTACAAAAGTAATACAAGCACATGTGCCTCAGATACAATAAGAACACGGAGTTGTATAGAGCAATGCATACTGGTCAGCTGATTTTTCATTAGCGTTGCTCCATATAAATACATGTTTCTATTGCATCTTATGCCCACGACTGCATTTTTGTAGGCACTGATTAAATGGAATCTTAGTTTTTCTCCAGCTTCCATAATTATTTTCCCCCAATTTTTACACGAATTCAGACCAACTTCCTACAATTTTTTATTCTCAGTACAATTTTATTGAAATAGAGAATTACAATGAATATACACAGTTACTGACCAAGATCTCGGTTGTCCATGGATTTCAATATTGTTTTCAAAAAGTTCACTTTGAAGTGTACTGGTTGAATGGTATTTTGCTTCAATATCTTTTGCACCGATTTGCTTGCTGCTAAATGATACTCTATACTTCCCTGAACAAGGCCCTGGAAACATAAGAGAAGAATAAATTTAAGACTTAACTTAAGAGAGAACGAATAAATTTGATTAATTTTACTAATTCTAAAAAAACGTCATTGAATTAGTCATGTGTATCTGGTACCAACAATTATGGTGGTTGGCGAATGACTTAATAATGCTCAGCTCTGTCAGGACAGTCTGAAGCTGTCTACGAAAGCTTATCAGTATAGCAGATGTCGCTCTCATTACTATGTAGCCTATAGTCTTTCCAAGCAAAGAAGACATTCTGGCAAGATGGGAAAATAACTCCAGCTCGGTCAATATTGGTTCAAAAATTATAAATTTAATTTTAAATTGTAGGAAACATTTTGATCTATAATTTGAGATCAAATTTCTAACTTTTAAACCAATATTGACCGAGCTGGAGTGATTTTCCCATCGTGACAGAATGTCTTCTTTAATGGAATATTTCCGTAAACCGTACCTGATTCATTTTGGGAATGATTTTTGACAAACATCCTTCGTAGTCCTCCTTGATCAGTTCAGGAATATTCTGAATGACACTTAGCTTTTGAATTTCTTCTCCAATCCTTGAAACAAGATAGAAAGAAAACAGTTCAATTTGAGAAAAAAACAGAATTGAAAATAAAAGAGGCATTTCTTAAAACATATGTTACACCTAACCCCGGCAAACCCCTGTTGCGAAAAAACATGTAAAAGCATGTCTGGCAGTAGGCTAACTTATAGTGCACCGCTTACTGGTAGAGCCAGTGGCATAAATTAAGGCGGTTTCGTATGTTGCTTGCGCTTCACAGAAGCTGATGTTGTCTGCAATTAGTCTGCGTAGCTGTATATAGCTAACGCCAAAAAATTAGGAGGTTTCGTCTGTCTCTTGTGTGATGTAACTTAGAAACAGCTGATGTAAAGCATCTATTGTCTCTTTTTTCAACAACATCATCTAACATCTAGGGTCTATAGATTCTAGGCGAGACTAAATGACAACATCAGCTGATAGAGTACACAAGGAGCAGACGAAATCACCTAATTTTTTGGCGTCAGCTGTAACATGTAACGCCTGTAACTTATCGCAAGATCAGCTTACGGTACTTATCGCTCAACTCATAACTTGCATGCACGTATGCACATATTCAAACATGTAATATCATTACAACCCTCTCTTGATCTCTTTAATAGATCATTAAAGATAAACTATATTGATTCCTGGACAAACATGAAAAATAGGCTACACTGAAGAGAGGAAATAATTTCTATAACACTAAATTAATTTCTTTCAATTTCAATGAATGGGATTGATAAAATTTGTTAAGAGAAGGATATAGTCACTTCCAAGTTTTCCAAACATGTCCTTACGTACCATTGATATGTATAATGCACTTCAATCTCAACTATCAATAATATTATTGTTTACACTAAACTGCTTTGTCTCCTTCACTCAATTTAGATGATTCTCTACTTGATTAAAATCGTCTGCTTATTAATTTGACTATTCATCACTCTTCTTCACTTGCCTATAATTATACCACTCGATGAAGCATAACATTGACACTTTACTTACATTTAGGAATTCAAGGATCAACAAAGTAGCACATCCTTTATTGTGGAATTCTAGGTTATCCTGGTGAGTCAGTCGGTCAAACCCAAATTTTCGTTTGAACTCAAAATCTAAATAAAGAACTTGTTGCACAACTTTGGTTGTAGCAGACGAAAAAGTCCCTACTTCGAGTCTTCACTCTTCGGAAGGAAGGAAGTCAGCTGTGAGAGGCCCCGCCCAGTTCTACCAATTTTTGTTTGTTGATTTGGTATACGTTGAAGGCGCGGTTTTTAAAAATCAGCAAAATTTATTTCTCATGGGTTTTCAAGCATGTTTTTTCGTAGAATTTTATTAGTGTTCTACTGTTTATAATGTTGGAGGCTTGGAACGTTATTAAATTTATTGAATATATACTATTTAAAACAGACTGATGTATTTCAATAGCTACCTCCTATCATAGACAATATTATTTATTTCTATTTCAATAGAAATAAAAATGAAGCTTCAATCACTCACATCATTATGAAAACTGCTTTTTCCAATGGTGGATAATCCTCTGCTTTTTCCACAGAATGGTGATGCATTTGTTCATTGCTCTGTCAACAAAAAATAATATAGAGACTTGAGAAAAATATGAACAGCCTACTTGAATGAGAAAATTAATAATTACATTTAAAATTACAAAAGTACATTTCATTGTTCGATAAATTAGTAGGTGAGACTCATCAATATTTCCTTTTTAAGGGCTACTGTACTCTTATCAAAGTTTTCAATAAATAAAATCTCCGTACACTATTTTAAAATATTTTTTTTATTTGAAAAAAAAAATCATTAACTCATGCTACTTTAAACTTACTGTATTGTTACAATATTTAACTTATAATAAAGCCTCTAAAAACAAGATTGTGCTGTAGTGAAAGAATCGAACTCGGGTTCTCTTGATAATCAGATCAGCGCGTTATCAGTTAGGCTACTCCAATGAGCCACCCATTAATTTTACTTTTAATAGCATACAAATAATATTACCTTAATTCTCTGTGGTGATAGCCACCTATTTGTTGGTATAATAGCAATACATATTATTTGATTATGAAGAATAGCTCCCTGCTATTGATTATGTAGGTACAACGTGATTCTCCATGCAGCTCTGATTACCATGTATAATTTTTTATATCAACAGTTAGTACCCTAGGTCTACCTATCTATGGAAATGCAGCAGCTTTTCTCTTTTAAAGCAGTATTGCTTGATTGAGCATATTATTTATATTGAAGACAAAGATTTCAAGGATTGTGTAGCATTTATCTCGTATATAGAAGGTTTGATTTCTGATAGATCTGATAACAGAATAATAATTTCTGTCAAAAAATTTGCTGCTCGAGTGATAAAATCTCATACTGGTATAGTCTGTCCAAGCAAAAAATACCCTCTGGAAAGACGAGAAAATGACTCCAGCTCGGTCAATATTGGTTCAAGAATTATCAATTTGATCTCAAATTGTATGAAACAATTTGACTACTATTAAGACCATATTAATGATTCTTGATCAAATATCGACCAAGCTGCATGGAGTCATTTTCCCATCTTGTCAGAGGGTCTTCTTTTCTTGGACAGACTATAAACCAATTCTAACGGTATCAGATTTGAATAAATTGTTATTTCCAGGACAAAGAATAAGAAAAATGGTTACATATTTCACTATATAATAGAGTTGAGTGTAGGCTATCATATGAATTCTTTTTTTATAATTTTAGTATAATATCATGTGATAAGTTTACTGGTAATTGAAATAATCTTCTGCTTCAAACCCGTGAAAAATAAATTTTGTGAATCTCAAAAGTCCAGAAAAATTGGAAAAGGATTTAAAAAATTCAATTTTACATACCTTAACATCCGCTTTTGGAGGTCTGTCAAGATTAAATTGAACAAAATCATCTGACATCTTGAGAAAGTTCAGACAACAAAGATTTCAACAATAATTTTTACTATTCTAGTAGCTTAAAACTTAATAGGTTATTTCTATAAACTCCTTATTCCTTTAGCATGCTTTATATTGTTTTTATTTTTACAGCTGTTCACAGTTTGGAATAATAAGTAGACACTGCAGACTGTATATTATACCTTTATAGAGATTACACTGTAGAGGCTAAGTAGGCTACACTATAGAGACTGTACCCTATACATATATATACAATCAGTTTTTTAATAGTCGGCGCAATCTAAGTTGACGAAAACCCCCTCCACCCGAGAAATATAGCTACGTTGTCATTTTGCGTGAAATTGAAACTTCTCCTAACGCAAACACATTCAACTGAATGTTAAAAGTGACAGCGTAGCTTCGGAAAAGCACGCGATGTTGTAAAACTCACTATTTTTATGATAAACCAGCTGTTCGCAGCTCAAATATCCAAGTCGATCAGCTTCAATAACTCCAATCTTTAACATTCATGCATATACCGCTCTTCTTACTTTGAAACTCTTGAGAGGCCAAATTACGATCTTCCGACTATTTTCGACATTTGGAAAAATAATTTCAATTGTTTTTGAACAACTTTCTCGCTTTCACCACCCAATTATCTTCTCAAACAAAAAAGTTTCTAGATCATCGAAAATTTCATGTTTTCTGTTCGAGTAGACCTGACATTGGCAAACATATTCATTAATTGAAACATAATTATTGGTCGTATATAGAAAATTCAAAAACCATTAGAAAGCTCGAATTCTCCTTGTCATTTTGATATAAAAAACTTCATTTTTACTACAACCCATGATTGTGAGAGAAGTGATATACAAAAGAAAGTAATATTTTCGCGATTTTTAATTTTTTTTCAAAAAAATCAAATTTCCTTTGAATCGCGTCTACCCAGGAACTTTTTTAATACTAATGGCATATCAAGGATAAAATTCTACGTCTAGATATGGGGTTTCATCGCGAATTTGAAGATGTTCCAATTTCTCACAATCTGGCAACGTAGATATTTCTCGGGTGGAGGGGGTTTTCGTCAACTAGATTGCGCCGACTATAGGCTACACAGTCTCTGTAGTAGACACTGTTCATAATTTTTTGAAATGAGGCCCATGTGACGAGCGACTTCTATGGTAGATTCACCATGAGGAAGTCACATGAAATAGCAGGATATAAGGAACTATATCAGAACAGAACTATTGTGTTCAAAGTACCCTAGTAGGATCAATTGGAAACATGTTACAACATCAAGCTTTGAAAACAAGACCACTAGTATAGTCTGTCCAAGCAAAGAAGACCCTCTGACAAGCTGAGAAAATGACTCTAGATCGGTCAATATTGGTTCAGAAATTATTGAATTGATCTCAAATTGTAGAAAACAATTTGATCTACTATTAAGACCACATTTATAATTCTTGAACAAATAATGACCAGGCTGATAAGGAAACATTCTGATCTACAATTTGAGACCAGATCAATATTTTTTTGAACCAATATTGACCGAGCTGGAGTCATTTTCTCATCTTGCCAGAGGGTCTTCTTTGTTTGGACAGTCTTTGAAAAATCTTTTCAATAGAATAACTGTACCAAGAAATCTGAATCAATAAAAGTCTGAAAGGAAATGAACGTTGTCTATAGGCTAACTCTGCTTGATTTGGTGAACACTAAATGTTCAGATGAGGGGGGGGGGTTTGTTCCCTATTTGAGGAGGGGTTGGGAGGGGAGCAGACAGAAATAAACAGAAGTCACGTGACATCAATAACGACGCTGATTCACTCTATTGTTGCTAGCCGATCATTTGTTTATATTAGCTTGCTTTTTTTTTAATAAAGTTATTTCAAGTCTTCTCAATCTCTTCACCTTTCCCTCAGCGCGCCTTCTTCTTCTAAGTTTTTTTAATATTTCCCTCTAGCATAGCCTAAATATTATAACTTACATATAACCGTTCAAATTTGAGTTTACCAGAGATTGATAATGGTGTAACAACCGAAACCGGTATCTCAATTTTCTAATAAATCAGTGGTTTGACAACATCTTGTCTTTTCATTTATTATGGATAACTATCATAACTACCACAATATCAACTTCACAACTACTCAAAGAGTTGTGGCTTATCCACAAAAAAGACATTTTGTACGTTTAAAGGATGTGTAATGGGAAAATCTGCGAATTATGGAATTATAACTTTGAATTTCTCTGAATTTACGGTAGGCCTACCGTACCGTAACAAAATTATTTTGTTGAGAAAAATTGTTCCCAAACAACCAAGTGGGCTACTCACAGACTATTAAAATACATACATATATATATATATATATATATATATATATATATATATATATATATATATATATATATATATATATATAGTATTTTCCAGAGGGTGAAGCCCACATGAGCTTGTGCTTGGGTAATGAGATGAATGATTGATTGCCTTTATTAAGGGGGGAGTTAGGACTCTTGGTCCTCTCTACCACCACACAACCCTAATGATGATGAGAGATGAAAACTACGTTTTTGGTAGTCGGAACCGACGGCTCTCATAGACTTGTGCGTGAGAAATGAGATGAATGGATGGATGGATGGATGATGATGATGATGATGATGATGATGATGATGATGATGATGATGATGATGATGATGATGATGATGATGATGATGATGATGATGATGATGATGATGATGATGATGATGATGATGATGATGATGATGATGATGAGATGACATTCTGGTAGTCGGGACCGACGGCTTATCGTCACCTCTGAAAGACTCATGTAGGCCGTCTCTATGTGATTGTGCAGTTGTCGAAGAATTAATTGTTCCTTGATCGAGAATCGAAATCGTGTCACCTTGATTATCAGACCGGCGCGTTATCACTTACTCCAACGAGCCACCTATATTATTACTCCAACGTTCCATATTATTATATAGGCCTATACAATGTTGCATATACTAATGAACATTGAATTTTAGGGCCTAAATTTAATATCAATATTGGAATTTATCAAAATAATCTGACTTTTGACAGAACAATGTGCATCAAGCATTAGAGAAATGATTATGTCAATAAGGCTCTTCATGTTATTGAACTTTCAGGGCCTACATTTTATGAAAATATTGAAATTTATCAAAATTATCTGACTTTTCACAGAACTTTTCATCAAAATTGGGATCGAGATAGAGAAGGGCATGTGCCTGTTTTCTCTTTCCCTATCATGATTATGATTGTGTGTGTTGTCTCTCTCTGAATGAATAAATAATGTGCATGAAGCGTTAGGAATTTAATAATTATGTCAATAAGGCTCTTTGTAATGGACTTCGTGTCTGTGATGTACCGGTACCGGTACTCAATTAATAAATAAATAATAAAATCAATATACAGATGACAAAATTTATTCAAGAAAATTGTGGTCTGACATATTAATGTACATCAATCAATCCGGAAAATACAGGTACAGGTATTTTTTTAAATAAAAATTTATTTTAAAAAATTGCTGCTACAATAAAAAAAGCCTATTATGAAAAAAATAATTTATTGCTGCTACAATAAAAAATTATTAAAGAAAATATTGTGATTTGACATATTGATGTACGTTAATTTATCCACAAAATACAGGTAACAATCAAAATTTATTCAAGAAAATTGTTATTAAACAACCAAAGAATTAACTGTTTGAATATAGTACACACATAAATGGATTGACCATAACATTGACATTGCTGTTTGCTGCTATGGGAGCAGGTTAATTGACAATCAATAATTGATGCCAAAAGAATTTGTGATATTTGGCAAGCATCTGGCTTGTGACATCTAAATTGAGATGATCAGCCATTCACTTTTCGACGGTTTTGCACAATGTGAGTGATAGAGTACCGTTGCGCTTTGCGCCGCCCGCCGGTTCGCTCATGGTCTCTCGGAACCATGGTTTACAAACCTGCTGTGAGTTTGTCAATGGGAAAGTTGTGGTTTTGATCTGTGTTCGGTGCTGCCAAAAGTGGATTTATTTGCATTTTGTGTGTTCTCAACATAGTTTATAATGTGGATTGATTTTGTTGGGTAGCGGTAGATATTACACAAAAAAACAATTCTTTTATGTATATATTTCAGATTAAAAGGTTTTATTCAGTACGGTATGTTGCCAGGAAAAATATTATTTTTGTATTTTGTGTGATCTCAACATCGTTTACAATGTGCATTGATTTTCTTGGGAAGCTGTATAGTTATTTTATACAAAAAACAATTCTTTTATATAAAAATTCAGATTAAAAGGTTTGGTTCTGTATATATACCACGAAAAAATGTTGATTGAATTTTGTGTGATCTCAACATCGTTATTTACAATGTGGATTTTTTTATGAGTCTTAGTATAGTCATTATGCAATGCTCTACAACAATTAATAAGTTTCAAGTATTTCAATTCTAGGTTTCAAAATTTTTCATGAGTTCTGCTTTATATTTTGATAGTGTTGCCAAAATAGTTATTAATATGATACAAAATTGTTTATAATTTAATAAATTTCTTTCAAGAAGGCTTTTTGTTACACGATATAAAAATTTGGCAACACTTTTCTATTTTTTGATAATATACACGTGTATTTCAGTGCTAAGAGTGCTGTGATTTTATTTAGTTGGTTCTATTTCTAATACTAAATTGTTATTACCTACCGCTACCGTAATGTATTATTGTGTTTTGATGATTGATTTTTAATAGATAGGTATTTGTTTTTATGAATGAACTGTTATTTTCCGTTTTAAAATTAATAATCGTCGCTATCCAATTCTAACATTATTTTTCAATAAGGAAGTTTCTGACCTAAAACTATTGGTTTAAATTTAACAATGCAATTGCCAGTGATTTTTCTTGAGCTTGATATATAAAGTAGTGCATAACAAAAACCCACAAAATATATTTCTATGATTTTCATTAATGTAATGTGTGTGGTTTTCATGAAAAATTTATTTTTGGATATTATTTTTACATCATTACACAAATAAATTTGGATACGGTATTTTTTACATAATGTTACTTATGTGTGAATACTTTTACTTGGTGAATATAATTTTTAAAATATAAAATATATAGAATGACAGTAAGTCTACTTACCACAGCACGTGTTCATCTATTTGACAAGATTGAGGCGTTTTAAGCATATTTTTCAATTATCTCAATAACCGTTGAAGTTACAGACAGACTGGTTTCATTGAATTCTCAGCTAATTTTACATAGGAATTGATTATTTTAGAACCTCACTAAAGCCTCTAAAAAATTAGAAAAATTATATATTTTGAAAAATCTCAATTTACGCCATTGTTATCTCAGTAACAAAGCGTTGGGGTTGTCAATGGCAACTATTTTGTCTACTTGGTGTATATCAGCCTGAGAAGTATTGCACATTCCTCCTGAAACACCCTGTATATGTTGTCCATTTTTTATTATTTATTATTGCTCTCTTCCTTGTTTGTATTAATTGTTCTTGTTTATTCTCGTGTTACAGAAAAGTTCAACAAACAATAGTAAAAATACCGAAAGGAAAAATAGTAAGAAAACAAGTGACAAAACAGTGAAATTTGCTTTGACGCAAGTCATGATTCAAGGTGAGCGAATCAGTTTTCAACAATATTTATAGATTTTTCAACTAATTTCAAAACTATAATAGTCTCTGTAATTGCCCTAAATCTTTCAACAACTTTACTTTCATTAATCCGAATTGTATAAACCGTAATTGATTCCAGTCCATTTTGTTTTTTAGAGATACTACAGAGTAGATGCAAATATTTAGGATATTTCTTTTTTAAACAACATCATCAGTATGCCTGAATATTTATGTAAAAGTAATTATACAAGTAGGCCTGGGAAGGAGAATTTTTGATACTTTGGAAAGCTTTATTTACACTAATTTTATCAAAACGCCAATTATAATACGGTATGCTATTAATATAATTTACGGTAATTCAAACCTTTTCAATACATTGGTGGTGGTTGACATAAAACATTATAGAAAAATTCGAATGGTAGCCTATAGCAGATGCCAAGAAAACTGTAGATTGGCAAATGTCTCTTATTAATGTTCAGCTCTTTCAGGACAGCGTGAGAGCGGCGGTCTAATAGGTTGATTGAAATTGTTCGTCACATGATATACTTTCGTAGACCGCTCACCGAATGTCTTGATAGAGCTGAAAATTAATAATAGTTATAGTCAAACACCAGCATTTTCGTTTAAGTCAGCTATGCCACCCAAAAGTTTTATTCAACAATTAACAGATACTGGTCAAAATAAAAATAGCAATTCTCATTAAGTTATAAATTAGTAATTACGTTGATAACTTTCACTATAACAAAAGTACTCACGATTTTGTTGCTTGTCAAACGTGTTTCGTGGCACTGAGCCACATCTTCAGCGTACAAGGAGTAACCAGATACTCAGTTACCAAATATCTAGTGGTATATTTTATATTTTTAGCGCCACGAAACGCATTTGACAAGTAACAAAATTGTGAGTAATTTTGTTATAGTGAAAGTTATCAACATATTTACTAAGTTATAAGTTAATTATCATCAACAGATCGATCAGGATAGAGACAGAAGAAGAAATTAATTCTCATTACAATTATTGTTTGTCCACGCTAATTTTGAATAGATTTCAATGACTTACATTCAAAACTGTAGTTAATTTTGTTCTAGATGAAAAAGACTACGAGGAAACCTTGAAGACCAGACCAGACATACCATTCGACTCCGAAAAACAGCCTGAACACTCCATATTCAAGAATAAAGGCATGAGAAGTCCAATCAACCGATATTACAAATTCACCGACTATTGGGAACAACTGTACGGACATTAACTTTAATTTTAACATTAACTTTTCCATCAACTTCTACATAGAAGATGATTGATCCAATTGAATAATTGATTAATATGTAGTTTAAAATATTCCAAAGTTTTTTTACAACAGATATTCCAGTAATTTATGGTGTGTGTCGACTTGAAGTGTGGAGGTTGTCAATTTTTGATTGGTTCCAAAAATTAAGACGGTTGGAGAATGACTGTCATTAATGCTCAGCTCTGTCGGGACAGTCTGAAGCTGTCTTCGAGAGTGAATCAGTATAAATGAGGTCGCTCTCGTTTTGATACACTCTTGCAGACAACTCGCCGACTGTCCTGACAGAGTTGATAATTATTAGTCAACCATTAGTCCAACCGCCTTAATCTTTGGTTCCACAGCTATAATAGTGAATAAATCATTTTAAAAAATATTTCAAGATGGATATTGAATGATTGTGGCGAGCGAGTGAAAATATTAAATTAAAGTAGTGTAATAAGAGATAAACTTTATAACAATTAGGTGTTTTATAGCCTATACAAAATTCCGACCGTTTCAATATTGTATTATATTCCTACTGTATTTCAATATTGTTAATAAATAAATAAATATAGGCTATCTATCGGTAAACATTAGGTTTCCAACGAATTCCAGCTTTTCAAAATAATATCAATGCAATGACGGATTTCACTTGACTGTATAGAAAAATTGGTAGGCTATAATTTGATGTTTCTTGATGTTTTTTTCACAGAGGAATTAAAATTCATTTATTTATTTATCATTCATTTATGTGTATAAACAACTACAATGACCAAGGCAAGTGGAACCTACCCTTATGGGCAGCTCCCCACAACGAAAGCCATATGCATATTTTTTAACTACAATAATTCGAGTTTGTTAATATCAATAGATTGGAGAGAGTTTTAAAAAATGACAAGAATAATGATTAACATAAGAATAAGCAGTTTACTGGCAAATGGGACTGATAATTTTTTTGTAAGTGATTGACACCATAATTTTCAATGATATAGTTTTTTAGATAGTACCTACATGCTATTTGAGATTCCATTACATTATATAACTATAAAAACTGATCTATTATCAAGTGTATGTGATTGAATAAAGTCATCAGTTTTGTATTAATTCAAGTTTCCCTTATAATTGTAACCAATAAAAATCTTTATTTCTTGAAATTGTTTCAGTAAAGAGTGTAAGAATGCATAAAGGCGGTTGCCAAAAGATAAAGCGGTTGGTGTATTCCTGTTATCAATGCTCAGCTCTGTCAGGACAGTCTACAAGCTGTCTGTATAGGCGAACCGGTTTGCTGAAGCTGCTCTCGACTCGATATGCTCTCGTAGACCGCTCACCGACTGCTCTAATAGAGCTAGTCATTGATAAAAGTCATCCGCCTACAAAGTCAAGTTATACAATTCGTAACTGTAAACCGACAGTCCGAGAGGCATGTGCCACGCATGCCTCGCGGTACAGTCTGTTGACGCAAAAAAGACCCTCTGGCAAGATGGTAAAATGACTCTAGCTCAGTCAATATTTGTTGAAAAGTCTAAACAATCTGTTCTACAATTTGAGACCACATTTATAATTCTTGAATCAATATTGACCGAGCTAGAGTTATTTTCCCATCTTGTCAGAGGGTCTTTTTTGCGTCAACAGACTGTACCTGCGTGGCACGTCATGTCTCGGACTGTCGATACGCGGCTCAAGTTATTAGACATGCACATTCACAATGTAAAGTGCGATTGCAAACTTTCATAATAAAGCTGGCATGATTTCAAAGTCAAATAAATAAAACAAGCTGATACAATCTTGATACAGAGCAGTGCTTGATTGACACTAGAATAAGATTCGACCGAAATCCATCAACAACAATAATTATTTATTTCATTGAAGAAATACAATAAAAGGAAAAAAGCAGGCGTTAGCCCAATACTTCTTCTATTCCGATTTTGATTAAAATGTCGTTATGTTATGTGTCGTTACGTTATATTCTTTTTCAATACTCACTTTATCAAACAAAATTTATCAGACAAATTTAATTGAATTTTGGGAGTAATTTCAGTGACATATTCACAAAGTCTATAGAATTATATCCGATAAGTAGATGGATGAAAAATTAATGCTGGTGTTGTGTATCCATTCTTTTTTCCACTTTAAAATTTAAAACTCAATAAAAATCACTTATAAATGGAAATAAATGTAGTTACTAGTTTCGACCTGTTGTATTGGTCATCTTCAGACTGAAGGTTCTTAAAGATTAATGCTTCTAATAAAAAAAGTGAAAACCTTAATTGAAGCCACTATTATAGTCTATCCAAGCAAAGAAGACATTCTGGCAAGATGGAAAAAAGACTCCAGCTCGGTCAATATTGGTACAAAAATTATAGATTCAATCTAAAATTGTAGAACAGCACATTTTCTAAAATTTGAGACCAAATAAATAATTTTTGTACCAATATTGACCGAGCTGAAGTCTATTTCCCATCTTGCCAGAATGTCTTCTTTGCTTGGACAGACTACCTATTATGCTCTAGAGAGAATTGCCAATGTAATTTTGTGTTAGTCTGCCAAACCGATCTCTTGGCATTAGACTAACGAGTGTGTATTGGAGAATGACAGCAATTGTAACGATTTTTGAATGAATGACAATAGTGTCATTTTTTCATTGAAAAACTGTTATGAAGAAGAAAAAAGAATAGCATTACTATAGTCCGTCCAAGCAGAGAAGACCCTCTAGGTAGATAGGAAAATGAATCCAGCTTAATCAATATTTGTTCAAGAATTATAAATGTCGTCCCAATAGAAGATTGAATTGTTTCCTGAAATTTGTAATCAAATTGATAATTTTTGAACAAATATTGACCGAGCTTGAGTCATTTTCCTATCTTGCCAGACAGTCTTCTTTGCTTGGTCAGACTACAGTTGATTTGTTGCTATAGATGATTTATGAAAATATTCAATTGTTTAACGCAATAAATTCGAATCGATAAGTTATTTTCTGAATCTAAATTTGTCTTTCTGAATCAATTATTCAATTTTATTGAGATAATATTGTGGAAATCAACTTTATTATAGCTGAGGCTCTAAATTCAGGCGATTTCGTCTGTCTCTTCTACATGATGTAACCTACTAACAGCTAATGTAAAGCACCTATTGTCAGTGTCAATTTCAAAAACGTCATCTAGCATAGCTAAATGACAACTATAATTGACAACATCAGCTGTTAGTGCGCTAAAGGAGCAGGCGAAACCACCTCACTTTTCGGCGTCAGCTTTACCAATCAACTTTCAAATTATCTTTATACCAAGTCAAAAGGTGTTTGAAAATGATCAACATATATATAGTAGCCTATATGAACTTATATTTATTTAACAACAGTGGTAGTTGTGATACAATAATTTTTTCATCCACTAACCTCCAAACAGGAATTCTATAAAGTTTTTGTACAAATTTAAACAAATTTGAATTGTCGATCAGCGTATGAAACTTGCCCGGTTCGGTATGCATGCTCTTTCTTATCCTGAAAAAACAAGAATTCAATTTCATGATTTATTATGAACAAGTACATTGAATTCGTAATAGTAAATGAATTTGAAATCAAATTCCATTTAAGGATGAACTATTAGAAAATGCACTCAAGCAATAATTGCTCCAACCAACTTACTCTTTTGTTGAATTTATTATAACTTACAACAATAAATTATGAAAAATGCAAACTTCTACACGATTTCACGGTAATTTCTAGGTGTTTCTATTTTTTATATTTGATGCCGTACTCAAGAAAACCTATTGAAGGGAGGGGGGGTATAAGTGAAAAGTGTTCTTTGAAGTTAAAATTGTAGTGTAAACATTCAGCAACCATCATCATTCATTCACTATGTAGCCTAAACATCATCATCCACTTATCACCTTTGCTTAAAATACTTTATATAAGTCGCAATTGTAACAACAAATAATAATAATAAGGATTTGTCAAGACAATTCTAGATTTCACTACAACTATTTTTTACAAAATTGCAGTCAATATTAAATAGCAATAATTAATAGTATTTCGTAATGAAAAACAATAAAGATGAGTGAATTCTAGAGTTGAAATGGGTCGTGGAAGCGTTGCTCAATTGTCAGTGAAATACTCGTTGAACTCGCCTTTAGAATACAAACAAAATTTTAAAAATCTCTTTTTTCAATTCAATTATACATTTTAGTGCATTTCATTTGAAAAAATGCACTATTGGTCTTGCCCTGACAATCGAAAATTTATGATGTGATATATTTTTTACACGTTTCCGAGCCCCTAGAACACGAATCTGATGTCCGTTCAAATTCATATATATCTCTCTCTCTCTCTCTATATATATATATATATTTATTTATATATATATATATTTATATATGTACAGTTTCTTGTTAACACGATAACTCCCGAAGGGCTTGTCGGAGAGCGACCAAACTGCACAAAAATCATTAGTGTTAATATCTCGGTCAAGTTCGTTAACCAGCCAAATTGGTCCAAGGGTAGAGGGTGAAATTAGGGGATGAAAATTTTGAAAAATCACTACAAATCGACCAATAACGTGATCGTTTTGAAAATTGGTGGGTATAATACCCTTATTATTCCCTACAATTTGAGCCATCAACGAAAAAAATCCAATCAAGAATGGCAGAGAAAATGGCGAATAACACAATGCCAAAAATTGTGTTTTTCGAAAACGGCGCCTTTGAATTCATACCCTGAATAGCTCATTATAAGTCATATGATTTGAGCCATCATAGAATTGCATTTGAAATGCAATCTTTCCGACCGCCAGCTGCCGGAGCGAATATTTTTTGAGGAGAAATTAGGATAATGTTTTTCAAACTATGACAAAACTCCAAATTTTTTAAGCTCGAGTTTCTAGAAATGTATAATTATTTCTAATAGCTTAATTGTAATGGAATATAAAGGCCTCTTTTCAAGGTGGCTTTCAGATGCGCAGTAGTGACACAAAAGTCGAAAATTGATACAGGAAGGAAGCTCGTTGATACGAGACTTTTGCAATGCTCATGTATCGTCGTCATAGCTGATTCTAGTTCTCAATATTACTAGAGCATTTAAACTCAACTTAGTTTAAGTTAACTAATAAAAAACTAAGTTTCAGAGAGCCAGTAGTTACTTTCCCCGATTTTCGGCATCATCAAATGAAAAAAAAAAAAAAAAATGAGCTAACCTCACTTTGCAACCCCCATGTTACAAATATTTTGAGTCAATGAGCTTCCTTCCTGTACGATTGCGTATCAATTTTAGACTTTTGTATCACTGCTGCGTATCAAAATGCCGCCATATAAATAGGCATTCGGCCAACTTACACGTCTCATCTTGATCGTAGTCGTGACGCCAATCAAAGGAATGATGAAGAAAACCGTGTAGAGCATTCCAGAGTACATAGTTGGTCTAAAGTATTGGATTCTGGTGGGCTGAATGGCTTGAACGCGCTGTAGACCAGGATCCATCTGCAAATAAAAATGATTTATAGCAAGTTATCATACAATATGTAACAAAATTACTATTAAAAAACAAATATTAGTGGAAACATCAGAAAGTTTCTCAGGGGGGAGCTCCATAGATTTCGAGAGACGAGATAGGTCGGCGGAATCAACAACACAAAGAAATTGAACTTCCCTTCAACAGACATTCAAGATCACACAACAGTATACTACAAGAAAATGCGTTGCTTTTTTTATTTCCTTGAATTTCCTATGCATTGTGCAATAGGTAACGAAACAGATCATTCTTCACAAAAATAGATAAGATTATGTTGGTCTGAAGTAGCCTATTGGTATCGTGGGCGACATGCAGAAGGAAGGATTTAGGAAGGTAGGAAGCAACTGTTTGTCTTCCAGCTATTCATTCAATAAGGATGGAGATGGCTCAATAAATTTGATGTCCAGAACATTCTTCATAAAATTGCATAGGCTACAAAAGGCTACAGTCGAATTAGGTCTAACACAACAGATAACTAGGTCTTCGTGTGATATATTGAAATTGAGTAGAAAAACAAATAATGATAATAATAATAAATTTATTGTGCTATAATTAGCACAAAGATATTTTGGATGTAACTTATGTATGCCTAAATGAGTATTTTTATAAAAGTTAACCTAACAATCAACTTACCAAATAAGCTCCAGGATGTCTCTCAACTGGCTCAGTCATCTTTTTCCAATATTCCTGTCGTAGGGCATTTTTCAAATCTTGTTTCTTTTGTAGGATAGCCCTATCTTGGATTTCCGACATTGTTGAAGAAAATATCAGTGATTATTTTCAATTGATACAGCAAGGTTAAAATCGGTCAACAAGACAGGAGACGGTTTTCGATTTATTCGAACATCGAGACTCGAAGCTAGTCGAGCGTCGAACAGTATCGAGTATCAAAACTTCGATACCTCGAACTTTGTTTTTGTTTTCAATCTTTTCATTCGTATCCTAGCAACGTGTCAGCCCCAGGAAACCAAACCAAAACGAGGAAAGCTTCTAATTTTTATTACTGTACTTTGCTTTTGAAATAATAATTTGTTCATTCTACAAATTTGTTATTCATTTTCAATGATTGTTTTAATGTAGAAAGAATTATTGTGAATGAGTTTTCGGAAGACTTGTAAGTTGTCATCATAGCTAAAAACTTGTGAGTATCCTAGCCTAGAAATTACCGTAATTTACGTGATGCTGTCATTCATTATTATACTTTTATTATAATTAAAGGTAATTAACTTATTTACTAACCGCATTACTACCCAATGGAATCAGTATTGCATTAATTTGAGAAGATTTTTCATTAACTGGAAAGCATTTTATTTATTTATATAGAGTTTATTTTATATAGCCTATGGAGTTTAGAAAATAATGCAATTAAATAAAAACATTACCTTAAATTCATACTTGAATAAAAATACACTACCTATATATAATGGTAATTAATTTATACTCACATTGCAAATCTGACCATTGACTGTTCAGCCTGAAGATGACCACACAACAGGTCGAAACTTGTGTATCGTAACTATGCAATGTGAGTAAAAATTAATTTCCATTATAATGTGTATTTTCTAATTTAGAATTTGGAGTGGAAATAAGAATGAATTCACAACACCATAATTAGGTTTATACTTTTGGTAATTTTACCGATTTCGCTTGAAATTCCCAACAAAACTCAGCCCCATCTCAGTAGGCTAACAGTGATCGTTGAGAATGAAAAAAAAAATATATATATATATATATGAAAATCCATAAGTAACTTGAGTGTCTTTTTCAAATAGGCCTATTTATAGAGGATGCTGTGATCATAATTAAATGAGCTGACATAACAGTCATATTCATATGGTATCAATGATATTTATTATTATTTTAGTCTATAATGTGCTTACAAGAATCACAAAGACACGTCAAAGTAAGAATACTAACCGCCGTTTGTCAAGACAAGTAAGAAAAAACAGATAAGCTATTAAAAGCTAGTCACAAAAAAGAAAGATTAAAAATGTGAACTCACCAGAGCGCTGTCCAACATAAAGAACTCCTAAGGGCATACAAAGGGTTCTCCATCAGCAATCTCTTAAATGCACTTTGGAAATACCTGCCTCTCTTGCCTTCAAAACATTCTTGCCTTGAAGTTCTATAAACTGAAAATAGGTGGACTAATACATGTTTTTTCAATCAATTTAGTAGGATTGTTGTTCAAAATGCTAAAAACATGATCATTTTATTGTTACAGAGGTTTCTACGCTAATAATCAGATGAGCTGACACAACATTCATATTGACATGTTATCAATGACAGTAAAGATGGTCTAGAGCAAGGAATAAACTGAAAATAGGAGATCTAATACATATGTGTTCTTAATATATTTAGCAGGATTGTTGTCCAAAATACCGAGAACATGATTATTTCATTGTTACAGAGGATAACAATGAACTACTTCTATGCTAACAATCAGATGAGCTGACACAACAGTCATTTCACATGTTATCAATGACAGTAAAAATGGTATAAAGCAAAGAATAAACTGAAAATAGGAGCATGAACTCTGAATAAATAATAACTCTGTTATTTATTAAACTCTTTATTGAGTTCAATTCAAGTTTCTCATCTTTTGCAGCTAGTCTTTGAGAGCAAATGCAACTAGACTCTCCATCGAGCATGCTCCGCGATCAGATGTCTTCCAGGGGTAGCACGGTGGACGAAACTCCCGAACAACAATTTCAGTCGTCGTTTCAAATCATGGAGGAGCTGATCGACAAGCTCAAAGCGCTCAACTACGACGACGAGTTCCTCAAAGAGCTCAAAATGCGACCGATACACAAGTGAGTGCAAAAATAATGCACAAATATTTTTGTGTAGTCTCTCCAAGCAAAGAAGACATTCTGGCAAGATGGGAGAATGACTTCAGCTTATTCAATATTGGTTGTAAAATTTTTAATTTGATCTCAAGTTGTGGATCAGAATGTTTTGCAAGGTGGGGTCATTTTCCCATCTTGCCAGAGGGACTTCTTTGCTTGGACAGACTATAACAATAACTAAGTAATAATATCTATTCATAGAATAGCTACTGTAACTTGAAAATAAACTTTATCTCAAGTTGTAGATCAGAATGTTTTCTACAACTTGAGACACAAATTTATAACTTTTGATCCAATATCGGCCGAGCTGGAGTCACTTTTCCATCTTGCCAGATTGTCTTCTTTGCTTGGACAGACTGTAGAAGAAATTAGAATGCTTTATTGAGCATGACTCAATTTATGGTATAAATACTTCCAATATAGGCAAGAGTAGCTTGAATTTTTTTTTGGATATTCGTCATTTACAACTAGTGCGTGATACATTTTACTAAAAAATAGTTGAAATAATGGTGCCAATCAGCCTACACAAAGAAGGTTGACACATCCCTTAATGAGACATGCCATATTGCAACTGGTTGCATGAAGCCAACGCCCATTGACAAACTCTACAAGGCAGCAGGCATGAACACTCCCAAGATCAGAAGAGCCAACCATGAATACTTGGAGAGGTTCAAACAAACATTTGATGAGAGACATGTGATTTACGGTCAGCTGGAACCATCGCGCAGTAGACTCAAGTCAAGGAGAAGTTTCATGATGTTCACACAGCCAGAACCCCCAGACTGGTACCCACTCCAGGAACCTGAAACCACTGGAACCAGCCTGCCAAAGAAATCCTGGAGAGCACTGAATAGGATCCGAACTGGAATGGCCCCTGTAAAGACCAACTTAGCGAGGTGGGGCTACATAGCAGAGGACAACACCTACTGCGACTGTGGAGAGACACAAGACATTGAACACCTCACACGGTGTTCACTGGCCCCTGTTCACTACACAATTGACAACCTCTGGAGGGGGAATATATTAGCAGAAGACCTAGCCCATTTCTGGGCAGGAAAACTTTGAATGTCCGGACATAAAAAGTAAGTAGTTGAAATAATGTAAATTCTGTCACATAGTATGTCTAAAGGGGGTTTTAGACGAGACGTGTACAGGAGAGGGGCATGTGCAGGAACCGTTCTTAAAACATTAGGCAACTAATGATACATAAGACAGTGCATTAGAGCAGCAGTCAATGTTTTTATTGAAGTTAATAACACTCAGCTGTCAGGTGCCAAGGAAGACATTTTGGTCCAACTATACAAGTGAGTAGTATAACGACTTACAAGCGAAGTGTACAGCTGTAAGACCCCCTTATAGTCCGTCCAAGCAGAGAAGATATTCTGGAAAGATGGGGGAAAATGACTCCAGTTCGGTCAATATTGGTTGCAAAATTTGAAATTTGATGTCTTTTACAATTTGAGACACATTTTTTTAATTTTTGAACCAATATTGACCGAACTGGAGCCATCTTCTCATCTTGCCAGAGGGTCTTCTTTGCTTGGACAGACTAAACTATATGCCTCTTGTACGTGATGTAACCACGCACATCTCTAAGGCTGAGGCCGCACTGCCGGTGGGTAGAGCCTGGAGGGAGGAGGGTAGTTGGTAAATTTATAGAACATACACACCATCCACAGTAATACATCGTATGAATGGTATGTGTTCAGCCGCCATCTTGAAATTCTTAAATATGGACAACATAACCTCAAAAAACAGTGTGACGTCATACCATTCATACGATGTATTACTGTGGATGGTGTGTATGTTCTATAGATTTACCAACTACCCTCCAGGCTCTATTCACCGGCAGTGCGGCCTCAGCCTATCAGCTGATTTAAGCTTGTATTGTATCTCTTGATTGCAAAAACATCATCTAGGCATAGCTAAATAACAACTCTAATTGGCAACATCAGCTGTTGGATCGCTCAAGGAGCAGATGAAACCGCCCAAATTTTTGGCGTCATCTATATCATGCTTAAATGGTGGAAATTATGATTTTTTTCAATTTTCAGGCACTACTTTGCTCTGCAAACGAACGCCGGTGAACAATTTTTTCTTTTCACCGCACTATCGGCCTGGTTGCTGAGAAAATTGGGACTAAAATTTGAACAACCACAAGAGTACGATGACCCGAACTCGACCATTGCCAGCATTTTGGATTCCACTAGGGAGCTTGTAAGTTTTTCTTTTTTTAACAATATGATTGCTCATGTGATTACAGATATTGTTAAATCGTATTGAGCTGCAGTAGACGCCGGAAGAATGATGGTTGAAAACTGACTGTTATAGTCTTTCCAAGCAAAGAAGACCCTCTGGCAAGATGAGAAATTGACTCCAGCTCGGTCACTATTTGTTCAAAAAATATTGATTTTGTCTCAAATTGTAGATCAGAATGTTTCCTGCGATTGAGACCTTGTCAATAATTGTTGGTCCAATATCGACCGAGCTGGAGTCATTTTCTCATCTTGCCATAGGGTCTTCTTTGCTTGGACATACTATATCAATGATCAGCTCTGTCAGGACAGTCTGCAATAGCATATCGCGTCAAGAGCAACCCTAGTCGAACAATTTCACTTTTATTACCGCTTTCAGTTTGTCATATGAGAGGTGTTATTATAAGAGATTTTTGCATCGTTTTCTTGGCGTCCACTCCACCAGCTATCGATCAAAGGAGACATTCTTTCAAAATGGCAGCTGTTCAATGCTGCCAGCAGTCAAAATGAAAATAGTTTCACTCTTTTACCATCTGTATCTCATCACATCTCACTAGCGGTATGTTGGCAGAAGTGATTTTACACTAAAATTTCCAGATCTGCGCATGAGTAGTTATACTCTCGCTTCAATCGGCCATTTGAAGGAATGTCTTCTTTGCTCGACAAGGCTGTAGCTGGTAGGCCCAATTATAGGAGCTGAACAAACTAATTCAATCCTCGGTTTAGATTATAATTCCACATTGAAATACAAGGTGATTTCTGAATACAGTTTAAAGCACTATAATTTCTATGCTGTGTAACTTTTTAAATATTTTTCGGGAATGGGTATTTATTAGTTCAAACTTCGCCGGATCGCCGCTGTAGATAAAGCGCGGTCATATTATTAAATTATTACTATCTTATTACATTTTATATTGATATTCTATAAATTTCACAGATCATAATCAATTTTTGAATAATTATGTAAAAAGCGAAACTCTTGAAAGAGTTTGCCAGAAATTGATAATGGGGTATTAACATAAACCGGTATTTCGATTTTCTAATAAATCTGTGGTTCGACAATATCTTAACTTTTTATTCAATATGGTTAACTATCACAATTTCACCTTTACAACTTCTCTAGAAATTTGATCTAGCTTCCACATCTATAAATCAATATCAAGCTGTAATTTATGTTATATTAGTAATAGTGACATTAGTGATGGGCTAACTAGAAATAATAAATAACAAAATTAGATGAGACTGAATGAATATCTCCAATATATAACTGAACACTAAAAATGAATTGAATGAATTAAGTTGTAATTTTTTGAGCGGAACACTAATCTATTGTACCATTTTATTTCACAGGGGATAGTCGTGGACTTTCCTCCCAATAAGCTAAAACAAGGTTCTGGGAAGTATGCCATCTACATTTTGAATGCTTTAGCCGAAAAAGCGTTGAGTCACGTGAAGTTTGTGTGGAAAAAGTGAGTATATTTGAAAGTGAAATCTCAAATCTGATTTCAATGTCAAATAAATTAAATTGAAATTCAACTACAATATCTATCTGGATATCCCATTGATGAAGAACAAGCGATACATTTTAAATATAGAAAAAGTCTTGGCTTGCTTATTTGCTCGCTTACAATAATAGCCTGCATATATTCTGTCCAAACTAAGAAGACATTCTGGCAAGATAGAGAAGAGAAAATGACTTCAGTTCGGTCAATGTTATTTCAAAAATTATAAATTTGGTTTCAAATTGTACATCAGAATGTTTCCTACATTTTGAGATTAAATTTATAATTTATTAACTATTACTGACCGAGCTGGAGTCATTTTACCATCTTGCCAGAATGTCTACTTTGCTTGGACAGACTATAATATTATCTATTATTTATTTCTATAGATAAGAATATATTGTTCTATATCTCTATATTTCATGGTTGATGAACAAGTGACATACTTGAATTATAGAGAAAACTTAGTTCACTTATTTGCTTGCTTAGAGGAACTTATTCTATTGAAGGCGATGCCCAAATGTGCCTTGTAGACTTGTGCGTTGCCTTAGGATGATCTTGATGAGAGATGTAATTAATGACGGCTTTTCTAGCAGTCGAGACTGGCTGCTCAACGTGTCATCTCATTTATTATCTCAAAGCAGAAGCTTTGATGAGTTGATTATACTGTATCATTATCAGTCTAGGTACTTTGCCAAAGTGAACTATATAGTCTACTTTGAAAGCTATAAAGTACCTTAATAAATGTTCCAAATTCGCGTAACACGTATAATACAGGAAATACAATTTATTTAAAGTTGTAAGTTACATCAAATAAGAGTACTTACATCAAGTATAGTCTGTCCAAGCAAAGAAGACCTTCTGGCAAGATGGGAAAATGACTCCAGCTTGGTCAATATTTGTTCAAGAATTATAAATGTGGTCACCATAGTATAGACAAATTGTTTCCTACAATTTGAGATCAAATTGATGATTTTTTAATATTGACCGAGCTTGATTTGATTTATAATTTTTGAACCAATATTGACCGAGCCTGAATCATTTTCCCATCTTGCCAGAGGGTCTTCTTTGCTTGGACAGAGTATACACAGCGATATCTCAAATTTTGAAATAAATCAGTGGCTTGACAACATCTTATCTTCTCATTTAATATGGATAACAACCACAATATCACCTTCACAACTACTCAAAAAGTAATCAATCTTTCTCCTCGCCAGGCCTCGTCCACCAGCTGAGGTCGAGGATGAGGACAGCAACGGCGAGGACGACTACGAACTGCTGCTGGAGAGAGTTGAGGAAGAAATGGCCGGTGAGGACTCGGAAGAGGACGAGGACAACCTGTTGCACATCGATGATCTGCACAATATTGCCGCTGCACACAAGGTCACCAACTTATCCAAATTCAAATTACAGAATAAAAAGTGCGAACAGGCTATTTTGTAGAACTTATCAAGTAAACAAAGCTTTTCAGACATTCTTTTTTCTGTATCTGGGGCCATTCTTATTCAATAATGAAAGTTTGAAGTCTCTAGCGGGTGAAATTTGGGTTAACCCAGAAAAACTAGGTTAGAAAACCCAGAGCAAATTGAATAAAACGTTGTGAAATGCCAAATTAAGATGTCCTTCTCATGCAACGTTTTGTAAAGGAGCTGAAAGATAAATATTTACTGTAAGCGACACTTGGCTTCTTAGAAGTGTATTAAGGTAGAGTAGTGTAATGAATTTGATGTTTCTTAGCATGTAATTGATATTTTTATAATGAATCTTTGCTATATTCTGTTGGTACTAAATATTATAGAATAGAATATTCATTTTATTCAACAATAATACAGAAAATTTTGATACAGTTGAATAACGTCAGAAAAGTTTACAGTTGAAATAAACATTCAACGTATGCAGAACATTCAGCTCATTTTACATAGGAATTGATTATTTTAGAACTTTACTAAAGCCTCTAAAAAATTAGAAAAATTAATATATTTTGAAAAATCTCAATTTTCCGCCATTGTTATCTCGGTAACAAAGCGTTTTTGGGGGTTGGTCCCATGGAACTTTTTTGTCTACTTGGTGTAAGGAATCAGCCTGAGAAGTATTGCACATTCCTCCTGAAACACTCTGTATAAGCGAGTTTCTCTTTGCACTCACAACGATTTTCGAACGTTGGATTTTTCCGGTCCTTACAAATTCTACTAGATTGAACGGCACTTGACACACACATATCATGTGTTTTCCTAGTTCTGTTTATCTAGAAGAATTGATTTGTAAGGACGGAAAAATTCTGATGTAGAAAAAGTGTTGTGCGTGTGTTAAAGCACTCTTATTGGCATTCTAGAGACTACAGTATGTCCAAGCAAAGAAGACATTCTGGCAAGATGGGAAAATGACTCCAGCTCGGTCAATATTTGTTCAAAAATTATAAATTTGATCTCAAATTGTAGATCAGAATGCTTCCTACAATTTCAGACCAAATTTATAACTCTTGAACAAATATTGGCCGAGCTGGAGTCATTTTCCTATCTTGCCAGAATGTCTTCTTTGCTTGGACAGTCTAAACTAAGGCCATCCTTATAAACATTGATGTTAGTAGCCGTGTTTGTTTTTCAATCCATACGTTATTTCATTAATGTAAAATGAGCCTGATCGCTGAAAATCTCTTCTATACTAAACACAACCATAGAATTAATTAATTTTCTTTTTTATCTTGAACAATTTTTTCAATATTGGTTTTCCACAGATTATGGAACAGCAAAAGCCCGAAGACATACTTGAGTCGAATACTAATTTGGAAGAGTGGCATCTAGAGTTGGAACGTGTGTTGCCACATCTTAAAGTTACCATAAAAAGTGGTAAGCACTACTGAGCAGCCTATAATTCTTTCAAATGTCAAGATTGAACAAATCATGGAATATTATCGCTTAATATTGATTTCATATACAGCACTGTAGCCCAGCAATAATATTCAGTCGGAATATTATTAGCGTATTAAAAATTTACAATATGTATAATTATTGTATTATAATTTGACTTTGACTACAGCACTGTAGCCCAGCAATAATATTCAGTCGGAATATTAGCGTATTAAAAATTTACAATATGTATAATTATTGTATTATAATTTGACTTTGACATATCACTATTCGAATTACCGTTCAAAAATTTCAACACTTTATCAATACACCCTTGTTATTGGTTACACGGTGAGGGTGGTTGCTTAGTGATTGAGACTTCTCTAGGATGGGTAACCCAGTAATTAACTATGTATTAGCGAGGTGGAACCCACCCGTAAGAGATTCCCCACAATGAAAGCCATATACGTTAAGCAAATTTTTTACAACGGAATCTTTATCAGATATATTAAATTCTCAGGAATATCACATATTTCTCTCGTTTTTCAATCTTTCTATTATTATGTGCTATTAGGAAACATTCTGATCTTAAATTTTAGAACAAATTTTTTATTATTGAACTAATGTTAACCGAGCTGGGGGCATTTTCCCATCTTGCCTGAATGTCTTCTGTGCTTGGACAGATATATTATAATGATTGTAAAATTTGACGAGACATCTGCCTTTGCAGTCACTCTGAATTTCTGGCGTTTCATGTCAATAAATATATTTATTTAATTAAAATTTGGAGCGAAAAATTTAGTTTCATTTCAGAGCCTAAAGCTCTTTGATGAATTTTCAACTAAATAGGCATGTCATTTTCAAATTTTCAATAGGCTCTATTGTCTAGGTCCAGGATGATGAGTTTTCAGCAAGAATTGCGGGCTTAATATCGAATGTTTTTTGATGAATTTTCAGACTCGAGAGACTGGCGATCGCACCTGGAGCAGATGAAGCAGCACAGATCCGGCATGGAGGACACCCTTGGATCGGCCAAGTTCCAGCTGGAGCGGCTGGAGAAAGAGATCACCGGAACGCTGGAGAAAATCAAGAGCCGGGAGAAGTTCCTTAATTCGCAGCTGGAGAACCTGCTCAGTCAGTATAGGACGGCGCAGGTTCGTTAAGGATTTTATTATTAACATTTTTAGTTTATATTATAGTTTTATGATCAAACATAACCTTTTTTTGGATTGTGTAGTATAAATTGGTAGGGGAGCAGTTTAAATTATGAGCCTGTTGCATTCACCCAAATGTATTTTTGAATAAATTTTGATTAATTTGATTGAATTTTTTGCGTAAAGCCGCCATTTTTGAGGAGTGCTTGAGTGGCAGTTTGTGAACGTAGTCATATTAATGCATTGTAATACTCCTCAATGGTATATAAGGACATGTTGACATAGTATAGTCTGTCCAAGCGAAGAAGACATTCTGGCAAGATGGGAAAATGACTACAGCTCGGTCAATGTTGGTTCAAAAATTTTTAATTTAGTCTCAAATTGTAGATCAGAATGTTTCCTACGACAGAGACCAAATCAATAATTTTTGAACAAATATTGAACGAGCTGAAGTCATTTTCCCATCTTGCCAGAGGGTCTTCTTTGCTTGGACAGACTATAGTTTGAGAACGGAGTCAAATAAATACATTATTGTAACACTCCTCAATGGTATAAGAACATGCCTCTATTAGTACAATATTCTGTCCATGCAAAAAATACATTCTGGCAAGATGGGAAAATGACTACAGCTCGGTCAATATTGGTTCAAAACAATTTGGCCTTGAAATGTAGGAAACATTTTTACCTACAATTTGAGGCTAATTTTATAATATTTGAATCAGTATTGACCGAGCTAGAGTCATTTTCCCGTGTTGTCTTCTGTGCTTGGACAGACTATATATTATAATGTTACTAAAAAACATTTTACTTATAGATATAATCTTACTTTTTCAAGACTCCACATTTTTTATTCAATGACACTAATGTAATGTTGTTCAATGAAACCAATGTTGAACTATAGTCTGTCAACGCAAAGAAGACATTCTGGCAAGATGAAAAAATGACTCCATTTCAGTCAATATTTGTTTAAAAATGGTGCGTCAAATGGACTCAATTGGTAGGTCAGAAGGTTTCCTACAATTTATTTACTTAATTAAATTATTAATAATAATTAATTAATCAATTTGAGATTGAAATTATTCAATCTTTATTTGATTTGAGATTAAATTGATAATTTTTGAACCAATATTGAACGAGCTTAAGTCATTTTTCCATCTTGCCAGAATGTCTTCTTTGTTTGGACAGACTACATTGTAATAGCAGCAGTTATTGTGCAGGATGAACTGGCCAGAGTGACCGAACAGTACCGCGAGGTGTCGGGTGGTGTGAACGAGAGACAGCGTCAGCTGACGCGACTAACTGACGAGCTGGACGTCGTCAAACAGGAAATGGAGGAACGCGGATCCACCATGACTGATGGATGTGAGTGATGCAATACTGCTCAAAAAAAAATTCAGGAGTTATACAATTATAGTCGGCGCAATCTAAGTTGACGAAAACCCCCTCCACCCGAGAAATAGCTACGTTGCCAGATTGTGTAAAATTGGAACATCTTCAAATTCGCGATTAAACACCCCATCTAGACGTAGAATTTTATCCTTGATATGCCAGTAGAATTAAAAAAGTTCCTGGGTAAAAGGATTCAAAGGAAATTTGACTTTTTTGAAAAAATTGAAAAATAGCGAAAATATTACTTTATTTTGTATATCACTTCTCTCACAATCATGGGTTGTAGTAAAAATATTTTTTCATAAATCAAAATGACAAGGAGAATTAGAGCTTTCTGATGATTTTTGAATTTTCTATATCCGACCAATAATTATGTTTCAATTGATGAATATGTTTGCCAATGTCGAGTTTACTCGAACAGAAAACATGGAATTTTCGATGATCTAGAAACTTTTTTGTTTGAGAAGATAAGTGGGTGGTGAAAGCGAGAAAGTTGTTCAAAAACAATTGAAATTATTTTTCCTAACGTCGAAAATAGTCGGAAGATCGTAATTTGGCCTATCAAGAGTTTCAAAGTAAAGAGTGCGGTATATGCATGAATCATTGTATGTTAAAGATTGGAGTTATTGAAGCTAATCGACTTGGATATTCGAGCTGCGAACAGCTGGTTTATCATAAAAATAGTGAGTTCCACAACACCGCGTGATTTTTCCGAAGCTAAGCTGTCACTTTTAACATTCAGTTGAATGTGTTTGCGTTAGGAGAAGTTTCAATTTCACGCAAAATGACAACGTAGCTATTTCTCGGGTGGAGGGGGTTTTCGTCAACTTAGATTGCGCCGACTATAATGTAATCACACTTGTAATAGCTGTCGCCTAAAAGTTAGGGCCCACACAAGCAGGTTCAAGGAGATGACAGAACGAGAAATCTTGTCTACACATTTGAATCATATGCGGGTGACTCCTAAAGAGATACAATACATGGAGTAGCCATGTTAGTGTTACAGAGAGCCGTTCTGGGTGCAAAAACAGAGCTGATATGAAAATTTATAGTTCCTCGGAATCAAATTTCATCATTTCACAGGTTAGTACTGAAAAATTAGTAGGTCTATTATAGCATTACATTCACGTATTCAATTATTTGAAATAGAATTAGAGCAGATATTTTATAACACTTTTTTCACTTATATTTCATTATATATCAATAGGATGATATCTGTGCTGAATTAACTGTATACAGTATCAGCTATATAAAATGTATCATTAAATCATAACTAAAGAAATTTTTTTATTTTCATTCAAGGCAATCACCATATTATAATTAATGTCTGTAATCTCCAATATATTATTGTGTTTGAGTTCAATGAAGCTTCATAATATCGAAAAATAAATTAAAATCAAACACCCTTTTAGAAAACTTTGAAATTATTAAAACACAGACATGTTTCGGCACATTAAGCCATTATCCCTAAGTTTTTTAAAAGGGTGTTTGATTTTCATTTATTTTTCAACTATTTTAAACAGCCCTAAGTTTTAAAGTTCAGCCTTCATACTATCCTATATTCTAATATAAATATATATAATTAAATATAATAGATATATAAATATCTATATATATTCTGAAAGTGAAACAACACTATCTTTATTAACTCCAAATAAGATTAGCATTATGAGGTATTGAATTTGATATTCGCGGTCTAAATTGAATAATCTCAAAATGATTGTTAAAATCAAAATATAAATTACCTTTCATGGATGTAATTGAAAAGTGAATCAGTATTGAGTGTTATATCAGTAATTAGTGTTAGAACTTACATCCAGCAAAAGCAATAAAGCTCACATAGATCACCACTCGTTGCGCTGTACAACATCAATGGCCAACTCCACTTGAATATATCTATATGGCAGTCACCCCCAGCTGACTAAAGTGATAGAAATGTGGAGACAAATATTTATAATTTATAAATGGGTTGAATAGGATAATATATTATGTCATCTCCATGAACCTCCTTGGGCCCACACCATCCGCTGACAGCTGATTGTCAAACGATTGGATACAGCTGTTTTGGACTGCCGGCTTCGCCATGCACTCACAGTTTTCGACTGTCACAGTCGGAACTGTGGACAGTGAATGTATACTCTTAGGCCGCTATTAGCCGTGGGCAACCAGTGGCGGCAACTGACTGCTTGCACAAGCGCATCACCGATCTTTCTACCCAAAACATCATCTGTCGTCATATCAGAGTACGTGTCACAGATTCACGTACTTTGTGGTTATACAGGGTGTTTCAGGAGGAATGTGCAATACTTCTCAGGCTGATTCCTTACACCAAGTAGACAAAAAAGTTCCATGGGACCAACCCCCAAAAACGCTTTGTTATCGAGATAACAATGGCGGAAAATTGAGATTTTTCAAAAAATATTTATTTTTCTAATTTTTAAGAGGCTTTAGTGAGGTTCTAAAATAATCAATTCCTATGTAAAATTAGCTGAGGAATTCAATGAAACCAGTCTAAAGTCTGTAACTTCAACGGTTATTGAGATAATTGAAAAAATATGCTTAAAAACGCCATTTTTTCAACAATAAGGGTTATAACTGGATAAGGAATCATAAATTTGTATTTTCTATTAATGGAAGTTGAAGAGAGTCGGATTCTAAAGAAAAAGTTAAATGGCACCGATTGTGTAAATCTTACCCAAATCTCAGAAATAGCGATCAAAAATCGCAAAATCGCTACTATATACAAATTTATCACTTGTGCTATGTTTTGTCGAATTTTAGACCCATTTTAGACAATGATTTTTGAACGTCCAGATATTTGTGAACTCTATGAATTTTACTTGATTGACTAAAGCTTGGCAAACATATGATGTGCGCAGAGACACATCATGTGTTTGCCAAGTACTGTTCAATCTAATAAAATTTATAAAGTAGCCTAAACAAAAAACCTGACGTCCAAAACTTGTGTTGTCTGAAACGGGCCTTGAGCAAGGCGCACACAGCAATGGAAAGATGGAGGAGAATCCCTCTTCAGGTTATTGAATGTTGCAACGCGAAAGACAGAGACGGACCAGACTCAGACGTCCGTAAGTCCATGTGTACGTAGACTAAGGAGGGACTTTTCCTCTGTCTGTCTGCATACGTCAATCTTTTGTAGTTTACATTGTGCTTCTTGCCAGAATGTCTTCTTTGTTCGACCAGATAATAGCCGCGTATCGACAGTCCGAGGCATGTGCCACGAATGCCTCGCGGTACAGTCTGTTGACGAAAAAAAGACCTTTGGCAAGATGGGAAAATGACTCTAGCTCGGGCAATATTATTGCTAAAAAGACTAAACAATCTGAGACCACATTTATAATTCTTGAATCAATATTGATCGAGCTAGAGTCATTTTCCCATCTTGCCAGAATGTCTTCTGTGTTCTGTCTTCTGCTATGTCTTGAACAGGAATTTTGTCTCTTGAACAGGAATTTTGTTCTGTTTGAGTGATTTAGTCCAATTATTACAATGTTGAGCATTCTCTAAAGAAATTGTTATTCTTATTACCTAATGATTTGATTTAACTTTGACCAAGTATCTTCATATGAGGCAAATATTATGTATTAAGATGACTTATCAAAGTTTCCAATAAATTAATTGTAGATTTCAGTAACTTACCCTTTTTTGAATAATTTTTATTGAAAACTTATAAGTAGCCCTAAGAAAAAGTAAAAAAAGACGACTAATAATTATAAAACACACATTTTATGCTACTGAGAAGAATAATATGCTATTGTATGAATATATCCCATTCAAAATCATATTTTCAACACTGATCGCATTTTCAAAAACAATTTGTTTATAATTATATTTTTTTTGTTCGCAGCTCCCCTCATCAATATAAAGAAAGCTATAGCCAAAATAAAGGCGGATATCATTGAAATGGATGTGAGAATTGGCGTTTTGGATCACACAGTGCTGGAAGCCAAACTGCGAGACAAAAATCTACTCAATGCTCAAATTGCTGCTTCATGAGAATAAATGAATGAAAATTTCCTCATCAAATAATAGACCTAATTATTGTTACCGGTACACTACTTGCTATTTTATGTCATGAAATCACAGTAATTTATTGTGTGCAGTTGGCTATTTGAACCTTCAAATTTTGTTTTGTTTATAGATGTAGGCTATATTAATGTAAATATAATATTTAGAAATCACAGAGTTTGTTCAATCTTCTTCAATTTCATTTCAACGTAACTTACACGGTACCTACATTGTTAAGCTATTCTATGTTATTTGAGTACCGGCATGTATCATCACTTCATCAATAATTTTATATATTTTGTGTACCTTCAAATCTTATTTGTATTAGACAAGAAATAGAATAGAAATTTTTTATTCTAGAATGCATAATAGATGGATTGCTAAACCGATGGAATTGAAGGCAATTTAGAAGGTGAGATGAGGAAAATTTACAATGGATCAGTATACAGGCTAAATAATAATTATAATATCAAAACAATGATTTTAAAAACACTTTATAGTAGGCCTATTGTAGAATAAATCCACTCAGGCCACATTATATAGTGACGATTTTCTATTAAGAACACATAAGGCTTACTTTATGTCCAAAACGTATTTTACCAAATTTTGATGAATAATAAGTCCAAAATGAGACTGAAATTTCCCACTCAATAATTTTTGGTTCAGGAAAAATGTTATAAAAATTTTAAATTCAGAGTGTAATATTATGAAACCAAATTAAAATTTACTAAACTAAATAAAATTTGAAACCAAATTAATAGATGAACCGCATTTATCACCCATTTTTTTTTTTTTTGAAAATATGGAATTTTCTCAAAAATTTCTATTTTGAATAAATTTGGTTCCCTATGTTTTTTATACACTTTTTATCTATAGCCCGTTCACGATGGCTTGAGACGAGATAAACAAAACCTCTGCATGTGTGTGTGCGCGCGCGACTGGAGTGGCTTCGTTATGGCCACGACTTATAAACAAGTCACACCAATGCCGAAAGCACGAATTTTGCTGTCGGGACTGTAACCACAGCATTGACACAAAATCTTTTACTATAATTGTTTGTTCATACAGTCGAGAGACAACTGAAACAAGCAGTTTCCTAATGTGTAACTTATCTATAGAAAAAGATTACTTATTCTGAATTACCTACAACAAAATTCGGGATTTCCGTATTTCTGTGACTTGTTTATGTTGTGGCTAAAACGAAGCCACTCCAGTCGCACACAAAAACACGCAGAGCTTCTGTTTATCTCGTCTCAAGCCATCGTGAATGGACTATATAGTTACTCTGTCTTGTTTATTATCAACGGTAGATAAGTTATGATACAAAATCAATAACTTATTAATAAGCAAAATCATACCTTCTTTTATAAGCTCAATCTAAAATTTAACAAGGGAGCTATAGCAAAATCCAATTATAAGCTCAATCTAAAATTAAAGTAAGTTACAAAATGCTTTTAGCAAGAATTTGTACAGCCCGCGACATCAAGCAGTGTGACGTTAAAGAAACGCTAATTTCAATCGCTAGGTAGCAGCACATTACGGTAAGAGACTGCGCTGGCTTCTGGGCTCTGGCTGTTCCACTTTTCACCTTGGGTTGAGGTTAATTCGTCTGCTCGAGAGTAAAGTTTATACCACGAATTTTTTTAGTTATATAAATTGAAAAATGGCAACGAAAAGGATCACCGCCAGCTCTTTTAACTGGGCTAAACTGGCGGAAAGAATTCCTGAACATCAGAAGCCAACTTACACAGCATTTAAAGTGAAATCCGACAACTACCTCAGAAGGTAATTTTAGCATTGCACTTCATTTTATTAACGATTAATTGGATATGTGACTCCAAATTGAGGATTTCCATGACTTCAATACTTGAAAATATTATTACTCTTTCAATTATTATCCTGTTATCCATTCATTAAGTTCAATCATTTATCAAACTCATGCACGATAAGCTAGGGCTAGGCTAGGTAAAGTCTCACTACAGATAAGATTAATAATTAATGCTCTAATCATATTTTTGGTCTATTGGTATTAAAGAATCATCCTTTTCGATGTGCAATTCAAACTCTTAGTGATGAATTATGAATACTTCCTGAATTATGTATTTGAAATGTCATTGATATTAGGCCTACCTCTTCTGAACCTATATCTGGAATCGTACCTAGGTCTATAGTCTGTCCAAGCAAAGAAGACATCTTGGTAAAATGTCTCCAAATCCGTCAATATTGGATTAGAATTCATAAATTCGATTTTGAAAACATTTGAACAATTCTGATCTACAATTTGAGACAAAATTTATAACTCCCGAACAAAATTATAGATCAGAATGTTTCCTACAATTTGAAACCAAATCCATCGTTTTTGATCCAATTTGACCGAGTCGGAGTCATTTTCCCATCATGCCAGAATGTCTCCTTTCCTTGGACTGTCTCTACGAAGTTAGACTTTAACTTTCAACTTTTTTGCGTGGTTTTTCCAAACATCTTCAAAATATTATGCTGAATTGACAGCTGATTTGGTTATGATCACACTATCAGAAAATTGTTTGGTGTGAATTGGCCAATGCAATCTTGACATCATATACAGATTTTGATGTATGAAATTTAGAATCTCTTGAAATATTATTGAAGAGGATCTGTAGTTTCCGACCGTTTGCTAAATTTTCTAAACAGTGCTTTTTCTGAATGTTGTCAGATTCGATTCGACGATGTTTGGAGAAACTGGTCATCTCGAGATTCTTGTGAATTTTGTCTGAAAATTAACGATTTCTATTGAATTTTTTGTCAGAATGATGTCCAACCCAGCGCAGCCGCCGCAGATCGACTGGCAGCACTACGCCAACACTGTGCCTATTCCCGGACTGGTGGACGCCTTCCGCGCGCAGTACGACAAACTGCAGATCCCCATGCCGAGCATCGACTCAGCCCAGGCCGAACTCAACCAGTTGGAGAAACAAGCCGTAAGTTTCAGTATTAGAAACAATTTCAAGTGTAACAGATTACGTTGAATGAGGAATTATCTGATAGGTACTCATATTATCGAAATGCAATAGATGAAATGTTTTGTTAGCTTACCTGCGCTCAGGCTTATGCCTCTGCAGGTTTTTTCCTATATCTTGTATATTTATAAGATATTGCATAAAATGTAGGCTATGAGTTATTTTGTGAATGGGAAATAAATCTGATTTTGATTTGATTTGACGTTATAAACTTTTACTTCAACAAGAGTTGGCCTACTCACAATTTCGTTGCTTGTCGGACGTGTTTCGTGGTACTGAGGTACGTCATCAGTATCTAGATACGCTGAAGATGTGGCTCAGTGCCGCGAAACGAGTTCGAAGAGGTTGAGAGAGTAATCGAGATTATACATATGAGCAGTTCGGTACCTACGAGATTTAGGTAGGCCGCTACACGATCTAATTAGTGTTTCATGATAACCGGCTAATGAATATTCATTCAGTTTATTGTCAATGATACAGATCACAAGATACGGATACGCAGTTGGTATGATACAGAGTAAACTATAATTGTCTGTCCAAGCAAAGAAGACCTTCTGGGAAAATGACTCAAGCTCGATCAATATTGGTTCAAAAATTATCAATTTGATTTGATCTAAAATTTTAGGTAACAATTTGATCTAGCCTACTATTAAGGACACATTTATAATTCTTGAACAAATATTGACCAAGCTGGAATCATTTTTCCATCTTACCAGAGGGTCTTCTTTGCTTGGACAGACTATGCAGAGACACTGTTTATAACATATAATAGTCTGTCCACGCAAAGAAGAAATTCTGGCAAGATGAGAGAATGATTTCAGCTCGGTCAATATTGATTCAAAATTAGGCTATATAACAGTCTTTTTTACAATTTGAGACCAAATTATTGATTTTTAAACCAATATTGACCGAGTCTAAGTCCTTTACCCATCTTGCCAGAATTTCTTCTTTGCTTGCACAGACTATAGTTATCCATATTAAATGGAAAGACAAGATGTTGTCAAACCACTGATTTATTAAAAAACGAGAGGTTCGCAGGTTGGGCTTCATCAGCTAGGAAACCGCCAACTTTTTGGCGACAGCTAATACAGAGAATATTCTTCACTTGGTCTATAATGTTTATGTGCGAAGAAGAAGAGTTTCAATCCATTTTAATTTACGTTGAGAGGAGGTGAGAAAAAAATGAAAAAGGAGAAAGAGAAACAACTACAAGTCATAAAATAATCAAGTCGACTTTTCAGAGTGTGATCAAGAAGCACAAAGGCTGTGGCCGCACTGCCGGTGGGTAGAGCCTGGAGGGTGGAGGGTAGTTGGTAAATCTGTAGAACATACACACCATCCACAGTAATACTTCGTATGAATGGTATGTGTTCAGCCGCCATCTTGAAATTCTTAAATATGGACAACATAACCTCAAAAAACAGTATGACGTCATACCATTCATACGATGTATTACTGTGGATGGTGTGTATGTTCTATAGATTTACCAACTACCCTCCACCCTCCAGGCTCTACCCACCGGCAGTGCGGCCTCAGCCTTGGAGAAAAAATACAATTTCAAAACAGTACAAACCAATGAATAGCCTGTCCAAGCACAGAAGAACCTCTGGAAAGAAGAGAAAATGACTCCAGCTCGGTCAGTATTTGTTCAAAAATTATAAATTTGTTCTGAAATTGTAGGAAGCATTCTGATCTACAATTTGAGACCAAATCAATCATTTTTGAACCAATATTGAACGAGCTGGAGTCATTTTCTCATCTTGCCAGAGGCTCTTCTTTGCTTGGACAGACTATACACTGTACACTTTTACATCAATCACGTGTATAGCTAACGCCAGTAAGTTGTAGACGGTTTCGACTGCACCTGTGCGCTCCAACAGCTGATGTTGTCAATTACACTTGTCATTTAGCTATGCCTAGATGATGCCTTTGAAATAAAAAGAAACAATAGATGCTTCAACCAACTGCCAGAGGAGACAATCAGCCGTCGGCTAAAATGCAGTTGTCATCTCTCTTATCATCATCATCATCATCATCCATCTCATTACCCACGCACAAGCCTATGAGCTTATGTGGGCATCACCCTCAGGAAATAAGATGTTGATAGTTTTTTAATATTATCTGTGGAACGGATCTTATTCAAACCAGTTTATTCAATTCGAATTAATGTTGAACTGTTTTTTGTCCCTGTATCGAACAGTTTCTCCAATATCTTGAAGATATTCAATATCAATATTGACCTATTTGTTGTAATAATCTATGGAACGGATCTTATTTAAAACAGTTTATTCAATTCTAATATTAATGTCGAACTGTTTGTTGTCCCCGCATTGGACAGGTTCTTCAATATGAAATGAAGTATTATGCCTATAGACTATAGTCCATTCACGATGGCTTGAGACGAAATAAACAGACCTTTTGCGTGTGTGTGCGTGTAATGGTAGGTCTTCTTCTATGCGAAACAGTCAGCTGCAGTCGAACAGCTGACTCTTGTCTGGAGGTGTGATTGGATACAGTCAGACTGGTCTTATCTCAAGACTGTTGTCTTGAGCTGTGATTGGTTACAGCTGTTGGTCTGTGGCCGAACGTTTCGCATAGAAGAAGACCTTCCATTACACGAACACACATTCAAAAAGTTTGTTTATTCCGTCTCAAGTGATCGTGAATAGAGTATAGTTTATGCAATTCCAATTGGCGAGGCAATTGTCATAAGACAACTGATGCCGGGCGCAAACAGCTGATATTGTCTATTAGAGTTTTCATCAAGCCATGCCCAGCTGATGATTTTGAAATCAAAAGTTTCAATAGATACTTTACACCAGCTGCAAATTTCAGGAGACAATTGTCTCGCCAATTGGCATCGTATAAACATAAAAATGAATTCCAGTAAATTTTCAAGTGTAATAAGAAATTGAAAAAGGATTTGAATCAATGTTGACCTATTTTGTTGTGCAGGAATCGGACATCGTCAAGTTCAAGCAGGAGTCAGACTCGCGTATCTCGGGCTTCAAGCAGCAGATTCAGGCCATCGAGAGCCTGATTCCGGTCAAACTGATGACCATGGAGGACTTGTACATCTCCAATCCAGAACTCGCCCAGAGAATGAAGAACCCGAGCAAGTTGGACGATGGCAGCGAGAACAAGCCCAAGAGCGACCATTAGATTCAAAAATAAAACATTGTCTAGTTCACATGAAAGCGGTTCAAATCTTTTCCATTATTGCAATTGATAACATAGTCTACTATCAATGTCATCAAATAAATGTTGATTGTTGTTAAAAGAATGTAATTAAATCATTAGGAATTCAAGTGTGTTTGCTTTCCAAAGTTATATCCCGTGAGCTGTGTTTGTGCTAGTCTGTTCAAGCAAAGAAGACATTCTGGCAAGATGGGAAAATGACTTCAGCTTGGTCGAAATTGGTTCAAAAATTAGCAATTTGATCTCAAATTTTAGGAAACAATTTGATCCACTATTAAGACAACATTTACAATAGTATTGGTTTAAAAATGATAGAAAATTGTAATTGAAAAATGTTTAAATTTTTTAATGTAAAAAATTGTTTAAAAATTTGGGAGTTAAATTGTAGAATATAATGTTTTCTATACAATTTGAGACCAAGTTCATGATTTTAAACTAAAATTGACCAAGATAAAGTCGTTTTCCCATCTTGTCAGAATTTTTTCTTTGCCTATAGCAGAAGAAATTCATAATAGAATATAAACAGTCCAAGCAAAGAAGACATTCTGACAAGATGGGAAAATGACTCCAGCTTGGTCAAAATTGGTTCAAAAATTATAAATTTGTAGTCAAATTAAAGGAAACATTCTGATCTAGATTTTGAGACCAAATGAATAAATTTTGAACCAATACTGGAGTAGCTGGAGTCATTTTCCCATCTTGCTAGAATGTCTTCTTTGCTTGGACTGACTATATTCTATGACGAATTTCCTTCTGCTTTTTTTAGTTCTGTCATCAATATTTGCTGTAGCAGAAGTCTTGAGTTCCATCTATATTCAATTGTATTTTCAAAATAACTATTTTATAGCTGACGCGAAAATGTTAAGGGGTTTCGTCTGTCTCTTGTACGTGAAGTAACCTACTAACAGCTGATGTAAAGCATCGATTGACTCTATTGATTTCAAAAACATCACCCAGTCCTAGCTGAATGACAACTGTAATTATTGACATCAGCTGTTGGAGCGCACAAGGAGCAGACGAAACCGCCTAACGTTTTGGCGCCAGCTATACCATCTATCCTTATTTGTACATTCAGTATGAGAAAATTGAACTTAGAACTTAGCACTTGAACTATCAATAAGGGCCGATTTCAAGGAAATACAATACAACAATAATTTCATTTAGCTACCATAAAATCAAGCCATTTCATTGATAGAGATTTTGTTGCATTGATCCACTTATAAAAAGTACAATTGTATAATAAAATAATTCAATTATTTTGTAATTAGATTACATTATCTTGCAACTGGTCGTTTGTAAGTTGTAAACTTCATGAATGACCACAGGAAACTTCAATAAATACTTCAAGGATATAAAATAAGTATGTTTATTATAATTCAACTCACTTATAAAATAAACATATCATAAAATTTTAATAAGGCACGATTCAAGCTTTGGAAGATGTTATTCTCAATTCGTTGATATTACAAATTTGATATCACTTTTCTAATAACAATAAGTAGGCTATACAATGATAATGAACAGGTTTACACTTTTATCCCTCAACTAGGTCGAATTTCAATAACCTCTATTTTAAATATTTCTATCACAATTTGGGGAAAAAGACGTTGAGGACTTTCATATCTGTGTTTTAACCCTTTATTGTATAATTTGTCGAACGAATAAATAAGTGACAAGATAGTATACAGTCTTTTATGAAATTGATATTTATAATTAATAGTCTTTCAACATAACAAAAATTTCTGTTGATAGAAGAAATATCAACATTATTACAGAAAGAATAAAAAATATAATTAGCTAACCTTAATTTAATTCTCATTTTTTCAAGTAATTTCACAAAGGTAATAATTAATTTTGATACAACATAAAATAAGTGGGTGCGTATAATTCCACTAAAAATAACTGGTATTCCCCTAAAACTAATCAAAACATATTCCTTCAGAACTAAACAAAATTGCTAATCCGAACTAAAACTATATTCTACGTTAATAACGAAAAATGATAGATTTCGTCGAAGTTAAGGAACAATCTTGCTATTGAGATTACAAAAATATTGATTAAATTCGATAAAAAAGTCTTCATTAGTACGGTATCTTCAAATCCTACATCGAATCTGTAAATGAGATTACATCGATTATTGAAAATTTAATTCTACATTGTAATACAAAATAGAGGAATTATTAGGAAAAAAATATACTGAACTAATGACACGATCACACAAGGTTGGTTTTGAATCAAGGTTTATTTGATCAAGTAAAGTTGATCCAAGCAAAGAAGACATTCTGGCAAGATGGGAAAATGACTCCAGCTCGGTCAATATTTGGTTAACAAAATTTATATGATCTCAAATTGTAAAGCGGAATGTTTCCTACAATTTGAGACCAAATTTATAATTTTATAACCAATATTTAACGAGCTGGAGTCATTTTCCCATCTTGCCAGAATATCTTCTTTGCTTGGACAGACTATAATATGTACTATGTAGTACTTGTCTACTACGGAAGAATTATTTTTCAAAGATAAAAATCAATTTAATAATAATTTAAGATAATCAATAGAACTAAGTTACATACCTTGGGTTCTGGTCTACTCAGAATTGACATAGCTTCTTAAGACCAAGAAATTTCAAACGGCTCTTGCAGGTCTATAGTCAAATCTCTTATTTCCAGGTGCTGAAAAAAATCATCGATATTATTATTTCACCATATTATAATCACTTTTCAACCCAAGTGGCGCACGATAAGATACAACATTAATTTAGTTTTGTCATAGAAAGTTTATTGTGAAAGCAATACAGAATAATTAGATACAGAGTGGCGCAGAGAAACGGGAAATTTTGAAACAACCATAATAAACAAAATAGTATTTTTCAAAACATTTTTAAAGCTAAAAATGTGTTAGTCAAGAGTGGAATTTTTGAAAAATCACGTTCTAAAAATGACATCTGTTAAGTGTTTCCATTGCGCCTAACAAATTCATTCAATCGTTTTTGAAGACGAAAGGTATCATTCATAACGGGATCGAGCAGCCCGGCTCTAAATTAAATTCTGCTAATAGTACGGGGGCATGTGTAATCCCGTGTGCGTTTTGAGTAAAGAAGTTTGGGAGTGGTATCAATCTCTTCGTTTTGACCTGGAGAAAAATAATATCGGTGGTCATAAGCTCTCAAATTGCTCTCATAAGCTCTAAGCGCTCAAATTGTTCCTTGTAAAATTATCCAGATGTGCTATATAAAACATATCTCCCAAAACGTATTAATAATAAGTTATAAATGTTTTAATATAAAAAATGATGAGAATTTCTTATGAAAATTTTCGTTTTTCTGTCTCTAATACATTTTCAGCATAAAAATGTTTTATAAAATATGTTAAATCTATAAGTTGTAGATCCATTTTTTCTTCACAACCATGTGGTTTTCAAGGCTTCTTTTCTGGCCTCGATGTTCAATGGTGACAGCGAGACCCAAACACGCTATGTTATTGGTGTAAGGCGACACATAACATGTTATATCGTTACCTAAAAAGCTATTTTCCTTCATGTCTCCTTATGTTAGAGACTTGAGAATATGCAGATGGAGCCAGACAACACTTCCTTTTTGTCTTTAGATTCAGAATACATATAATTATGTATTTTAGAATCGTTTGTCATCTCGAACCAAACAAGATGGCGGCCATTTAAATGTGCGATTTTCGTTATATCTCTTAACCATTTAATATTTTTTGGTGCCAATGAGGGTAACCTTTTTCTCTTAAAATGTTCGTCATGAACAGTTCCATCGATTATTATACAGATTTTGAAATGTGATTCAAGACCCTTCGAGTGATGAGTTCAAGCTGGTTTAAAGATTGAGCATTTTTTTAATTCACATGGCGGCCAAAATCTTACGATAACCTATCAAAACGAGGCGTCGGACAGAAAAATCATTCTAATCTTTTAGTAAATCAAATTCCGTCAAAACGAATGGTAACAAATTCATTCCTCTATATTTATTAGAAGCCGAGTTATGATTTTTCAAAAAAAGAGGTTAATTTTCGAGAAAAACAAGAATTTGAGTATTTTCAGTTTTTGTTCGCTTAGATCTTCTGACGTATACATTTGAATCGTGTGACTCGAAATCCCTCAGGGGATAATTTTCTCCTCTACAATTTGAGACCAAGTAGACCTTCCTATCTTGTATAGATTTTGAACTAGGGCAGTGGAAAGATATCCTTGTATTTCAAAAAACCCTATTTTTGGGGAAAATAGTCTCAAAAAAATTTATACGAGCTTGTATTGAAATTTTCTCTGGTAATAATGTCTTTTAGATTAAATTCTAGCAGATAAGCCACTTACCGGCCTGAATTTTCATCATGTTCGAAAGTAAGGCCTCTTCAAGGATCTCAATCTAAGGATACCGCTAACTATTGTGAAAGTAATCGGATCTCAATAATGTATAGCTCATTCTTTTTAGCTCATCAAGGCGGTCTAAATTCATTCATAATATTATGTTAAATTCGATCAAGATTGAGGAAAATAATTTTTGAGAGAATATCGACTTTTCCATCATTACAAAAAAAAGTCATTTTTTGCTTACAAATGGGTATATCTTCAAAGTCCTTTGAGATAAAAAATTGAAACTATCACGAAAATCAAGGACACACGACAAAAAAGGTTACCCCCTTATTTCGCATTTGGCACCCAGACTATAACACACTGATGGATCTGCGAGTGCTTATCATTGAGGCATGTAACGAGATAACCGAGGATATGTGTCGCAGAGTCACCAATAACATACTAGGGGTTGTCATTTGATAAGTCTCAAATTGTAGAAAACATTCTGCTCGACAATTTTAGACAAATTTTATTAATTTCGAACCAATATTGACCGAGCTGGAGTCATTTTCCCATCTTGCCAGAATGTCTTCTTTGCTTGGCCAGACTATAACAGAAATTACCTTTTCCTTCGGGTAGTACTTGAACGTGCTGAAGCTTTTTTTGTTGACGGTTACTTTGCTAACTGCCGAGCCAACTCCCATCACAGATACGGATCCCAACCTGAATAAAAAAAATTTATTTCATTCATAAAAAGCAAGTTAAGTAAAACGTTGTAAAAACATGTTAGAAACCCTATAACCCGACGTGTATAGAATAGTAGAGGTGGGGCAGAGTGAAGCAGCTGACTATGATACTGACGTCACGGAGTTCCTCTAGTGAAAAATTTAGCATTGATTTCCCTATCCTTGACGAAAAATCACACGCTTTTTCCAATTTACTCAAATTTAAAAGTCCGTTAACGTGTCTCGGGTATGCTCTGCATCTGGGTTAATTCAATTATGAGTACCGGTAGCAATGCTATTAAAAGATATTATTATTATTATTATTTATTCATCATCTATTCATCTATTCATCTATTGGAAAAACACACATCGGTTGAAAGAACAGGCATAGCCCTTGGTATTTCAAAACACAATTTTCATTAAAATATAGTCTAAAATTTGAGGTTACAAGTCCAAATTTCTTCTCCAGCCGAAGAAACACAACATCATACATTGAGTTGGACTCATTTGATTGGTGACTTGTCATATTTCTAAAACTAAGTTACATACAATACTAGAAATTACACATAAGTAATTTACAAAACATATAGATTTATTAAAATCTAAAAATCGACATTATTTATGGAACACTCTGAATTATTGATGATGGAAATTTTGATTACTTCAAGTTATTAGAATTCTGAGATTTTATATAGGGTTTTCTCTAGCAACATTTTTTTGACTGCTTTTTTGAATGTAATGACTGAGTTTAAATTTCGAATGGCTGTTGGCAGCCTATTAAAAAGCCTCATTCCTGAGTAAAATGGAGTTTTTTCAAATGCTACATTCCTATGTATTGGATATTGAATTGTATGTATTGGATTGGTATGTATTATTCTATGTATTGGATACATTTATAATATCATTACATCCGATAGTATTGTTACACATAATTGCATTAGCCCAGCTGCAGAATTCCCGAGATTGAAAAAAACAGGCGTTAGCCCAGAACTACTATTCCGATTTTGATTGTTGAAAAAATAAATATTCTCAATCTCTTATTATAGCTATGTATATGGATAGAACAAAGGACTTCTGCTAATGCAAATATTGAACAACGTAGTAAATAACAGGCTAAACAGCATCTCGCCTGCTATCAAAAATACATTGGTCAATATTTGCAGAAACAGAAGTCAATTGTTCTATTTATAAAGCTATAATAGGAGATCCGAATTGATTATTATAAAAAAATATATTTGAATATAATCTCAGTTTTGATTTTCTTAAAATAGGATCAGAGCTATTTATTTATTTAGCGTATTGCTTTTAATAGTGGGGAGACCCAAGGGTTGTTCCGCTTCGCCAGATAACCTCATTTTTCACAAACGGAGACATGAGTTATAGTTCTTTTAAAAAAGTTCATTTAAAAACATAATTTTTGATTTCAAAACACTGTTGACTACTAAAACTGAAGCACTTCACGAAATCACTACACCATAGCCGAAAATATTGAATTTTTGCTAAAAATTTAGAGCACGAAAATTAGAATTTGTCATGGCAACCAAAAAGATCAAAAATACTTTAGGATCAGAGCTAATATCTCTTCTAATAGACATGAATAAAGTGAATAAATCTGAATCTGGCCTCATGCTTATCTCTTTGATTTAATGATTTAAGCCAATATTATTTAGCGAGTTAGCGTACAAGGATAAATTTTACATTGATGAAAAAACGTATGTATTGAAAACCAACACGGCTACTACAATGTTAGGATGGCCTTTGTATAGTCGGTCCAAGCAAAGAAGACATTCTGGCAAGATGGGGAAATAGCTCCAGCTCGGTCAATATTGATTTAAAAATTATAAATTTGTTCTCAAATTGTAGTTCAGAATGTTTCCTACATTTTGAGACCTGATTTATAAACCAATATTGACCGAGCTGGAGTCATTTTCCAGAATGTCTTCTTTACTTGGACATACTAATGGGTGTTTTCTTAAAGAGGTATAGAACTTTAAGTTGGCATTACTATTTATTAGCAGTTTGGTTTGGCAACTCATCATTAATAGATTCACACTTGAACAACGCTCACAAATAGCGCAATATTATTTCGAAAATAATTGTGGTTCTGTGCAGAATACGTATCTCTCACTACGTCCACTTTATCATCAACAAAATCGTCTATCAGAGCAGTTAATTCGATTAACCATGGACCGTTTACACACCACGTTCACTCTTATTGATAACTCGCATTCCCAGAGACGTCGTACGGTGCAGAAGAAGCTATTGCTATACTGTAAGTTAGAGCGTAGCTTTGAGGAAAACGCGAATGTGCCATTCGCCATTGAGCACCAGGAAATGGATCTGTGTCCATCCACTTTATGGAAGATTCTGCGGAAGGATTTTGGTTTGTGTGCTTACAAAATTCAACTCGCGCAAGAATTGAAGCCAAACGATCATCAAGTAATGCATAGATTCGTCAAATGCACGAGATGGCCTTTGTTCCCGATTTTTATAAGGGAATTTTGTTTAGCGATGAAGCGCGCTTCTGGTTGAATGGCTACATCAACAAACAAAACTGTCGCATTTGCAGTGAAGTGTATGTGAAAGCACCTTTTCATCCAGAAAAACTGACTGTTTGGTGCGCTCTATGGAATGGGCTGGTGGAATCGGCTACAAATGTTAGAAAAAGTAATAAAAGTTGGACTACTTCCGAGCCAGCAGTGGCGGTCATATGCCATGAATAATTTTTAAAATGTAATCCCACAAAATTTTCTTTCAAATAAAAAAAATATTGTCAATCGAATAATCCATTATTGTTTTATACAATTTAAAGTTCTATACTTCTAAAAAAATGCCCGTTAATTCATGAATAAATTGAATGAATGTAAGTCTAACCTCATGCTCAACTCCTTGCGTTTGTGTAGCACAGAGCTCTTGAGCGCACTGCCTTCTAGAGTGAAATTGACGAGAACGTATTCGGCCTTGTCATAGGTGCCAATTGATTCGCCGTCGTCCCAGAACAACGTTCCACCACTAGAGCCTTTCTCATCAGGCGCCACCAGTAGACCGAAGTTGTTTTTGCGACTGAAAAACACATGACAAATGGAAATAAACAACAATAAAATGATCAAAAGACACATGAAAAAAGATTTTTATGGCTTTGAATTGTGGGGAGACCCTTACGGGTAGTTTCACCTCGCCAATGTATACTCGAATACTGGTCACCCATCCAAGAGCAGTCCAAAAAAACACACAAAAAATACAAATAGAAATATCAAAACATAATTTTATTTATGTGATACCTTGTTTACAAGTAATTTATTGATTACATAGCCTGTTCTACATATCTACTTTCATTCTTCTTTACATTCTCTTTGCTCTCACTTCCTCCCCCATTTCTTCTACTCACCTTTTTTCCTCTAATTCTCTTTTTTCTCTCCAATTACTAATGTCTTTTATTCGTTTTTCCTCTATTATCCATTCATATTTCATTCTCTTTCTTTTCTTAGCTTCTATTCCTGCTGTCTCTTCTCTCATGTATCAGTTTAGTCAAAGAAGACATTCTGGCAAGATGGAAAATTACTCCAGCTCGGTCAATATTCGTTGAATAATTATAAATTTGGTTGCAAATTAAAACTAAGAATATTTCCTACAAATTGAGACTAAATTTATAATTTTTAAACCAGTATTGACCGAGCTGGAGTAATTTTCTCATCTTGCCAGAATGTCTTCTTTGGTTGGATGGACTAAAATAAGGGGCAATGAATTTTATTTAGAAAATTACAAACAGGGGACTGTTTTATAAAGAATTAAAAGCTACAATAACTGATAGAACGCGGATTTGTTCAATAAATATTTCTTGTAAGATAATATTGATAGAAGAAAGAAAAATTATTTGGACGGTTACTGAAAGTTATGTTCGGAATCTATATCACCTGAGTTTCAAAGTATATTACAGAAGAAACATAGCCTTGTATGTTGGAATATTATTTTGAACAAAATTGGGATCTAACTAGTGAGGCATATGTGTCAATTTTATCGATCCCCATCATGATAATGATTGTGTATCATGAATAAAATAATGGTATGATAACAATATTATTTATGAATGAAAATACCTCTCGTGTTGATATCAAAGGCTTGTTCCAATAAAATCAAGCACTTTTTTAATACAGGATACACCCTAGACATGAAAATCACGACAAAGGTCAATAAGCAAAGGTCTTCCAAGCAAAGAAGACATTCTGGTAAGATGGGAAAATGACTCCATCTCGGTCAATATTGGTTCAAAAATTATGAATTTGATCTCGAATTGTAGAGCAGAATATTTCCTATATTTTGAAATCAAATTTATAATTTTTGAACCAATATTGACCGAGCTGGAGTCACTTTCCCATCTTGCCAGAATGTCTTCTTTGGACAGACTATATCTATAGTCTTTCCAAGCGAAGAAGACATTCTGGCAAGATGGGAAAATGACACCAGTTCGGTAAATATTGGGTCATAAATTATCAATTCAGTCTCGAATTGTATAGCAGAATATTTCCTACAATTTTGAGACCAAATTTTTAATTTTTGAACCAATATTGACCGGTCTGGAGTCATTTTCTCATCTTGCCAGAGGATCTTCTTTGCTTGGACAAACTATACTATAATGTAGATATAGTATGCCCAAGCGAAGAAGACCCTCTGACAAGATGAGAAAATGACTCCAGCTCGGTCAATATTGATTCAAGAATTATAAATTTGGTCTCAAATTGTAGAAAACATCCTGCTCTACAGTTTAAGACCAAATTTATAACTATTGACCGAGCTGGAGTCACTTTCCCATCTTGCCAGAATGTCTTCTTTGCTTGGAAAGACTATACTATGTATATGAATAGAACAAAGGACTTCTGTTACTGCAAATATTGACCAATGTAGTAAATAGCAGGCTAAATAGTATCTCGCCTGCTATAGTCTGTCCAAGCAAAGAAGATCCTCTGGCAAGATGAGAAAATGACTCCAGACCGGTCAATATTGGTTCAAAAATTATTGATTTGGTCTTAAATTGTAGATCAGATGTAAATTGTACGATTGAGAACAAATCAATAATTTTTGAACCAATATTGACCGAGCTGAAGTCACTTTCCCATCTTGCCAGAATGTCTTCTTCACTTGGACAGACCAGTCTATGTAGATAATATACTTATCTCTAGATTTTGGTGTGAATACAAGTATTCTACATTGCAGTGATTTCAGTACAATAACATAATCATTCAACGAAACAAAAAATCATTTTAGGAAGACATTTTTAAATAAATACAAAACAATAAAGATGAATTAAGGTGGGCTCCGAACCCCTGCTTGCAATAATTACCTTAGTGCAATGGTGACATTGGGTTCTTGTGTAGGCACAATATGGCCTCCCCTGAGGAAAACCGGAATCGTGTCCATTGGTGCCGATATGCTGATTTCGGGACCATGATTGACCAGCTCTTCAAAGTTGTAGTAGTTGAACCATCTGCACTTTGGGAAGTAGCCCTTCACATAGGTCATGCCCTGAATTCAACAGAAAAAACAATTAACAAGTAAGTAAAACTGTCAAAGGAGTTTACTTTTGAAATTCACAATCATTCATCTTTATTTAGATATTCAACATCAAAGACTACAATAGCAAATTAAAAAATTACTGAATTAATATTATATGATTAATATTATATGATTAAAATTAATATTCAAATTAAAAAAATACTTTGGGATGATTAAAAAAAAGCGCCGGTTTAAATATATACCAAATTGGGAGGGCTATTCAAACGAAATATTGAGAGTAAATACTACAAAATGATCATCTGAATTTCCGATTTAATTTATGAAAAATTATGTCAAGCATGTGTCCTCCTCTAATGCGCTGGCACGCATTAAGGCCCGTATCGACAGTGCGAGGCATGTGCCACGCATGCCTCAGGACACATGCCTAGGACTGTCGATACCGGGTTTGCTCGCAGCGAGGCAAACGCGGCGCACAATTCGAGCCGAGCTGCGTGCTTGTCGGTAGAAGGGCCGTGCTCAAAGGTGCCTCGCTCAGAGGCGTGCGTCAGGATACCTGTCCTGTTAAGCTAGGATTTGGCTGGTGCGGAACGTAACGACCGTCGGTCGTGGTTGATCAGCTGTAGCCAATCACAGCTCTTGTCTTGTTTTGTATTGACCTTTGGATTTATTAAGAATAGCTGTGATTGGCTACAGCTGATCAACCACGACCGACGGTCGTTACGTTACGCACCAGCCAAATCGTACCTTTAGCCTCGCCACTCACAACGCACAATTCTACAAACTAACCTCCAAATTGTACCTTATTCCTATGCATTTTTGTGATTCAGAATTCTATTTGGGTGCAGAAAGTTTCAATAGGCAATAATAAACATTGCCATAACTTTTTATTTACAAATTGAGCACAAACTAACCTCCAAAGTCCAAATTATCAATTGTCAAAGCTTAGCTGCTTTGTCTTCCGCTTGATGGCACCAAGTCTTGTCAATTGGTTCACGTGCTCGCAGCGAGCATGCGTGGTTACAAAAATTGCAGACCACGCATGCCTCAACCCGAGGCATGTGTCCTGAGGCATACGTAGCACATGCCTCGCACTGTCGATACGGGCCTTTTATTATGTCCATGTAATTCACTATTATAGTCTGGTCGAGCAAAGGATACATGTGAAAATAACTCCAATGTTGGTTCAAAAATGATAAATTTAACCTCCTTCATATAGATGATAACATTCTGCTCATCAAATTGAGACAAAATTTATAATTTCTGAACCAATATCAACCGAGCTGGAGTCATTTTCCCATCTTGCCAGAACATCTTCTTTGCTCCACCCGACTATTGCCTAGTTTATACGACGCCAGTTTATTCAATTTAAAAAAGTTTATTCAATTTAAAACAGTTTATTCAATTTAAAACAGTTTATTCAATTCTAATATTAATGTTGAACTGTTTGTTGTCCCCGCATTGAACAGTTTCTTCAATATGAAATGAAGTATTATGCCTAGTTTATACGATGCCAATTGGCGAGGCAATTGTCATAAGACAACTGATGCCGGACGCAAACAGCTGATTAGAGTTTTCATCAAGCCATGCCTAGCTGATGATTTTAAAATCAAAAGATTCAATAGATACTTTACATCAGCTGTAAATTTCAGGAGACAATTGTCATGAGACAATTGTCTCGCCAATTGGCATCGTATAAACTACGTATAAAACAGTGAATCACATGGACAGAGTTGATGCATGCCAGCGCCGTTGAGAAAGACACATGCATGACTAAAACCGGTGCTCTTTTTAATCATCTCTATAATATTTTCAATATTTACAGTCCTTCACAAAGGTCATGCCATAAATTCAGCAGAAAATATTATTGGAAAGGAACTAAAACGGTTGGAGTACGAAATTTTCAAGGAAGTTATTATTAGAGAGATTGAAACTAATCTCGTTTTTGACATTAGTCTGTGTTTTCAACCAATAAGTTATTGTTTCTGTAAAATGAATGAATAAATAAATAAATAAATGAATGAATAAATAAATAAACTCTTCTTTACCTCTTCCAATACAGGAACAATGTGAATTGCTGAGCCCCACATGAATTGCTTATTTATCGGGAATGTAGCCTTGTCATTGGGGAATCTGAAATAATAATGGACACAGTTAAAGCAAATCAGCCACGAAATTCATAAGCTAATCTCATCTTCATCAATTTGTTTGAGAAAGTTGTGTTTAATTTAATTAGCCTCAATTTTTCTACAGCAACTTACAATCAGACGTGAGACATTTTAGACATGGAATAATAGTCAGTTTGGTGAAACAAACCGAGTTACAGTAGTTCACAAATTTCTACAAGAATAAGAATGTTTTTATTCCTTTAAGCATTTTTTACATTTCAATTGGAAACAATATACAATCAAGAGATCAGATTTTACTAAGACTAGACATGAGTTCAGTATAATCGATTTTCAACACAAATGTAACAAATCAGTATAATCTAGTATGATCACAGAATATATTTTCATCTTCTAAAATCACAGAATATCTTCTAATTGAGGTGAATAATAAGATTGATAAGGTTTTCATAATTCGGCAAAATTCTCCATTGGTACTTGATAAAAGTCAGAAATAGAATATAAAGGAGTTTTCAAAAGGAGACACTCCAAGCAACATTTGCAAAACCATAGACTTGAGTTTTATAAGGAGCATACATAGGAGCTGAGTTTTATAACAAGCTTCCAAGAAGAAGCAAATCCCAATAGATTCAAATTAGAATTGAAAAGATACCTCACAAATAGAGCACTCTATAGTATTGAGGAATATCTGCTCTCTTAATAAAATAATAAGGTCAACTTCTATTAGTTGAATCATATTTTATTAGTTGTACTTATAGTTAGATTAGTAGTACCTAGTTTAGTATAATAGTTATAAGTTTAGTAGCATATTTTAGTGATAAGACCGTATGAATAAAAGTGACACTATTCTTTATTCTTTCTTTATTCTTCCTTTACAATCGCGACTTGATTTCCAAGTATTTTAAGCAAAGCATGAATGAGTGATGATGAATGATGATGATGAAGGTTTAAGATGTAGGTTATTATGTCTATCCACAATGTCCACTTTCACTTAATAATTTCTCACTTCAAAAAATATTCTATCACAAATCATTTTGAATTTCGATTGTATATATTGTACAATTTTAAGAATAAACAGGGTGTCTAGCAATTTTCATAAATGAAATTCAAGACTTTTTCCCGACTTTTTCAATACAAAGTTGGAGTTTCTCTATGCGTTTTCTAACGTTTTTAAACGTGATATGATATGACATTATGTCTAAAAAATACCACCCTATGTATTAAAATAGGGTATATTTTAAAACATACTATTAACATTATTCTATGTTTACATATAGTACTACGGTGCAATTAGTTCAAAAAAAGACCGAACCTCAACATCCAAAGAGAAAGGACTATTCCTACGCCAAATTGTTCTATACAACCCCTTTATGTTTTGGTAAAAAGTTACACCCTTTTGAGCGTCGGGTTCTGGGGGAAGGGGGATTGAAAGGTGTGAAATTTCAGTTTTTCGTGAGTTGATGTCGAACCAAGCGTCGGACGAAAAAATTTCATATATGTTTTTTCTAGAGAATAAAATTTGGATGACATTGATGACGCTCGAAAGGGTGTAACTATTTACCAAATAATAAAGGGGTTGTATAGAACAATTTGGCGTAGGAATCGTCCTTTCTCTTTGAATGTTGAGGTTGGGCCTCTTTTTTTCAACTAATCCCACCGTACTAATTAATATGCTCTAGCACTAGCTAGGGAAATATTGAAGAAGCAAAGTGGAAACACAACCGTCCCCCCACTAAGCTCGCTCTAGTGCCTAGTGCCATCAATGTCAAAAATATCGGATATCGGTTCAAAAATATCAATATTTGCAAAATAACGATTTTCTATAACCTACTTAATACTTGTTCAGGCCCGCCCCGCCCAATATGAAAGTAACTCAACTGAAATTTGAATTGAATTTGAATAAGAAAAAAAACAACTTTATAATCTATGGATTTCCCGACTTAACTTCAAATTCCAGGATAATTCCCGACCTTATTTCATTTCCAGACTAATTCCCGACTTTCCCGACTGCTAGACAGCCTGATAAAGAAATATGAAATGAAATTTTGATTCATGTAAAAGCGTAACCGAATATGGTAGTGCATTGAAAAGCTTGAATAATATGAAATTGGGACTATTTATTATCTTGCTTAATCTAGTATAAGTCAATATCTCAGTAACTTACTCGAAGAAGAGTGGTCTGGCCACAGGGTGTCCCCTATTATTGGCGTTCCAAAACAATGTATAGAGATAGGGCAGAAGAGTGTAGCGTACTGTGTAGGCCTTTTTGAAACTGTTCACTACGTCGGGGCCCAGCGAAACTGGATCTTGACCCTGAAACAATATATTATGGATATTAGAACAATTAAAATTCATTATTAATCACTCCAGAGAAACTAAGTACCAACAGTTGAAGTAACAGTAATAGATAAGACTGGTCGGCAAGGAAGACATTCTTAGTCCAGTCAAATTAAGCAAAAAAAGTAAAAGTCGGAGGACCCAGCTGAAAATTTGCAGATATGTTCAGAAATGGGCGCTGAATAACATACTTAAAGTCCCCAAGACTCTCCTGTGAGCTTCGGCCGCCATCTTGAAAAAACCGTAAAATTTACCTACTAGGAATTGGTTTTTCGTGAATTGTGGCCGAACCAAGCGTCGGACGAGAAAATTTTATAGGACCTTTTTTGTAGGCAATAAAATTTGGAAAGGAATGAGACCAATTACATTTCTGTATCATTAACCGTTTTTGAGATACAATTTTTTTTAAATTTGACAAATTTTTCATAGGATCGACAATTTGAAATTTTTCTTACTTAAGAAGTTTGTAACTATAAATTGAGCACCCGTACATTCGTATTTCAAAATCCCTCTCGGCGAAATTCATTTCTCTTTCATTTGAGACCAATTCCACACTTCAATGTTCAATATTTTTTGTGCTACAGCGATTTTAGAAAATCCTTACACCCCCAAAAACCCCAAAAATTGCATATTTTAACACAAAAATCTTACTAAAAAAGTTGGGATTTGCTTATACTTCTTGAATACTGTTCCTGAGACCCTAGACTGTCATTAGCAATGTTCATCCGACCAATAGTATCGTAGGATTGTTGGGGGTGGGTGAAAAGCATCCCCTATATTTTAAATTATATATATTTATTCATAACTTTTGAACGGTACCTTGGATTTCATCGTGTAATAACTCATCGTTTTCAGCTCATTGTGGCGGTATAAATTCATATATTATATGTCAAATTTGATGAAGAATTTCAAATTTTAGGTTATAATGGTACTGTGTGTAATAATACCTCTTCGTTGAAAACACACCATTTTTACATTCAAGTGACTCCCAATCGGGAAGCTGTGGGCCCAAAAATCTGCAATTTATGATGAAATGTGAAGGAAATTTTCCTCTTTTTGTACAAAGCCACCAACTTAGTTTTAATTGTAAGTCCCAACCTCTTTTATTATGGGTAATTCTGTTTTTTGGGTAGGGGGACCGCAAGTTAGCATGTGCCTAGGGGCCACTAAGGTCATAATCCGCCACTGTTCCTTCTTATTCAAATTATAATTGACTTTATTGAGAAATTTACTTTATTAAACAGAACATCACAACATACAGGCCGAGTCAAAATTTCACACCCAGTCCTGTATCAATTTTGAGTTTTGTAGCTCTACAACAAAAGAGCTTCCTTTCTGTATCCGCCGTGTAAAGAGGGATTATATCAGTACCATTCAAAACTAAATAGAGTAAGGCCAAGTACTTACCAAGTACTTATAGTCCGCGCAATCCAAGATGACTATTTTTTCTCTTCACCCGGGAGCCAGACAGTGTGAAATTGGAACTTCTTCAAATTCGCGATTGGACCCCATAAATAGACATGGAATATTATCCTTGATATGCCAGTAGTATTAAAAAAGTTCCTGGGTAGAAGGATTCAAAGGAAATTTGATTTTTTTATAAAATTGAAAAATTGCGAAAATATTACTTTTAAATATCACTTCTCTCACAATCATGAGTTGTAGTAAAAATAAAGATTTTTATATAAAAATGACAAGGGGAATTCGTGCTTTCTAATATTTGAATTTTCTATATCCGACCAATATTTCTGTTTCAATCAATGAATATGTTTGTCAATGTCGAGTCAACTTCATCAGAAAACATGAAATTTTCGATGATCTAGAAACTTTTTGTTTGAGAAGATAAGTGGGTGGTTCAAAAACAATTGAAGTTATTTTTCCAAATGTCGAAAATAGTCGGAAGATCGTAATTTGGCCTCTCAAGAGTTTCAAAGTAAGGAGAGCGGTATATGCATGAATCATTGTATGTTAAAGATTGGAGTTGTTGAAGCTAGGGCTCTATAAAAAAGGGGTAGACGCACGGTCCGCCATTCTGTGGTCAACTTTTAGCGCCAGGTTTGAATTCATTCAATTCGACAGTCAAACATATGATTAATGATAAAAATTATTAATTAGAAAAAAATATAATACTTCACCTCTAAGATTTCAAAACAATAACTAAATTCATTTGCTCAACTTCATAAACATCTGTTGATCGTCTCTATCATAAAAAATATTTATATGACCACAGAATGGCGGACCGTGCGTCTACCCCCTTTTTATAGAGCCCTAGTTGAAGCTAATCGACTTGGATATTCGAGCTGCGCACAGCTGGTTTATCATAAAAATAGCGAGTTTCACAACACAGCGTGATTTTTCCAAAGCTACGCTGTCACTTTTAACATTCAGTTGAATGTGTTAGCATTAAAAGAATTTTCAATTTTACACAATATGACAACGCAGCTATTCCGCGAGTGAAAAGAAAAATCGTCAAAGGTTGCGCGGACTATAATAAGTAAGTACTCACATAAGCGCCGTCCTCGTTGTGATTGCGCGAGAACGGATAGAATGCGCCCAGCTGGGACCAGCGTTGACACAGCGCCACTGTTGTGTTGCCGTTGAAGCCGCAGATGTCAGCGCCAACCATAGGAATGCCCAACACGTTATAAGTCAGCATGTCTGCAACAAACCAACAAATAATTTACATTATAATAATCTTTAATCTTTGTGACATGACATAACCTGATTATTGTATGTTTGTATTACTCGTAGGAGGGACAGTTTTAGGCTTTGTTTGTTGTATAGTCTGGTCGAGCAGAGAAGACATTCTGACAAAATGGGAAAATGACTCCAGCTCGGTCAATATTCGTTGAAAAATTATCAATTTGGTCTCAAATTGTAGAGCAGAATGTTATCTACAATTTGAAACAAGATTTATAATTTTGACCGAGCTGGAGTAAAATTCTCATCTTGACAGAACGTCTTCTTTGACTAAACTGATACATGAGAAAAGAGACAGCAGGAATAGAAGCTAAGAAAAAAGAAAGAGAATGAAATAGGAATGGATAATAGAGGAAAAACTAATAAAAGACAGTAGTAATTGGAGAGAAAAAAGAGAATTAGAGGAAAAAAGGTGAGTAGAAGAATGGGGGAGGAAGTGAGAGCAAAAGAAAATTTAAAGAAGAATGAAAGTAGATATGTAGAACAGGAAGAAATAATGAAAAGTAGAAGAGGGAAAAAAGGAAAAATAGTTCTAGTTGGTTGGAAATGGTATAAAAAATTAAGAAAAAGAAGAAAAGACAAAGAAAGAAGAGAAAAAACAGAGGATGTAGGAAAAAATAAGAAAAGTATAAGATATCCCTATCTTAACCTCTCTTGTTTGAAGTATGCTTGTTGCTAAACTGAGTGCTGTGATCCAAAGATTCTCAGTTATAGTTCATTTGGGAGATAAATCTCCATGATTGTAAGACAAAGGTCTAAAGATTTTTTACTAGAGATTTTTTAAATGATAGCATTCAGCGAATTTTCATCAGCTAAAAATAGTTTTCTGTCAATACTCGTAGGCTTTCAAACCAATCAAAGCAATTTAGAAACTTCTGATTAAATTATTAAAATAAAACTGAAGTATTCTTATCACTCTAGCAGAAAAAGTGAGTGGAGAAGAAGCAGTTCAGAAACTTCTAGTTAAAGTATTAATATGAAACAGAAATTGGTCTTCTAAACTAGGGAGTATGAATAGTAAGAGGAGGATAATAAAGAGAGAACTAATAATTGATGAATGTTTACCGGGTATGGAGTGGTACAAGTCCTGCCAGGTGGAGTATACGTCGCCGGTCCACACTCCCGCATACTTTCCCAGGCCCACAAACGAGGAACGGCTGATCACAAACGGACGCTTCTCTCTAAGCTCTGCCAGTGCGCTGTAATTTCAATTAAACTTGAGTATTACATCCATATTCGTTGTAGACATATGTATTCAGTGTTCAATGAAAGTAAAGATAATTCTCTGAAATTCATATTATGTCTGATCAAAAATAAAATTTACTGAATATATATAAAATATACAATTGTGATTGAAAATATAGAATGAAGCCGTGGAGATGTTGCTGTTGCTTAAAAACCTATCGGACTCGTTTCACAAGAGATAAAAGTTTGTTTTTTTTTGTAGAGAAACAACCAAGAACTAATAAAACACTAAATTCACAAGTTCCAAATGGTCAATGAATTCAAGCCGTATAAGAAGTGAAGTGGGGTCATATGAACTAATAGATGCTAAATTACCAACGTGTCTGCGGTATGTGTTTGTGTGTGTGTGTGTGTGTGTGTGTGTCAAGTATCAAGTATCAAATAACTAGACATCAGTAGTGTAAAATTGATAAACGATTGTAAATAATACTGAACTCATTGACCCACAAACAGGCCAAATATGGCCCATGTGGTTCACTGTGCAGATGTATTATATTGTACCATATTGTACCATTGAATTACTATGTATGAAATTATTATTCATTTCAACAATAGATATACATTATTGCATTTACTTATTTTGAATAAAATACGATTAAATAATATAATATGATGTAATTGAATAATATAAGATAATGTCATCATGTATAATGCTGTACTTTAAGCTGTTACTGTGAGCACTATTGTATCATTGTAAAAAAATATTGTATGTCATTGTATTTTTGTGAAATTAGCTCAATTCAATTCAATAGCAAAAACCGGGAGGAGAGAAATGGGTGTACTCTGAAAAATAGAAATTAGTTATTGATTATTAAAGCAACTAATGAAATGAATTTGCAATTCAAATGATTTTAGGACATTTTATCATTGAGAAATGTTATCGGTACATTTATTGATTTTAATAAGGCGGCGATTAACATGCGTTTCTTGTAAAGAGGAGTTTTTCTAGTTATTGCTCATTTTCTTTAGAAAAAAACAAGATTGGGATTTCCATAAAACAGGCCAATGAAAATGATCATATTTCATTCAATGAAATGTCATTCGAAAATGATTTATGGAAGTTATCAATTTATTAATCATGGAAAAGCTGGGGAAACTATCTTTCATAGTCTGGTTGCTCAGTGAAGGTGGTTGCTATGTGATCGTGATGTTAAGTCAACAACACTAAAGTCTGCTTTTGGATGGGTGACCAGATTGTGAAAAAGTCCAGTGGAACCTACCCTTAAGGGTAGCTGCCCACATCGAGAGCCATATGCTTATTTTTTGAAAGGGAATTCTCTCCACAAGCATCAAATAATGATCAACAGTATCACACCTCTGGCTAGTCTGAAATACGCATGAACAGTACTGTACCATCTATATTGTAATGACCTTATTTCAACCTAAGGCTGAGGCTGCACTGCCGGTGGGTAGAGCCTGGAGGGTGGAGGGTAGTTGGTAAATCTATAGAACATACACACCATCCACAGTAATACATTGTATGAATGGTATGTGTTCAGCCGCCATCTTGAAATTCTTAAATATGGACAACATAACCTCAAAAAAACAGTGTGACGTCATACCATTCATACGATGTATTACTGTGGATGGTGTGTATGTTCTATAGATTTACCAACTACCCTCCACCCTCCAGGCTCTACCCACCAGCAGTGCGGCCTCAACCTAAGAGCATCAATGGAATGGCCTGAACAAAATAAACTGATTAGATGATATTTCTTTAGATCAAATAAAATTGTTTTAACTAATAATAACTAACAAATCAGTCATGCCGTAGAGGTTATATCAACTATATTCTTTCCAAGCAAAGAAGACCGTCTGGTGAGATTAAAAACATGACTCGAGCTCGGTCAATATTGGTTCAAGAATAAGAAATTCTATCTCAAATTGTAGGAAACATTCTGCTCTACGATTCAAGTCTAAATTGATAATTGTTGAACCAGGATTGACCGAGCTGAAATCATTTTCTCTGGCAAGATGAGAAAATGACTCCAGCTCTATCAATATTGGTTCAAAAATTATAAATTTGGTCTCACATTGTAGATCATACATGTTTCCTACAATATTGAGACCAAATCAATAATTTTTGAACCAATATTGACCGAGCTGAAGTAATTTTCTCATCTTGCTAGAGAAATGACTCCAGCTCGGTCAATATTGTTTCAAAAGTATCAATTTTATCTCAAATTGTTAGAAACATTCTGCTCCACGATTCAAGACTAAACTTATAACTTTTGAACCAATATTGACCAAGCAGAAGTCATTTTCCCATCTTGCAGAGGGTCTTCTTTGCTTGTACAGCTTCAGTAATGTCGTAGAGGTTATAATAATTACTAATCTTTCGATAAATGCAATGCAATTATTGAACTTTATAACTTTTATTAATTATTTCTTTATAACTTATTTCATTTTTGTTAAGATTGTTTATAATTTACAACAAATGAGCTAATTGGATTTTATTTTACTTTATTCAACGTTGTGAATAATTTTTGTATTGAAATGGCACCTGCTGAAAAACCCACGGGTTTAGCAGGACCAAAAAATGTAATAATTTATTTTTATTTGCAGTGCAGAAGTCCTTCGTTTATTTATATGGCAATAATTTGAGATTCGAATTAAACATTATTATAATTATCCAGCAGTTGGTTAACTGCAATATCTAATAATCCTTCCATCCTTGATACCTGGCCAGAAAGGCTAACATCATAATATTGAATGAAGCTGTTCAGAGAGCTGCCTGGTGGCAAGAGGTTAAGTTACTCGGCCGGCAACCGAGGGGTACCGGGTTCGATTCCAGGTCCGGGCAGAGTTTTTTGGACAGTTTCATTCAATGGATCTCGCCTGCTATTTAGTACATTGGTCAATATTTGCAGTGCAGAAATCCTTTGTCTATTTATATAGCAATAATTTGAGATTCGAATTAATTATTATTATTATTATTAAAATAATTTATTTCAAATAAAATTGATTGATTGAACTCACAAATTGGTAGCAACCGCCTCGGTCATGCCGTAGAGATTGTGCAGATCGTAGTGCCTGCCCCACCGGTGACGGGCCGTCATGCACAGCGTGTGCGCACGCAGGACGCCTCCGTGTATAGCGGGCAAGTAGGGCGGGTCTTCCACCGGGCTACCCGCCGGACAGCCCGTCAACGAGCCGTAAACGAAGTTGGAGGGCTCGTTCATGTCCTTTGAGAAAAAATTAGAAAAGAATTTTAGCGTTTGCTACTGTTTGCATGTTCTGCCGGAGCGAAAGATTTAGCAGCGAAGCATGATGGTAGAGATGGAGGAAGAGGAGGAGAAGGAAGGGAAGGAAAAGGAGAGACCATGATGAAGAAGAACAAAGATGAAAATGAAGGAGATAGAGGATAAAGAAGAAGAAGAAAGAAAGACAGAAGAAGAAAAAGAAGAAAGAAGGAAGAAAGAAGAAAGAAAGAAGAAAGAAAGAAGAAGGAAGAAGGAAAAAGAAAGGAAAAAGAAAGAAGAAAGAAAGAAAGAAGAAAGACAGAAAGAAGAAGGAAAGAAGAATGAAAGAACGAAGAAAGAAGAGAGAAGAAAGAAAGAAGAAGGAAAAAGAAAGGAGAAAGAAAGAAGAAAGAAAGAAGAATGAAAGGAGGAAGAAAGAAGAAAGAAAGAAGAAAAAAGAAATAAGAAGGAAAAAAAGAAGAAGAAAGAAAGAAGAAAGGAAAAACAAAGGAGAAAGAAAGAAGAAAAAGAAAGAAGAAGGGAAAAACAAAGGAGAAAGAAATAAGAATAAAAGAAGAATGAAAGGAGGAAGGAAAGAAGAAAGGAAGAAGAAAGAAAGAAGAAGGAATAAGGAAAAAAGGAAGGAGAAAGAAAGAAGAGAGAAAGAAAGGAAGAAAGAAGAAAAAAGAAGAATGAAAGAAGGAAGAAAGAAGAAGAAGAAGAAGAAGAAGAAGAAGAAGAAGAAGAAGAAGAAGAAGAAGAAGAAGAAGAAGAAGAAGAAGAAGAAGAAGAAGAAGAAGAAGAAGAAGAAGAAGAAGAAGAAGAAGAAGAAGAAGAAGAAGAAGAAGAAGAAGAAGAAGAAGAAGAAGAAGAAGTGTAAAATACATTAATAATGGTGCGCTTTTACATTTTTTTGCTATTATGTTAAGAAGTGAAAATTTTATCTAAGAGCTTCTTGATCACACGCTGATAGCTCTACTTGGTAAAGTAGATTATGTAGTATATTAATGCTCTTACTCAACTATACTTTGTACTATAAGATACATTCATATTTGAATATATTCTAGATGCAACTTTTATGAAATATATATATTTCAGTACAACTATTTCATATTATTTATGTATGACGATTGCTTGTGTGGATTTCAGAGCTCAATTTTTCAAGTATGACGATTGTTTTTGTGGATTCAAGAGCTACCCATGACATGTATAGTTTAAATAGAAATAAATATTCTCATTCGGTTACAAAGTAGGCCTACTTACGATCCAGAGTCCATCGAATTGAAACTGTTTCTCGTACTGGTCTCGCAACTGTTTCAGCCAATATTTGGTGGCATTTTCATGCGTGAAATCGGGGAACACGGTCGACTTGGGGTTCCAAACCTGAAACAATCGATAATTAAAAAATAACCTGATATAGTCTATTCAAGCAAAGAAGACCCTCTGGCAAGATGGGAAAATGACTCCAGCTTGGTAAATATTTGTTCAATAATTATAAATGTTGTCCAAGCAAAGAAGACCCTCTGGCAAGATGGGAAAATGACTCCAGCTTGGTCAATATTTGTTCAAGAATTATAAATGTTGTCCAAGCAAAGAAGACCCTCTGGCAAGATGGGAAAATGACTCCAGCTTGGTCAATATTTGTTCAAGAATTATAAATGTTGTCCAAGCAAAGAAGACCCTCTGGCAAGACGGGAAAATGACTCCAGCTTGGTCAATATTTGTTCAAGAATTATAAATGTTGTCCAAGCAAAGAAGACCCTCTGGCAAGACGGGAGAATGACTCCATCGTGGTAAATATTTGTTCAATAATTATAAATGTTGTCCAAGCAAAGAAGACCCTCTGGGCTCCAGCTTGGTCAATATTTGTTCAAGAATTATAAATGTTGTCTTAATAGTGGATCAAATTGTTTCCTAAAATTTGAGATCAAATTGATAATTTTTGAACCAATATTGACCGAGCTGGAGTCATTCTCCCATCTTGCCAGAGGGTCTTCTTTGCTTGGAAAGACTATAGTTATTCTCATCTATCAACTGAAAAATATTGTGAATTGCCATATTACTCACATAAACCTTCTTTTAGATTGAATTCGGGAAGACAATAGGTTGCCAAATATACAGGGTGTTTCAGGAGGAATGTGCAATACTTCTCAGGCTGATTCCTTACACCAAGTAGACAAAAAAGTTCCATGGTACCAACCCCCAAAAACGCTCTGTTACCGAGATAACAATGGCGGAAAATTGAGAATTTTCAAAATATATTAATTTTTCAAATTTTTTAGAGGCTTGTGTAAATTTTTCCCAAATCTCAGGTATAGCGATCAAAAATCGCAAAATCGCTACAAAACACAAATTCATCACTTGTGCTATGTTTTGTCAATTTTGCAATTTTTGATCACAATTTCTGAGATTTGGGTAAGGTTTACACAATTGCCACCATTCAACTTTTTTTTAGAATCCGACTCTCTTCAACATCCATTAATAAAAAATACAATTTTATGATTCCTTATCCAGTTATAACCCTTATTGTTGAAAAAATGGCGTTTTCTAGCATATTTTTCCAATTATCTCAATAACCGTTGAAGTTACACCAATGTTACAAGTGTTACAAACCAAAGTAATTGCTTCTTGTTAATTTGGTTCTATTTTGCTCTAAAATTTTCCCAGTTCATTCAAAAATCCAAAAGTTTTTGAACATTTTTATTTAGTGTTTCAGATCAGATCTTCATTGTTAACAGTGAACTCAATCAAAATTCAGGATTTTGTAAAGTGAAAAGTGTTTTTTAAAGTTAAAATTGTAATGTAAACATTCAGCAACCATCATCATTCATTCACTATGTAGCCTAAACATCATCATCCACTTATCACCTTTGCTTAAAATACTTTATATAAGTCGCAATTGTAACAACAAATAATAACAAAAAGAATAATACAAACTTGGAACTGGTTTCATTGAATTCCTCAGCTAATTTTACATAGGAATTGATTATTTTAGAACCTCACTAAAGCCTCTAAAAAATTAGAAAAATTTCAATTTTCCGCCATTGTTATATCGGTAACAAAGCGTTTTTGGGGGTTGGTCCCATGGAACTTTTTTGTCTACTTGGTGTAAGGAATCAGCCTGAGAAGTATTGCACATTCCTCCTGAAATACCCTGTATTTCATTATAATGGTCAGCTCTATCAGGACAGTTTGAAAGCGGTTTAGTAGATCGCTTCAGACTGCCCTGGCAGAGCTGAGCAGACAGTAGTCACTCAGAAATCAGCTGTTTCGTTGGAATCTTTACTCGTAAGTCAATGAATGATCAATGAAAATAAGTTACATGTTATTAAACATCAAATCTTGTTGGCGTTTAATTCATACAAGGTTTTTTCGAGGTTTTTGGACCTTTTTCCCTGTCATATAATTATTATGATTGTGTGTTCGTATCTCTGAATAAATAAATCTGAATAAATAAACAAATAAATAAATCTGGATAAATAAACAAATTAAAATAAATCTTTCAATCACTTTTATCATATAATTTACAGTTGATTAATTTGCAGTGTAGGCTTAGGACAAAAACAGTTCAGCTTCCAATTTGAACAGTTTGAATCAATTGAAATTGAAACAAAAACCAAACAATTATCATTAATTTCAAATCAGTACATATAATGTTTCAATAAAAAACTAAAACACACAATTTTCGAGTTCTTACTAAAGAGAATAAAACAAATTTTATTAATTTGAAAAGAAGGTATAGTATTGTCTGTCCAAGCAAGGAAGACATTCTGGCAAGATGGTAAAATGACTCCAGCACGGTCAATATTGACTAATTGACTTATAAATAGAGACCATTCTGTTCCACAATTTGATACCAAATTCATTTTTAATTTTTGAACCAATATTGACCGAGCTCGAGTCATTTTCCCATCTTGCCAGAATGTCATCTTTGCTTGGACAGTCGATACGTATACAACCAAGAAGTTGATTGTTTAGATTTAGATTTCTTTATTCATGTAGATAATAACAAAACATTCCAGATTAGTCTCTAGATTGCAATCGAATAATATAGAAAGTAGGCTATAACTCTATACAGGAATAAAATAATATACAGTAACTAGTACAACTCAGTAATTAATCAACAAAAAGTACAAGTGAACGCGAAAATAATGGAAATTTTATAGCATAAAAACGTTGTAAAAAATATATAAGTGGCAATCTTTTTATTTTTATCAAATTATCTAGATGAAAAGGCGAAGTTTGGACATAAAGATGTCCATTCTTGGGAAAGGTTATCGAAGATATCCTTTCCATTAACACTTGGCCTTGAATTTTTGTTAGCAGAATACGAAACAATTAGTGTCAAAATTTATCCTAAAATGGATTAAAACTCACCTTTCCGATAATGGGCTGCGATCCTGTATGATCTTTGACCAGAACATCCATTTTGATAGCATCGTCATAGGGTGGGTAAGTTCCATGCGGCTCGCTGGCACTCACTCCCGGGTCCATAATCATCATAAAGTGCCTTCCCTCCTACGAAAATGTTCCATCATTATATATATATGTAGGATGGTTATATCAGTTGATCAATCATTACATATGGATTGATAATAACATATGTAATAAACAACGTTTGAATTATAAATAAATAACAAGTTAGTTTCTAGAATGAACTCAATGTGAAAGGTTGAAATAAACATAAAGTTGTAACATAAAATGTTATGTTATTTATAGTGAGAAATAGAAATCTCCTATAAATTGGGGGCTCGTCCAAACAAGAAGATCAAAAGGATCTCATGAAGGAATATAATTCAATAGAAGAATTTATTACCAGTGTTGAAGATTTGTGAAAAGTAATTTTTGTGGAATATTTGCTTGGTGAGTAAACAAAAATGAGCTACTTATCGAAGGCCAATAAGGCAGATCTGATAACGATAGTAGAAGAACTAGGAATAGATGTTCCATCAAATCCGAGAGTCATACAGTTGACTAAACTGATTCTTAAATCCCCAGAATACGATGAAGAGTGTATCAAAGGGATATTAGAAAGATTGGAAAATGAAAGAGAGTACGAAAGAATAGAAAAGGAAAAAGAGTATGAAAGAATAGAAAAGGAAAGAGAAAAAGAGTACGAAAGAATAGAAAAGGAAAAAGAGTATGAAAGAATAGAAAAGGAAAAAGAGTATGAAAGAATAGAAAAGGAAAGAGTAAGAGAGTATGAAAGATTAGAAAAAGAAAAAGAGTATGAAAGATTAGAAAAAGAAAAGGAAAGAGAGTATGAAAGATTAGAAAAAGAAAGAGAGTATGAAAGATTAGAAAAGATAAAGGAAAAAGAGAGAGAGTTTGAATTGAAGAAACTAGAAATTGAAGCCAAAATTAATAGTAACAATAACGTCTTTCAAAACGACGAAAGAAGAGACCTGATGAAACTGATGATACGGTATGATTCAAGTGTAGATATTAGCGTGTATTTATCAACGTTTGAGAAACAAATCAGTAGAGTGAATGTACCTAAAGAAAAATGGGTTTCTTATTTACTTGGGTTACTACCTCTAGAAATTGGAAATCTAATCACCCGAGAAACTGATGATTTAGCAGATGATTACGACCACATCAAGATGATGTTATTGAAAAGATTCAAACTAAGCCCAGAGCAGTTTCGACAAAAATTTTGTTCACTCCGGAAAGAAGAATCAGCTACGTGGAGAGATTATGCTTTGAATTTAAATGATTTGTTGAACGAGTGGATTCAAGGGTTAGAGGTATTAAATTACGAGGACCTCAAAGAGCTCATGGTGGTCGATCAAGTGAAAAGAAGATTACCATCAGAGTTAAAAGAACACTTCATTGATGATCTTCCAAAACTCAAGAAAGTTGATGAGTTTGTAAACAAACTAGACGAATACGAAGCTGCCAGACGTCACCTGAAGAATGATACAAAAAAAGATAAATTTAACAACCCAGATAAGAAAAATTTTGTAAAGCAGTCAGACGATTCTAGAAAAAATATCAGTTTTAATAATGTCAAGTGTTTTACCTGTAATGAATTTGGGCATAAATCCCCAGACTGTGAACGAAACAAAAGCGTTATTAAATGCTTTAGATGTCACGGACACGGTCACACTGCCAATAATTGTACAATTGAAGAAGGTACAATGAAAAAGGTAAATACAATACGTGTTACCAAATCAAAGAACTTTAATAAATCAAAGAACGAGGAAAAGTGTATGATTAAGACCAACGGACATGCGAATAGGGATCGTATGGAAAAGGAGGTTTTGATAAACGATATAAAGTTCATATCTACTATAGATACAGGGAGTGAAGTAACTTTAATGCAAGAGTTGGCTGTTGCTCGCCTAGGAATACCAATTCATTCAATTTCAAAATCTGACGTTGCGTTGAGAGGATTTCATGGAAGATGTGAAAAAGTTCTAGGATGCCTTCAGTTATCAATTGATATTGACGGTGCCAGTTATTTATCAAATGTTTTAGTTGTTCCTGACTATTTATTGGAGTATAGTATTGTTGTAGGCGAAGATATTATTTCTCAAGCAGACTTGAAAATTGAGGAAGAAGTTTATTTTATAAAAAAGCCACAAATTTTTCGAATATTTCAAATAAAGGTAATAGAGAATTCGCAACCAAGCCTTGATCATATAAAAAATTGTAGTACGCGTGAAAAACTTGAAGAATGCATTGGAAATTATGAACCAAATAAACTGCCACCTAAGCTCGGCGACATGGAGCTGGAGGAAGTGGTCAGTGACGAGGAATCAGCTGCTTTGGAGTCCGATTTTGTACTGCCAGAAGAATTCCAAAGGCCCCTAGACAAGCAGACGGACGACAAAGTCCTTGTGTGCACTGAGGAGCAAGCGAAAGTCAAAAATGAGGAGGAGGAGAGGAGAAGAAGAGGGAGGAGAAGGGGAAGGAGAAAAAGAAGAAGGAAACATTATCCTTGTTCCCAGTGCGTATGGGTGTTCAAATCTAATGAACGTGCATCTGACTGACGATGTGGATCGTGTCGGGGGACGATCAGTTATTTTTTAATTATTTTTGTTGAGTTTTTTGTTACCCGGCTTGAGGCCAAGCCTCTCTTTTCAGGATGGCCGAGATGTAGGATGGTTATATCAGTTGATCAATCATTACATATGGATTGATAATAACATATGTAATAAACAACGTTTGAATTATAAATAAATAACAAGTTAGTTTCTAGAATGAACTCAATGTGAAAGGTTGAAATAAACATAAAGTTGTAACATAAAATGTTATGTTATTTATAGTGAGAAATAGAAATCTCCTATATATATATATATTGATAATAGATATTTTTTCTCCTGCAATTGACATGTTACATGCCACTTGAGCCATATATATGAGATTGAAATATAGTAATAGTGGCTTCACGTAACTAATAGTAATAATAATCAGAGACAATAGTAGTAATAATAATATTATCCATTCAGGTTGCAGAAGATAGAAAAATATATATAAAACTGTGAAGGAAATCATGAAAATCTAAAATTGAATTGGACAAAAATCTCAAGAACAGCAGTAACATGAACCTTTATTACAGACAGTAGACAGATATATAGTCTGTCCAAGCAAAGAAGACATTCCAGCAAGATGGGAAAATGACTCCAGCATGGTCAATATTGGTTCAAAAATTATAAGTTTGGATTCAAATTGTAGATAAGAATTTTTCCTACAATTTGAGACCATATCTATAATTTTTCATCCAATATTGACCGAGCTGGAGTAATTTTCCCATCTTGCTAGAGTATCTTCTTCGCTTGGACAGACCATAATACATCCACCTATTTTTCCTCCCGATTCAAGTAGTAGTTGTATCGATGTATGAATAAAGGAAGAATAAAGAATAAACCTATAAATAAAATGGGTTTGACCTATACTACATTTGAAATAACGGATCTGAATAAGTTGTTCACCACGTTGCATAGAAGCATGGACAATAGGACTGTAGGACAATAGGAGCATGACAATAGATTAAATCAAAAAGTTGAGCGGTTTCGCCTGCTCCTGTGCATTCCAACAGCTGATTTTGTCAATAAGAGTTGTCATTTAGCTACGACTGACTAGGTGATGTGTTTGAAATCTAAAGAAACAATAGATGCGTTACATCAGCTGACAGTGACAAGGAACAGACGAAACCGCCTATTTTTAGCGTCACCTATACTGAACAAATCTATATCTTTATAAGCGAAATGGCACTGACTGATTCATTCATCACCAGAACTAAAAATCCACTGAAGCGAATGCGTTCAAATTTGGCAGGCATGTTCAGTTGGACGTTTAGACGCGCGCTAAGAAAGGATTTTAAAAACTTTTCAAGAATACGCCAAATATTTTAGTTTTTCTAGAGTTTTTCGGCGTTTTCTCAATTTTTCCGAGAACCAATCATTAGAAAATGTTGATATTTGGTAGGTAGGTTCAGATAAGGTCTAGAAATGTTGTGTTGGAATATTTTTGAATTCTGTTCAAGATTACGCCAGTAAACAGGTTTTTCAAAATTATATATGTATTGGGGTTGCATATCTTTGGCCTTGATACGACCAATCCTCACTGTAAATTCAATGGTTCAGTGAGATTATAGATAAACTAATTTGGAAGATATTGAATCAAGTTTCAAACTATGTCCGATATAGTTCCCAAGGTTACGCTCAATATTAGCGTTTTACTATTTTTCGGAATTTTCAGAGTTTTTCTTGGATTTTTCGAGAATAAATTGGTAGAAAATGTCGAAATGTCTGAACAGGTCCAGATTAGGTCTAGAAATGCTGTGTTCAATGATTTTCGAATCCCTTGTGAACGGAATTTGCAGGCGAGCGAAGCGAGCCTGTTTATCTCAGCTTACACTGAGAGAGGTTATGCAGGCGAGCGAAGCGAGCCTGTTTGACTCACTGAAACTGCTGATACTGTCGGGGGTCCAGGGGGCGGAGCCCCCTGGCTAGGCGGAGAAGGCGAGCGAAGCGAGCCTGCCGGCTAGTAAGATTGAATAAAATTAAACATACTCACTTTATGTAAGTCTTGGACGAACTCTTTCATTCCATTGAATTTATTCTTATCATGAGTGAAGTCATTTCTGTTTTGCATGTAGTCAATATCAAGCCATTGTGTTTCCTGAAAATTTCAAAATTGGTTACTTGTAGAAACAAAAATTCATCAACAATCTTTGAAAATGTGCAATTAAAAGTAATATAAATTTGAAAAGATAGTTGAGTTGAATAAAATATTAGAATTAATCGATAAATAAAATGAAAAAATTAGAATTAAATATAAGTTATGGCTGAACTTTAAAACTTAGGGCTATTTATTATAATTGAAAAATAAAATATCCTTTTGTGTTTTAATAATTTTAAAGTTTTTAAAATGGTATTTGATTTTCATTTTATTATTCAATAATTGAAGGCGTTTACACTAGACAATGCATGCAAAAATCAGTCGAAAAAATATGTTTGATGATTTAGAATTGTTTGCTTTTTCTGATTTCTACAATTTTATGATTGCAGATTTGACGTCAATAACCGGTGAATACTGGTGAATTTTTCACCTGTGATTTTTTAACGAATTGTTACTATTCCAAATATCATATTATGTTCTATGATGAAAGCAGCAAATCTCCCTTGTCATCTGTAGAATTTCAAATAATTTTCAGTAAAAGCATAACCATCTATCAATTCTCAGACCTTAATGTAACTATCGATTGTATGAAAAATGGCGGAAGTAATTGCCCTATTCCAAATTCATGATTTTATTGCGTTTTGGATATGTTGACAAAGAAAATCATATGTTTTATTATAAAAATAATTTTTGGTACATTTCATAGGTAGGCCTACTGAATGTTTACGAAGTTGACAATGGACTAGGCCTAACCTCGCCTTGTTTCGTCTTGTTTTATGTTGAAAAATGTGGCATAATTTCTTGAAAATGTAATAGTTTATTATAATAATGGGTCGTCTGTGTTGTGTTCATGATTGTGAATATCCAACTATGATAATTAAAATCATATTTCTATTTTCACGTTATCTGATAACAAACTCTCAATGGACATATTGGTTAGAAAGGTTTTCATCGAAATTTTGAAGTGAAAGACAGTTCCATAGATAGTTTTTAGATAATTTTGAAGACCGTTTTATTATTGAGGAAGACGTTTTTCTTGCCATAGACGATGAACTAATTGGAGTTACAAGAGAAAAACCAAAATTAAGAAGTGATACATTTCCCTTAATTTTCCCCAACCAGCCGAAATACCAAAGAAAGGAAGGACCCCCAATCTGTGCATGTTCTGTTAAAAATGTGTTCACAAAGAGATAAGGATAATTCCATAAATTAGTGCAACAATGTCACTATCTCAGATTTTCAAATAGCATTGCCATAAGGAATTCGGATTTGTTTCTATTTATATTGTTGAAATAGACAATGTGATTTTTATAAAAGTAAAAGACAAAGTAGAAGTGACCTCAGTGATCTCCCTTCTGTAACAGTTGGCTCCAAAATATTAAATGATAAGGTTACAAACAGGGACTAATTTGTGACTGTACAAACCGGTAGGCCTAGGCCGTACCAATACCTCTGAGAGTGTAAGGTAGAGTGAATACTTCCATTTTTTTATCCAAGATATGAGAACTAATGGTAAAAATACTCAACTCAAAAGCTTAAATAATACTCTAAAAACACGTCTTGAGGAGTGAAAATTTAATTTTTTGGATGGACACTGGAGTGTAAAGAAGACAATATTAAGATTTCTCAAACTTGCCAACCGGAGGAAAAATCAAATCAAAAAAGCAACTGGAAATATTAGGGGAAAGTTTCAGTGACAGAAGATAGTTAAAATGAGCAGCAAATGAAGTGCAAACATGCTGTTAGGGAAAACTGATTAGAATTTGAGTGTCTTGAATTTCTATTTTTCACATAGAATGATAAGTCAGATTCTAGTTTGAAATTCATCATATTGTAATGATTTTCAATTTTGTATTAGATATTTATTATATTGTAATATCATAATGTTTAACAATAAAAAATATGCTATTTCTGTCTTATTACTCCTGATGAATAGCAAGTTGAACTATTGCTATTACGCTTGGCTAGGCCCATATTGCCGCCATCTTGTTTTGTACATTAAGGTTTGAGAATTGATAGATGGTTATGGTAAAAGTCACATTTTATTTCTGATGATAATCAGTTATCAATAAACGTTACCAAAAGTAACAGGTGAAAATCGAATAAATTTTCACCCATGTGAAGAGCTAGGTGAAATATTTTCACTACATAGTTGAATCCAGTGTGGCTTGATGTATAATGCCACGTTTACACCGGAATATGTAAGGTTCAATAACATTTGTTAATAACTTTTTTGAATAACGTATTATTTATTATATAGACTGATAAATAAAATGAAAAATCAAATACCCTTTTTAAAAAACTTTGGAAGAATTATTTTACAGACATGTTTTGGGACTCAGCCCATATCTGACATTATTTGGGCTGAGTCCCGAAACATGTCTGTAAAATAATACTCTTAAAGTATTAAAAAAGGTTATTTGATTTTTCATTTCATTTATCAATTGTTTTAAATAGCCCTAAGTTTAAAGTTCAATTCTTATTATATAGACTTATATATCTTATAACTTATTATATAAAAGTTATTAACAAATGTTATTAACATTCCTGTGTAAACGTGGCTCAACGTTGCCAATTCGTAGTTAATTATAAATAAAATAAAAAATATATTTAATATGTGTTCAAATCTAGTGTTTTCAAAGGTGAGGTAGCCCTCTTCAGATATATTTGTTGTTTATAGTCGGTACTTTGAAAAATATATATATTTATAATAATATTAACAACTAGCCTATCTACTAGAGATTTAAAGTTCATTTATCAAGTCTTGTTTCTTATATTGTTCTCTAAGTATTATTAGTTTTTCAAGACGTGTTCATCAAGTGTTATTAGGTTCTTTATTGAAGTTCTCTATTATCTAGGTTATGAAGTTAGGTTTATTAGTTTTATTTTATTATGTTGGAGGTTTGGGACCAGTGGCTTAACAGTTTTCACTGGCGGCTCGTGCCCACTAAAAAGCCGAAGTGCTGCACAGCAAAAGATACGGGCACTCCACCTGTTTCTTGGGTACGAGCCGCCAGTGTGTTTTATGTCAAAAAAGTCTTCGTATTTAGATCATTAAAGATTAAAACTTATGTGACATCCAACGATCAATTTTAGCTTGCTAGTTTGGAATCCCTTCAATTTAGCTAGAAACGAGCAAGCTTCTCAATCATTAGTGTTGTCATATAGGCTTACAAATCATTTGAATCATATTCTAATTCACCGGATTAGTTAGTTTTTCTAATTGTTATAATATAGTAGTTGATTTCAAAATTTGTACACAAAAATGCATTTGATTTGTAGGTTTTCATATAGTTACCATACACTGAAATATTGCATTTTGGTAAGTTAAATTTCAATTGTTGAACTACTTTACAAATATAAATGACATTGGTTTACTACGAATCAACTATATTCAAAATGGTGTCTGGTAGTCTATAGGCCTATGGATCATTCCTCATCAGGATACTAATTTTACTGCTCAAAATTTGGACCATTTGCAGTCCTCTTTCATTTATATCCAGACCACTTTTCTCTAGGATCAACCGTTTTCGGGTTTTATGCGAAAAACTGAAAAATTGTACCTCCTAAACCCTCCTCCCGTCCTATGCTCACCCCCAGGTACGGGGACTTTTATTATGTTAACCTCCTAACTAGTCTCAACAAATCCCCGAGGACAAAAATTTGGGCATATTACACGTACTCGATCTATACCCGTGTGGAAAGGCTTCATTCATAACCATCTATCAATTCTCAAACCTTAATGTACAAAACAAGATGGCGGCAATATGGGCCTAGCCAAGCGTAATAGCAATAGTTCAACTTGCTATTCATCAGGAGTAATAAGACAGAAATAGCATATTTTTTATTGTTAAACATTATGATATTACAATATAATAAATATCTAATACAAAATTGAAAATCATTACAATATGATGAATTTCAAACTAGAATCTGACTTATCATTCTATGTGAAAAATAGAAATTCAAGACACTCAAATTCTAATCAGTTTTCCCTAACAGCATGTTTGCACTTCATTTGCTGCTCATTTTAACTATCTTCTGTCACTGAAACTTTCCCCTAATATTTCCAGTTGCTTTTTTGATTTGATTTTTCCTCCGGTTGGCAAGTTTGAGAAATCTTAATATTGTCTTCTTTACACTCCAGTGTCCATCCAAAAAATTAAATTTTCACTCCTCAAGACGTGTTTTTAGAGTATTATTTAAGCTTTTGAGTTGAGTATTTTTACCATTAGTTCTCATATCTTGGATAAAAAAATGGAAGTATTCACTCTACCTTACACTCTCAGAGGTATTGGTACGGCCTAGGCCTACCGGTTTGTACAGTCACAAATTAGTCCCTGTTTGTAACCTTATCATTTAATATTTTGGAGCCAACTGTTACAGAAGGGAGATCACTGAGGTCACTTCTACTTTGTCTTTTACTTTTATAAAAATCACATTGTCTATTTCAACAATATAAATAGAAACAAATCCGAATTCCTTATGGCAATGCTATTTGAAAATCTGAGATAGTGACATTGTTGCACTAATTTATGGAATTATCCTTATCTCTTTGTGAACACATTTTTAACAGAACATGCACAGATTGGGGGTCCTTCCTTTCTTTGGTATTTCGGCTGGTTGGGGAAAATTAAGGGAAATGTATCACTTCTTAATTTTGGTTTTTCTCTTGTAACTCCAATTAGTTCATCGTCTATGGCAAGAAAAACGTCTTCCTCAATAATAAAACGGTCTTCAAAATTATCTAAAAACTATCTATGGAACTGTCTTTCACTTCAAAATTTCGATGAAAACCTTTCTAACCAATATGTCCATTGAGAGTTTGTTATCAGATAACGTGAAAATAGAAATATGATTTTAATTATCATAGTTGGATATTCACAATCATGAACACAACACAGACGACCCATTATTATAATAAACTATTACATTTTCAAGAAATTATGCCACATTTTTCAACATAAAACAAGACGAAACAAGGCGAGGTTAGGCCTAGTCCATTGTCAACTTCGTAAACATTCAGTAGGCCTACCTATGAAATGTACCAAAAATTATTTTTATAATAAAACATATGATTTTCTTTGTCAACATATCCAAAACGCAATAAAATCATGAATTTGGAATAGGGCAATTACTTCCGCCATTTTTCATACAATCGATAGTTACATTAAGGTCTGAGAATTGATAGATGGTTATGCTTCATTGACTGGACTATATGTATTGAACATAATATATTATAAACATATTCTGTCACCAATTTTATTATCGTAATATGTCTTAGATTGAAAACGTTAGGCAAAATATTCGGTAAATTTCAGAAATGTATTGAAACAGCTGTTCAAGCTGTTTAGAAAAAGTTCTTGTGGATGTAATGTTACAAAAAAATAACAAGTCGGTTATTTATTCCATTGAAAATCACAGGTGACTTTTTTCACCTGGTGAATTCGAAATGCATGCATTCAAATGGGAAATTGGTGACTAGTGACTTTCGAGAAACGGGGCCCTAATGGGACCGGACTCTCCGAGATGAAAATCTTTAGGCCTAATAAAAAGTAAATTAGAAAAAACCTATAAAGGCTAAAACTAAATAAAGAAACAAATAACTAAGAACTATTTTTACCACAGCAACTCCAGCGTCCAAGTTCTTCTTCAGTATACTCTTGGCATCATCCAAATTTTTATATCCGAATCTACAAAATACAAAAATACAAAACAAATATATGAACATTTTAAATCAAACATTTTTCAAGCTAATAAGAGTATAGTCTGTCCAAGCAAAGAAGACCCTCGGGCAAGATGAGGAAATGACTCCAGCTCGGTCAATATTGATTCAAAAATTATTAATTTGGTTTCAAACTGCAAGTCAGAATACTTCCAACAATTAAGACGAGATTAATAATTTATGAAACAATATTGACCGAGCTGGAGTAATTTCCTCATCTGCTAGAGGGTCTTCTTTGCTTGGACAGACTATACATATATCCATTTCTGTAGAATGGTCTATATAACAGTCTATTTTAAACTAGTAATCTTGACCAATACAACGGCGTATCCAAGTATAGTCTGTGCAAGCAAAGAAGACCCTCTGGCAAGATGGAAAAATGACTCCAGCTCGGTCAATATTAGTTCAGAAATTATCAATTTAGTCTCAAATTGTAGAGCAGAAAGTTTTCTACAATTTGAGACCAAAATTATAATTCTTGAACCAATATTGACTGAGCTGGAGTCATGCCCCTATCTTGACAGAATATCTTCTTTGCTTGGACACAATAACTTATTTCGAGATTTAAATACCCATTTTTGCTTGTAACATTCTTCAAATACAAACCCTCAATAATAAAAATTGATAGATAGATAGAGATATAAAAGTGCTTTATTGAAAAACAATATTTTATAATGAATAAATAAAATAGATATTACATACACTATACAGCTTGGTCGAAGACCGTGAGCCGGAAGTTCAGAAAACGTAAAATAAAGTAATGAAAATAAATTCTTTAGATAGAAAAGAAAAACAATGTATTCAAACGTTTAAATAGTGAAAAGGATAATATATGACGAATGATGCCACTGATTTCCATCCTAATCATGAGAATGATCTGCTTAGCTTCTTTTTACCTTGAAATATAAAAATATTAAAATAGCTACAACTGAAAATAACTATAAAAAAGACACTTAAAATAGAGTAACCAACTAGAATGAACTAATAAATCGAGTAACTGAAATTGAACTGTATTTCAAAACTAAAAATAAAAATTGAAACTGAAAATGAGTAATTAAATATTTAAAAAAATAAATAATAAAAATTGATAGGTTTCTTAATCTGTAAATGAAGAAAAATATTCCAAAAGTCCTCCGTTGTTACTAAAATTTGTTGAATTTAAGAGGCAAGTACAATTGCAATAATAAGGCCCAGTTTTGTCCTCAATTGATGAACTGTAACTTGTACGGTAAACTTGGGGTTTCTTCGGTAAACTAGGGTTAAATACAAGGGTAAACTTGTACAAACATAAAGTACATTCAACTTACATACCGACACAAATGAAAGCCAAGACTCCAGTAAGGAGGAAGCATGGGTCGTCCCACCAGTTCAGTGTACTGTTCAATCACTTCGTTTGGAGTGGGGCCGAGGAAAAAGTAGAAATTCAGAATTCCACCAATCGCACGGTAAGTGATGGCTGGTGCCGGCTGTACAACTATATCTGAAACAGTAAAATGTCATCACATAATTATCCTTTATAAAATGAAATCTTGGCCCTGGCTTATAAAGATTTACAGTTTGTTTTTCTGATGAAAAACAAGTGATTGGGATTGTAGATTCACCAATAAAACTCTCGATTTACAATGTTCCAAATTTTGGAAAGGATCAGCTGTTGAATCAACGATCAGCCAAAACTCACTAGAAGACCCTAACATTCGAATCCAAAATGGCCGCGATGGTTCGAGTGGAATAGGAAATCCCATGTATTCTGTATTCTTTCTTCAAAATTGCGACTTGGTTTCCAAGTATTTTAAGCAAAGGATAAATGTGTGATGATGAATGATGAAGGTTTAAGATGTAGGTTATATGTCTATGTAAATTGGTTCAGACGTGAAATTCACGATATCAGCTGTTCAAACTCGAATCATCGCGGCCATTTTAGATTACAAGGCTAGTCTTCTGACTTGGTTTGTTTACGATTTTCTTTGTAGGTTATGATAATATTTTAGAGACAAAAATGATTCCTGTTCAAATCTCACTATAAAAATAATGATTGTTACTTATTATTAAATATATTCATAATAATAAATCAATTTATATATCAAAATCATTAAATTAGGAGCAAAGTTTTGGTTTTAAAGGAATAGCATTGGACTATTCCGATATTCTATTTACTTGAGGTAAATTCGTTTCATGTCATTTTTTTCAAACTGTAGAATTTGCTTTTCATTGGAAACGTTTATGAGACAGAAACGCCCATAAAATCTACGAATTATGAGTAATGTGGATTGTAAAATGTTTATAAGCCAGGGCCCTTATCTGAATCTTGACACTGTAACTGGAAAAATAGTATGTGATAATACTAATAGTCTATAATTTCCGATGTGGTAATAATGTATATTTGGTAAGATGTGGAAATGACTCCAGTTCGGTCAATATTGGTTCAAAATTAAGAAATGTTATCTCAAACTGTTACTCCTTTGGGAGATTGGCTGTCGTTAGTAAAGACAGTCAGTCGTTTCCCGCCTCTGGAGGAATAGTAGTTGTTGCATTACACTCTAACTGATTAACTGCATGTTATTCAGAGGTGTTTTGCGCCGCCAATTGGTTGCGGAGACTGGCTTATGGTTGAGAGGATCAACGTGCTAACCACACGTTACCTCTATCCTGGTTGATGATTATTTGCTTGCTGTATGGTCTGTCCGGAGGGGGGGAATTCTGGCGGGGTGGAGGGGGCGGCATCGGCTCGGCCAGTGTTGGTTCGGGGACTGTGAGTTCTTATTGAGAATTTATGACTTTTGGGCCGGTATTGGCCGGGCTGGGGCCGTTTTCCCGTCGTGCCGGGGTGTCTTCTTGGCTTGGACGGGCTGTTTAGTCGAGTGAATTTGAAACTGGCAGCCAGCTGGTAGGCCTAGGCCCTTCATGGGCTGTTGAGCCAGACATACATACTATAATTTCCGAGGGTGATGCCCACATTAGCTCTTAGGCTTGTGCGTGGGTGACGCACTCGAGATGATGACTACTTTTCAGGTATTCGAGACCGTCAGCTTATCGCCTCCTTCGAAAGACGGAAAGACGGCGGGTGGCCCCGTGGCTGTATCAATGTATTGTGATTAAAGAATTGTTCACCAGCAAAGAATCGAACTCGGATCCTCATCGTTGTCAGACCGGCGCGTAATCACTTACTTCAATGAGTCACCCAGTTGAATAAAATTTATGTCATCAAAGCCTAAAGACTCAATTATATCTAAAACATATTAATATCATCAAATTATTAGCCTTTTATAATGTCTCACTTGAAACCTGATACTGTATAATATTATTGTCACCTTCAAAATTATGTCTTCTATGCCTTGATAAGTAGATCTAAATATTTTGAGATAAGACACCCGATTTTTTTAGATATGTCTCCAAATTAGTCCTTTCCCAAAAAATAATCTGTAAGTTACAACTTTGGAATGAGGTGCACTGTGTTATGGAGGAAAAGATCAAACATATCTAATTAATTTATTTCAACCAAAAAGTACATAAATTATAGCTGACGCCAAAAAGATAGGCAGTTTCGTCTGCTCCTTGTGCGCTCCAACAGCTGATGTTGTCATTAAGCTATGTCTGGATAATGTTTTTGAAATCAAAAGAGACAATAGATGTTTTAAAACAGCTGTTGGTAGGTTACATCTCGTACAAGAGACAGACGAAACCGCCTAACTTTTTGGCATCAGCTATACGGTAGGCTACTTCATAATTACCATACAGGTAAATGGTAATCCTGATAATAAATACATTATTTAACTAATGATATGTTAGACGCAGGAAGATAAAAGATAAATAATTCGAATTTATCTCATATTTTTCGGGTTTTTACAAACTCATAAATTACTATCAAAGATGCAGTTAGTAGATAAAAGATAGAAATAAATGTTACAATTCATTTGTCAAATAGTTGTTAAGGTGATACTGTGGTAATTATTCATGTTAAATGAAAGGTTTCAAAAGTGCGAATGTTTGAAAGAAGTTTAAGGGCGAAAGAACACATCAAAGATTTGAATAAATCTAATGGGTGTTCTAACTTTGCTGAACATTTGACAGCAGATAACAAAAGTTCAAGACCAATCATCACAACTAAATAATGAAATAGTATGGTTTCACTTGCCCATAATGTTTACTCAAAAATTATGTTTTCAAATGAACTTTCTAAAAGAACTATAACACATGTCTCCGTTTGTAGAAAATGAGGTTAACTGGCCAAGTGGAACAACCCTAGGATCTCCCCATTATTAAAAGCCATACGCTAAATAAATAATAACTTACCCATTGCATTACTGTTCAATAGAAGCACTCCAAAAGACGTACCATCGTCTTCAATAGCAATGAAAAATGGATGAGAAGAATAAAGGTTCAACTGTAAAAAGAAAATTATAAATAGATCAGAGTAAATCATAAATAAGTAATGAGAAAATCATAAATCATATGCATATCAATAATTTCATAAATCTCTTTTACGAATTTATTTTGTTGATTCAGAAGACTTCAATTGATTCAAAATTAGATTGGGGCCTAATTATTTATTTAATAAAATTAATTGTATTTGATGAGATATTGTGGTATTTTTCCATAATGAGAAATAATAAGACAGATATTGTCAATACCATGGTACTATTGTGAAATATTTTAATAAACTAGTAGTATTGACAATATCTGTTTCATTATTTCTCATTTATTTAATAAACTTATAGTAATGTATAATATCTAATATAATTTTTTTTTATATAGTAATGTATAAAATCTTTTGGGAATAGGCTATGATATGATTGTTGACTACTTTCAAATCATCATTCAAGTTTTGAAATTTATTGATATATATTTTTTAGAACTGGTGCCAAAAATCAAGGCGGTTGGCGAATGACTCTTATCAATCTTATCAGCTCGGCTCCATTAGGACAGTTGTTGGCTAAAGCAACCTCAGCAAACTGTTTCACTCTTAAAGACAGCTTCCAGACTGTCTCGACAGAGCTGAGTATTGATAACAGTCATTCACCAACCACCTTAATTTTTGTCATCAACTGTAAACTATGATCTATGATAAAAGAATGTAAATATAAGAATGAGTGTATATATCTATGTAAAGAATGTAATTCCAAAATTTCTAGTTAAAATGTGATTCACAGTACACAATAATCGAAGCAGGAAACAGCAAGAAAATTAATTTTCTATTGAATGAGCGATGATAATAATTATTATTATTATTAGGATGCACATAGTTCCATCAAGTTTCTGTAAATAGTTTTAAATTGTCAGATAAGAATTCTAAAAAGTACGCAGAAAAATATCGGAATAAATATTCTTATCAGCTTTTCCTCTTCGGTATGATTAGTTTGAAACAAAATATTTCAAATAAGTTGTTGTGAAGTGAGAAATAATAATAATTATTCATGAGAGATGTATTCGATGTATTCATGAGATAGTATTCGGTGCATTCATTGCAGCGATTGTCATGAATAAGCAATAATTGAGTTTTAATGACTGATGAATACTACTATAAAATATATTCTCAAAGTTGAAATGTGACCAAATTTTTTAGTTCAAAAAGACCAGAAATTTTTCTCAAGCCACTTCCCCGTGTTTCGGATGGACACGTTAAGCCGTCGGTCCCGGCTGCCTAAAAACAGTCGTTAAGTCATGTCAGAGGCCCTGAAATTGATCAGGAGCGACCTGCAAACTCTGACACCAGACCTGAGCCAGCCAGGTTACACGATTATTATTATTATTATTATTATTATTATTAGTTCAATAAAAAATTGAACTGAAGTTCAATTCAACTGAATTGAATTGAAGTTAAAATGAGACCAAATATTTTAGTTCAATAAATCGTGAGTTATATAACAGAATTCAACGAACCTAGCGGTTCGAGAATGACTTATTAATGCTTAGCTCTGTCAGAACAGTCCGCTAGCACTCTGCGATAGCATATTGAATCGATAGCAACCACTGGCGGCTCGTGCCCACGAAACAAGTGAAGTTCCAGTATCTTTTACCGTTCAGCACTTCACCTATTTAGTAGGCACGAGCCGCCAGTGATAGCGACCAATCGAAACTGTTTCGCTCTCGTACAACGCTTTCAGACTGTCCTGACAGAGCGCAGCATTGATTAAAGTCATTTGCCAACTGCGACTTTCGTTGACGTCTGCTATGTTAACGACTCACATTTATAAAAAAATGGTTGAGGAATTTTGTCTTTTGGACCAGTTAAAGTAAACAGATTAGAAGAGACAATAGACATTAAAATTTTCTATTACTGAAAAGGTGATTAGAATGTGATAAGATATTATTATCTGGACTATAAAAGTACTTAAAACGTCAATTATCAGACAATAACTTTTGGTGAGTATAAATCTTCCAATAACAAAATATTGATCGAATTTTTACAATTTGAATGCATTGTCAAAATCGCAAAACTATTTGACAAGACTTTCAAAGTCTTATTTTAAACAGATTTATATTGGTTAATATTATTTATATATACCGCGACATTAGAAGGCAAACAAACATTTAGAAAGGAAGTTCTTCAACTTCAATTGCAAGCTACATTCTTATTTTTGATAAGAATCTATTTCATATTATCAAAGACAATGTACGGTTCTTAGAAGATGTAATAAATACTATAAAGTAGTTAGTCAATGATATTATTAAATCAGTAACGGTACTTCTTTTTGACAAGGATTTTAATCATATCTCTTTTCATTTTATGAGGGAAAATAAACGAATGGAGCTGAGGCCTGTTAAACTTTGAGAATTCTTCAACTTATAAACTTTTAGAAGACTTGTAGTATAGGAAAAGGGGATGCACATTTAATTAATAGTTTTTATACGATCATAATACCCCGACAGTTAATGTCTAGTGTTTACGGTGGACTTCTTCTACGATTTCAAGTATAGTCTATCGAAGCAAAGAAGACATTCTGGCTAGATGGGAAAATGATTCCAGCTCGATCAATATTGGTTAAATAATTATAAATTTGGTCTCAAATTATAAATCAGAATATTTCCTACAATCTGAGACCAAATTTATAACTTTTAAACCAACATTCACCGACTCCATCTCAATCAATATTGGTTAAAAATCTATGAATTTTGTCTCATATTGTAAATCAATATGTGTAGGTACTGTTTGAGACCAAAAATTATAGTTTTTAAACCAATATTGACCGATTCCAGCACGGTCAATGTTGGTTAAAAATCTATAATTTTGTCTCAAATTGTTAATCAATTTGTGTTCCTACGGTTTGAGACCAAATTTTATAATTTATGAACTAATATTCGCCGATTCCAGCACGGTCAATATGGTTAAAAATCTATAATTTTGTCTCAAATTGTAAATCAATATTGAATTCCTACTGTTTGAGACCAAAATTTATAATTTTTGAACCAATATTGACCGAATCCAGCACGGTCAATACAGGTTCAAAATTTATAAATTTTGTCTCAAATTAAAAATCAATCTGTTCCTACTTTTTGAGACCAAAATATATAATTTTTGAACTAATATTGACCGACTCCAGCACGGTTAATATAGGTTTAAAATTTATAAATCTTGTCTCAAATTGAAAATCAATCTGTTCCTACTGTTTGAGACCAAAATATATAATTTTTAAACTAATATTGACCGACTCCAGCACGGTCAATATTGGTTTAAAATCTATAATTTTGTCTCAAATTGAAAATCAATATGTGTTATAAATTTTGGTCTCAAACAGTAGGAATACAATATTGATTTACAATTTGAGACAAAATTATAGATTTTAAACCTATATTGACCGAGATTGAGTCGGTCAATATTAGTTCATAAATTATAATTTTTGGTCTCAAACAGTAGGAATACATATTGATTTACAATTTGAGACAAAATTATAGATTTTTAACCAATATTAACCGAGATGGGGGTCGGTCAATATTGGTTCAAAAGTTATCAATTTTGTTCTAAAACTGTAGGAACACAAATTGATTTATAATTTGAGAGAAAATTTATAGATTTTTAACCTATATTGACCGTGCTGGGATCGGTCAATATTAGTTCATAAATTACTATTTTTGGTCTCAAACAGTAGGAACACATATTGATTTACAATATGAGACAAAATTCATAGATTTTTAACCAATATTGACCGAGATGGAGCCGGTCAATATTGGTTCAATAATTATAAATTTGGTCTCAAACATTAGGAATTCAATATTGATTTATAATTTATATTTTTATTGATCCAAATTTATAATTTTTAAACCAACATTGACCGAGCTGGAGACATTCACCATCTTGCCAGGATGTCTTGTTTGCCAGGACAGACTAGACTTCTTGTCTCACGAAACGTTTAAAATTAAATGGAAAGATGATCCAGCGGGTTAGGTGGGTTATCACATAACATTACTCACTGAGAATGAACAACTCTTCTCAATAATCATCTAATAATCAATATAATCATTATCATTAACCATGATCATCAATCATCTTCAACAGAACTCGGTTGGTGCTGAGTTCTTTCAAATTCACAGTTATCCTTTTCATTGATAGTTCTTTCAACTGCACAGTTCTTATCTAAATTTATAGATAGCTTCTAACTTTACTCAGATCTAAATTGATCGAAAAATTCTAAGGAATAACTTACGTTATCAGCGGGAGGCTGGTCGCTATTGAACAGTGGTATAGTGTGCCAGTCATTATTCAATAGGAAATCGTTTCGATGAACTCCCAGGCCGTAAATGTTTTTGGTTGGCAAGAATGCTGACAACTGCAGAAATTGATCGGCAAACGTGAAGCCGGCTGATGTGGACTCAAACCTGGAAATATTTTGAAGAAATCGATTATCCAAAAAAATTTGAAACCAAAGTTCAAAATTTGAAACCCAAATTCAAAATTCATTAAAAATAGAACAATTCACATAATTTAATCTCCTATTTTGCACAAAAATTCCTGTTTTAGTATCATAAATTCATCATTATTATTATATTATTGTTTTTATAATTATTCACTAGAATTGCTTGTAACTTATGTTTGAATATGTTTTCAATATTAATGGGTATACTTGATATTGAGCTAATATAAAATACTAGCCCAACTTATCTGTTTGGATTATCTTTGTACTCCTTCATATTAAAAAAATTTGTTCAGGTATGATTATATATTATTTCTTTATCAACAGTAGGCCTATTTGTGTTGGTTTTTTTATTATTTCAAGTATTTTTGTTTGATGCGTGACACTGATAATGTTCAATGTTCTTTTACATTCCTTGAATAATTACTATGTTACATCCGACAAGAGTAGCCTTCATGCTACCATTTGTTCAGCGTTCGCCGCTTGGAGCGCTTGCATCGTGACTCTGTTTATTTGTGACTCACTTTGTCGATTTTGATTGCTATTTACTTTTTGTCACAATTTGTCACCCTTATTCGAATTTTTAATCGAATTTTTATTCTATTATTCATTATTGTCATTATTTTTTTGCCATTTATTTCCATTTATTTGTATCTTATCATTTATTTTGCCTTTGGCCTTACTTGATATTCGTCCGTGCGATTGTTTTGGCAGTGGCTGTTGCCTTCACTTCCTCATCATCACTTCCTGCTGCTTGGTTCGTTTTGAAACATCATCTTCTAAATTTTCACCCTTTTTTAATTCAAAAGTGGTTTTCTCAGTGAGAAAATGTGTTATTCTAATCGTAAAAAATCCATTATCTACATGATAACTTGGATTCAAACTTCCACCGGCGATTTACATCTTGAATTGTGAGTAGAACTTCCTAACCATACCTGCACAACGTGAATCAACCTGTCGACCTTTGAAAGTGAATTTATTTCATATTTCGAACTTTATTATCAAAGAGAACGCTTTATTATGATTCATCAATCTTGTGGACTCACAAATCTCAGCCTTTTCTACTGCCAGTGAATTTATTTTATCCGTTTCATAAATGGACCTGTATCCAACACATGCACCTGCCTGCATTCATCCTGACCTGTGGCTGTATCCACATTCGTTTTGATCATTTTCATTAGCAGTTGTCCATTGCTAGCTATGTGAACTTATAGTTTAGCAGATTTCCACGTCAATTATTCTTAGAGTTCTTATACTCATCTTTGGCCACCAGTCGCCAGCTCATTCATCACCTTGAATCTGATCTCTTCATGATTCCTCACTACACAGCTCTCAGTGCACCTGAACTGTTTGGTACGTTACGCCATGCCAACTTTTATGAGCTGCTAGGTTACATTACGCTCTGCCTAGAATTACTGAACTATTTAAGTCACGTCAAGCCCTACTTAAATTCTTCAGAGTGAGATTTATTATTGTGTGCGTGCTTTCGACCGTATTCACCCACAATAAATTCAAGAACTGTGAAGTATTCCCGCCTGGGGCTTCCATTCTACATTTCGTCGCCTTGTCTGTGCACAAGCCTCTGCACCAGCGCCATTGCCTGCCGTGGTGCTTCCATCATCAATTGACATCTGGATTCTACTATAACTCTGGTTCCTGCCATCATTTGACTCCTGTCCATGGAGCTTCTACAAGACCCTGCCGCCCTGTTGGTACACAGGCCCTGGTCATCATCGCGCCTCCAGTAGCGCCTCTCTTGCCGACGTCTCAACCTGGTCGATCGTCCGATCGAGTGGACTCGATCCCATCTTGGATTCCCGCTGCCATCGCTGTTTTCTCCGCCGTTGGATCGGCGCCGTTCGTCGTCTGCACTGCCCTGGTGTTCGCCGCAGTGTCCGCCCTGAAGTCCATCTTCGCAGACCTCCAAGAAGTCCAGCTGGCTTGCGTTCAGTCAGTTGGCTTGCAGTTTTTATCATATCAGTTAAGTACTTGGTTCTGTGCCTTGGCACATATTGTATCATTGTTCACAAAATTTGTCTTACTTTATTTTCCGTCTCTCTTTTGAGGTCGTGTTTAAATTTCTAATTATCGCGGTCCCTAATCAATTTTTTGTATTGCAGTAGACTTTCCTGAGTGTCTGTTCGTGTTTCTTAGCTGACATTCTTTTATTCGTTTCAATATAATTTTGTATTTGTAATCATACACTAAACATCACGTTCGTGTAATTCATACATCACGGTATTTTGGTTTTAAACAAAAAAAAATAGCTCAATTCATTGATATAGATTGATTTACATATATAAAACCAACTTCATTCTAAATAATTAGCATTGTTCTCGTTTTTTTATTAATTTGCTGTCTTAAGGCTTAAATTATCATTATTTACTATTGTTGATGCCAATCGTATGGACGAACTTGTAAACTTGTATAATACTAAATATAATCTGACTGAAGAAAAAATAAATATCCTCTTTAGCTCGTTAAGACATTCTGTCATACTCAAAGAAATTTCATTAAATGTTTTATGATTTCTCTAACTTGTGTTTTACTGAATTCGTAACAAGATGGTTATACACCTATATTAATTTATCAATATTTTTCTAACTACCATTTTGGTTTTCATTTCCAAATCAAACTTTGAAACTTCTATTACCTTTTACCAGAGTTTAAATTCATTACTTTTATGAGGACAGTTTGGGAGTTTCATTAAGGTTGCTCAACTCAGGTATTGACGACTTTTAATGTCACATCGCTTACACAGTCCGCTTAAAATTATTGAAGCCTACAACTTCAAATTAGCCCAAATCCCTCATAAAGTTGGTCCTCCACGGCCGGATAATGGCTTGCGGCCATCTTGTTTCAAATTCCGTTTGTTTTTCACGACCTCTAAAACTTAAATTTACCGTCAATCACAAAAATTCTAACCTTCGGGCGCGTTTTCTTGTAAATTCGCGCTAGCTTTCACATTTCTTGTATAGCATAGTGCATACCCACAGTAGTGCTTATACTAATTCACTGTGAGTCATTTTCAGTCACTGGGCACCCCTCCAGGACACGCTGCGTCGTGTCGGGTACCAGCCAACCTAGCTACTGGGATTGTGAGCTGTCGGCGGACTATTCGATCGGCTGCGCGCTGGCACACTTACTCGCCACCATCTCGCACAAGCTTGTCACCTGCTTGTTTTCAGCGCACCGCACATTTGACCGACCGAAAGGACGTCCGGCAGTATTACCCAGAAAATCACAAGTTTGTAACTAGCTTTAAGTATCAACATCCGTTGCTAGCATTGCAACATTTTTTCAACCTGTCAAGCACATCAAATTTATTAACTGTTTTGTATATTTTTTATCTCAACAATTTACTTATTTCAAAATATGCCTGAGACTAGAAGTAACTCTGCCCTTCAGGCAGCCATGGCTGAGCGGCGAGATGTTTTAAAACACTTGCGCTGGAATGCAAAGAAGCTTGATTTTGAAGCTCCTCCTTCTGAGGAAGTTTATTATCAATTAAAACTATTACAAACTGATGTCCAAGATTTGAAGGACAGATACATTGAAATAAAAGACAAGCTAGAATCCCTGGATTCAGATAATTTTAATGATGATGAGCATTTCGATATCCTAGATGAATTTCTCTCTGTAACAGCTAGCATAAACAGACACATACATAACTTTGAAAAACAACATGGACAAACTGACGCCAATACTGTGCCAGCTCCTGTTGTGCAACCTGCAACTGCTAATAGTAGCTTTCGGTTGCCGAAATACCCCTTCCAACCTTTGATGGTACCTTTGACAAATGGCTTGAATTTAGAGCTGGATTTTCTAGTATAATTGTGAACAATGATTCGGTAGAACCTAGCGTTAAGTACCAATATCTTAAACAGGCTCTTTCAGGTGAAGCGCTAAATCGAATCATCAATTCTCCACCGGGAGATTTCAAACTAGCATGGAGTTTACTCACTCAGCGCTACGATAGCGTATTGCTTATTGCCGAAAGCCACATTTCGGCCATCATGAATCCACCGTCACTCAACTCTAAATCAGCACAATCATGGCGAACATTTATTGACCACCAAAAATTGAATATTTCAGCTTTAGAATCACTTGAACTTGACATCGAGGTCAAAGACCTATTATTCATGCATCTCATAGTTTCCAGATTCGACGCTAATACTCTACGTGATTGGGAGCGGTCAAATTCTGTTAAGGACAAGGTTTCCTTGGAAAACCTCTGGACCTTCATGGAGCAACAGCACAAGGTTTCGCAATATGTCTCCTTTGGTCTCGGCAGTCATGCTCAATCCGCGCAACGACCGTTCAACAACCAGTCTGGCAATGGTAAGCCTAGTCATAATTCAAACAATAATAATTCTCGTCCTAGCACGTCCTCAACTTTCGTCAAGTATTCTGGATGCTTATTTTGCAATGACACCACTCATAACGTCTTTCGTTGTAATACCTTTCTCAATATGGCACCTACAGCTCGTCTAGCCGCTGTACAGCGAAAGAATCTCTGTAGGAATTGTTTGCGACCTTTCAATAAGGACCACCAATGTTTTGGTGCGTGCAAGGACTGTGGCAAGACCCATCATTCTTTACTGCATTTCAATGATAGAAAACCACCCCCAACTGTAGGGAAAAATACATCTTCAAACAATGCACACTCGTAAACCAAATCGTCAGCAGGCGTCTAAGTCCTCGTCGAATTGTTGTTGTTCTGAGTCAAATCAGTCTGGCTTACTTAGTCCAGCCGCGTCCACACCTAGCTCGACTTGTCCAGTTAGTCAAGAGTCATCAATTTCGGTGTCTGACACTTCGAGTATTGCATCTATTGTCACTACAACTCCGTCGACAAGCCCACAAGCCATCAGCAATTCGAACTGCGCACATTCAAATTCACCTAGCTTATTGCAACGAGTTAACATCATGCCCACTGCGCAATTGCATATTTTGAATAAAAATAATCAAGTCATTTCATGTCGCACTGCTTGATACTGGCAGTGATGCTTGTTTCATTTCTAAAGCTCTTGCTTCTCAATTGGATCTTGACTCTGTATATTCCAATAATATTATTCACACTGTTTCTGGTACTAGTTCAGCACCCGTGCGTCGCTGCTGTTCTCATACATTCTCCTGATCGAACTTGGTCGAAGGAAGTCAGTTGTATACTAACTGAGAAAATTACCCCTAGCATTCCACCCTTTGGGCTCAACTTGCAAAACTTCAATATTCCACCCAATGTCAAGTTAGCTGACCCTGAATTTCACGTTTCTAAGGGAGTCGACCTGCTTCTCAGTGTTGCTATTTACTCTTCTATTCAAGTTTGTGGTCAAATTCAGTTAGCTGCTGAATGCACCCTACAAAATACCAAATTGGGTTGGGTTGTTTGGGGAGCTATCACACCTAATGTTCCTAATTCTTGCGCGCAACCTGTTAGCTCAAATTGTGTGTCAACTCGTGACATTTCTAGACAATTAGAGAAGTTTTGGAAAATTGAGGAAGTCCTTCCTGAAGATAGCTTAACTAAAGAGCATCGTCAAATTGAAAAACACTATCTTGAGAACGTACAACGTGGACAAGACGGCGCGCTTCTCGGTTGCACTGCCTAAAAAAGAGAATTTCGATTTATTAGGCCAATCTCGCCATCAGGCACTTTCGCGTTTTCATTCTCTCGAGAAAAGACTTGCTGCCAATGCTGAATTAAAATCTCAATATGTAGCTTTCATGGATGAGTATGAATCTCTTGGTCACATGTCTCCTGTCCCTGACAGTCAGCCCTATGAAAAATGTTTTCATATACCACACCACCCGGTCTTTAAGCCCGATTCAACGACTACAAAATTGCGCGTAGTTTTCGACGCCTCTGCTAAATCTAATACAGGCATTTCCTTAAATGAAGCCCTTCATGTCGGTCACACTGTTCAGCCTGAACTGTTTGACATAGTTTTGCGTTTTCGTACCCACCGTATAGCCTTCATTGCTGACATTACTAAAATGTACAGGCAAATATTGGTACATCCTGAGGATAGAAATTTGCAGAGAATTTTTTGGCGAGCCGATGAAAATGATCCAATTCAAGAGTACGTGTTGAACACCGTCAGTTACGGTACTTCTCCTGCCGCGTTTCTAGCTACTGCACGCTAAATCATCTAGCTGATATAGATTGCGAGCCAAATTCGCCAGTTGCCAATGCCATTAAAAATGATTTTTACGTAGATGATTTTATAAGTGGTTGCTCTACCGTTGAACAGGCAATCGACTTATCACGTCAAATTCGCGACACTCTGTCCAATGGAGGTTTTGAGCTCCGTAAGTGGTTGTCAAATTCAAAAGAAGTACTTGATACCATTCCCGAACACCTTGTAGAAACTGTATCATCGAAACCCCTTTCTGGCTCAAATGATAGTATAGTTAAGGCGTTAGGATTAATCTGGAATTCAACTTCAGACATTCTCATTATTTCATCCAGTGTATCTGATGTAATCAATAAAACCTCATTTACAAAGAGAGAATTACTCTCATGTATTGCCAGTATTTTTGACCCTCTTGGCCTCATTTCCCGGTAGTAATTCTGCCTAAAATGCTATTTCAAAAACTATGGCCATTGAAACTTGATTGGGACCAAAAATTACCACCCGATTTATTAGCTGATTGGTTAGCTATTTTGCAAGAACTTCCTAATATTGCAAATATTACTATTCCACGTTGCATTCTCGCTCCTGAGCCAGATGCTATTCTTGAATTACATGCTTTTGCCGATGCAAGTGTCGCCGCTTATGGTGTCTGCATCTATGTTCGTAGTACAACGTCACAAGGAGTGCAAGTTCGCCTCCTCACTGCAAAATCGAAATTAGCGTCACTCAGACCGCTTTTGACAATTCCTAGATTGGAATTACAAGCTGCATTATTAGCTTCTCGCTTAGTTAATAAAATAATTTCCGCATCTAGAATTTCATTCGCTGGAGTCTATCTATGGACTGATTCGAAAATAGTCTGTGACTGGCTTAAAGCCCTACCAAATCGTTCTGATGTTTTTGTTTCCGTTAGAGTATCAGAAATTCAAAATACTACTTGCGATTTTCATTGGAATCATGTTAGAACTGATCAGAACCCCGCAGATCTCGTCTCTAGAGGCTGCTCACCAAATCTTTTGATTACTAACAGTCTCTGGTGGAATGGACCTAATTGGTTGTCTCAACCTCAGAGTACTTGGAATGAATTTTCAACTAATTTTTCAGCAACCAAGGCCAACGTTTCACTTGCTACAAAAATTAATTCCTCACCAATTTTCAATGAATTAATTAATAAAATTTCTAATTACCATAAATTAACTCGTACAACAGCGTATGTACTGCGCTATGTGCACAATCTTCAAAATCGTAAATCTCCGATTCATTGCGCATAGGTGAATTATCTGTAGAGGAGATTCAACAAGCTGAACTTAAGCTCATTCATCATGTTCAAAATGAAGCTTTTCATCAAGACATATGTCAATTGAAGGCTAACAAATCATTGCTGCCTAACAGCCGACTCAGAAGTCTTACTCCATTTATTCATTCAGATTCCCTCCTACGTGTTGGTGGACGACTTCAAGAGTCAAAAATGTCGTTTGATTTTAAACATCAAATTTTGCTTCCGGCTAAGCACAAATTCACTCGGTCTCTTATCAATTCTTATCATAGACGTTTGCTTCACGCTGGCGTTCAGTCCACAATGGCCAGTATACGTCAAAAATTTTGGATTTTATCCACTCGTCGCACAGTGAAAAGTGTACTCAAATCTTGTATCACATGCTTTCGCTTTTCTAGCCCTCGTACTGAACAAATTATGGGTAATCTACCTGCTGTACGCATTCAAACTGAATTCCCGTTTTACAATTCAGGTATTGATTATGCGGACCGTTCAATTTAAGATTAGGTACTGCTAAGTCGCGTACTTACTCTAAAGCATATCTTGCAGTCTTTGTATGCATGGCAACTCGTGCGGTACACGTCGAAGTTGTCTCTGAATTGACAACCAAAAAATTCATTGATGCGCTTATTCGATTTTCTGCACGTCGAGGTATACCGTTTTCAATTTCCTCCGATAATGCCACTACCTTTGTAGGCGCTAATAATGAATTGAAGGAACTCTGCAATTTCCTTGCAAATGAACGATCACAGTCTGAAATTCAGAATTTTGCAACAATGTTTAACATTTCTTGGCGTTTTATCCCTCCTCGAGCACCTCACTTCGGCGGATTGTGGGAAAATGCAATAAAAAACTTCAAGCGTATTTTCAAAACTATTTCATTCAACAAAATACTGGACTATGAAGATGCAACAACGTTTTCTGCTCAAATTGAAGCGATTTTGAATTCCAGGCCTCTTGTCCCACTCTCAGAGGATCCTGAAGACCTGCAATATATTTCTCCTGGACACTTTCTAATTGGAAGGCCTATCACCGCACTTCCATTTCCGTTACCTGAGACAACTCATATAGATCATCGTTCACGCTGGAAAAATCTTGCTCTAGCTACGAAAGAACTCTGGAAAAAATGGTCTACTGAATACCTCGTTACTCTGCAAACAAAAGCAAAATGGACTGAGGAATCCGAAAATCTCAAGGTAGACACCATCGTACTACTTAAAGATCCTGGCACTGTTCCATCTACATGGCGCTTAGCGCATCATTGAGCTACACCCTGGAAAAGATCAGAGGGTTCGCGTCGTAACAGTACTTACTGATACAGGACTCTTAAAGCGTGCTATTTCCAGCATTGCTCCTTTGCCTCAAGAAGAGGAATTAGATTAGTTTAATCATCATTTTTGTCTTATTTGCATATTCGCAATTATCCTTTTTTATTGACTATCACTTCATTGTTTGCGTATTTAGATTAGTCTTTGAATTTGTTTTTCATTAGTGATTCAGCATCACTTTTGAAGATTATATCTGCCATTTCAGCAGATTGTGTATCTTGCTTGATCTTGTCTAATTTTTTGTTTTTTGACTTGTCTCTTGTTTGGGCATCTCTCCTTGTACATACCGTGTGTCCATTTGTTCTATTATCTACAGCTCTGTTTGAGAGCCCCTGTTATTGTCGGATCTAACATAATTGTTGTTTGTCCTTGTTCTTTTTCTCTTTTGAGACATCTTTGATGCCTCAAGGGGGGTCCTTATGTTACATCCGACAAGAGTAGCCTTCATGCTACCATTTGTTCAGCGTTCGCCGCTTGGAGCGCTTGCATCGTGACTCTGTTTATTTGTGACTCACTTTGTCGATTTTGATTGCTATTTACTTTTTGTCACAATTTGTCACCCTTATTCGAATTTTTAATCGAATTTTTATTCTATTATTCATTATTGTCATTATTTTTTTGCCATTTATTTCCATTTATTTGTATCTTATCATTTATTTTGCCTTTGGCCTTACTTGATATTCGTCCGTGCGATTGTTTTGGCAGTGGCTGTTGCCTTCACTTCCTCATCATCACTTCCTGCTGCTTGGTTCGTTTTGAAACATCATCTTCTAAATTTTCACCCTTTTTTAATTCAAAAGTGGTTTTCTCAGTGAGAAAATGTGTTATTCTAATCGTAAAAAATCCATTATCTACATGATAACTTGGATTCAAACTTCCACCGCGATTTACATCTTGAATTGTGAGTAGAACTTCCTAACCATACCTGCACAACGTGAATCAACCTGTCGACCTTTGAAAGTGAATTTATTTCATATTTCGAACTTTATTATCAAAGAGAACGCTTTATTATGATTCATCAATCTTGTGGACTCACAAATCTCAGCCTTTTCTACTGCCAGTGAATTTATTTTATCCGTTTCATAAATGGACCTGTATCCAACACATGCACCTGCCTGCATTCATCCTGACCTGTGGCTGTATCCACATTCGTTTTGATCATTTTCATTAGCAGTTGTCCATTGCTAGCTACGTGAACTTATAGTTTAGCAGATTTCCACGTCAATTATTCTTAGAGTTCTTATACTCATCTTTGGCCACCAGTCGCCAGCTCATTCATCACCTTGAATCTGATCTCTTCATGATTCCTCACTACACAGCTCTCAGTGCACCTGAACTGTTTGGTACGTTACGCCATGCCAACTTTTATGAGCTGCTAGGTTACATTACGCTCTGCCTAGAATTACTGAACTATTTAAGTCACGTCAAGCCCTACTTAAATTCTTCAGAGTGAGATTTATTATTGTGTGCGTGCTTTCGACCGTATTCACCCACAATAAATTCAAGAACTGTGAAGTATTCCGCCTGGGGCTTCCATTCTACATTTCGTCGCCTTGTCTGTGCACAAGCCTCTGCACCAGCGCGCATTGCCTGCCGTGGTGCTTCCATCATCAATTGACATCTGGATTCTACTATAACTCTGGTTCCTGCCATCATTCGACTCCTGTCCATGGAGCTTCTACAAGACCCTGCCGCCCTGTTGGTACACAGGCCCTGGTCATCATCGCGCCTCCAGTAGCGCCTCTCTTGCCGACGTCTCAACCTGGTCGATCGTCCGATCGAGTGGACTCGATCCCATCTTGGATTCCCGCTGCCATCGCTGTTTTCTCCGCCGTTGGATCGGCGCCGTTCGTCGTCTGCACTGCCCTGGTGTTCGCCGCAGTGTCCGCCCTGAAGTCCATCTTCGCAGACCTCCAAGAAGTCCAGCTGGCTTGCGTTCAGTCAGTTGGCTTGCAGTTTTTATCATATCAGTTAAGTACTTGGTTCTGTGCCTTGGCACATATTGTATCATTGTTCACAAAATTTGTCTTACTTTATTTTCCGTCTCTCTTTTGAGGTCGTGTTTAAATTTCTAATTATCGCGGTCCCTAATCAATTTTTTGTATTGCAGTAGACTTTCCTGAGTGTCTGTTCGTGTTTCTTAGCTGACATTCTTTTATTCGTTTCAATATAATTTTGTATTTGTAATCATACACTAAACATCACGTTCGTGTAATTCATACATCACGGTATTTTGGTTTTAAACAAAAAAAAAATAGCTCAATTCATTGATATAGATTGATTTACATATATAAAACCAACTTCATTCTAAATAATTAGCATTGTTCTCGTTTTTTTATTAATTTGCTGTCTTAAGGCTTAAATTATCATTATTTACTATTGTTGATGCCAATCGTATGGACGAACTTGTAAACTTGTATAATACTAAATATAATCTGACTGAAGAAAAAATAAATATCCTCTTTAGCTCGTTAAGACATTCTGTCATACTCAAAGAAATTTCATTAAATGTTTTATGATTTCTCTAACTTGTGTTTTACTGAATTCGTAACAAGATGGTTATACACCTATATTAATTTATCAATATTTTTCTAACTACCATTTTGGTTTTCATTTCCAAATCAAACTTTGAAACTTCTATTACCTTTTACCAGAGTTTAAATTCATTACTTTTATGAGGACAGTTTGGGAGTTTCATTAAGGTTGCTCAACTCAGGTATTGACGACTTTTAATGTCACATCGCTTACACAGTCCGCTTAAAATTATTGAAGCCTACAACTTCAAATTAGCCCAAATCCCTCAACTATATAATCAATAAATCAACTTAGCCAACTTGAGAGCCCAATAATAATTATTATTAAATATAAAAATAATAATTATCTGATTGAATAGGAGGGGTAACAGAACTGACTTTTCAGGGGGTGATGCATATGAGCTTTAGCTTGACCATGGTTAATGAGAGAAAACTAAATTTTTTACCATATATTATGAGCTTCAAGCTTGAGCATAGTTATTGAGAAAAAGACAAATATTTTACCATACGAGCTTTAAGCTTAAGCATGGTTAATGAGAGGAAACGACCAATTTTTAGGTGTATTTGTTGAACCAATATTGACCGAGCTGGAGTCATTTTTTTATCTTGCCAGAGGGTCTTCTTTGCTTGGACAGACTATATCAGTGTCTTATCTGAATCTGACATCGCTGTTTGGCCTACCAGACGTAATCATAATCATTTATTTTATAATAATTTAAAAGTTACAACAGAATTTCTCACAAAACTGTTAATTTTCCAATTTATGCCTTAGTCTGTCTAAACAAAGAAGGCCCTCTGGCAAGATGGGAGAATGACTCCAGCTTGGTCAATATTTAGAAAATTATAAATTATGGTCTTAAACTGTAGAAAATATTAATCTATTCTACAATTTCAGAACAAATTTATAGATTTTTAACCAATATTGACCGTGCTGGGGTCGGTCAATATTGGGTGAAAATGTTTTATTTGGGTATCAAACAGTAGGAAACACATTTTGATTTACAATTTGAGACAAAATTTATAGATTTTCAACCAATATTGACCGTGCTGGAGTCGGTCAATATTGGGTAAAAATGTTTAATTTGGGTATCAAACAGTAGGAAACACATTTTGATTTACAATTTGAGACAAATTTATAGATTTTTAACCAATATTGACCGTGCTGGGGTCGGTCAATATTGGTTAAAGTTTTTTTTTAAATTTGGGTCTCAAACAGTAGGAAACACATTTTGATTTACAATTTGCGACAAAATTTATAGATTTTTAACCAATATTGACCGTGCTAGGATCGGTCAATATCGGTTCAAAAATTATAAATTTTGGTCTCAAACAGTAGGAACAGCAGTAACCTCTTTCGCAGTTTGCTTGTCATTGCATTACAATAATATGTGGTAGGCCTATTAGAGAAAACTATTCTGTGATCTTATTCCCTTTATATCATAGGACTTTTTTACGAAAAAATGATAGAATCAATAACAACCAACCTGTCCAAGAAAGAAGACATTCTGGCAAGATGGGAAAATTACACCAGCTCGGTCAATATTCGTTCTAAAATTACAAATTTGGTTTCTAAATGAAGATCAGAATGTTTCCTACAAATTGAGACCAAAATTTATAATTTATGAACCAATATTGACCGACTCCATCTCGGCCTATGTTGGTTCAAAATCTTTTTTCTCAAATATGTTAATCAATATGTGTTCCTACTGTTTGAGACAAAAATTTATAATTTATGAACTAATATTGACCAACTCCAGCACGGTCAATATAGGTTCAAAATCTATTAATTTTGTCTCAAATCAATGAGCCCTCAATCAATATGTGTTCCTACTGTTTGAGACCAAAATTTATAATTTTTGAAACAATATTGACCGACTCTATCTCGGTCTATATTGGTTCAGAATCTATAAATTTTGTCTCAAATTGTCAATCGATATGTTTTCTAATGTTTGAAACCAACATTTACAATTTTTGACCCAATATTGACCAAACTAGAGTCATTTTCCTATCCTGCCAGAATGTCTTGTTTGCTTGGACAGACTACTGTAGGTTACTTTCCACTCAACTCTGGAAAACAACTAGGCCTACGCTTTGCGATTGGTATCAATATGATGTATACAAATCATTTATTTAAAAATTTTATTTCGCTCGGTCAATATTGGCTCAAACAAGATCAATTTGGTCTCAAACTGTAGGAAACATTCTGATTTACAATTTTAGACCAAAGTGGACCAAAGAGCTGGGGTCATTTTCTCATCTTGCCAGAATGTATTCTTTGCTTGTACAGACTCTAGTAGAGAACACAAAATTCTGTGAAGAAAAGTTGAGGGGGGAAAATAAGAATGTGAAACAAATCACAGTGAAGAAGAGTGAAGAATGATAGAAGGATACAATTGGAAAGAGTTAGAAACAAGAAGAAGAAGAAGAAAAGAAAAGGAAGAAGAAGAAAAGGAAGAAGATGATGATGATGAAGAAGAAGAGGAAGAAAAAAGAAGAAGAAGAAAATGAAGAAGATGATGAAGAAGAAAAAAAGGAAGAAGAAGAAAAAGAAGAAGAAAAGAAGGAAGATGAAGAATAAGAAGAAGAAGAAAAATGATAAACTTTTTCTCCATAGAGAGAAAATGTGAAGGTTTATTCGATTCCAAGGAGTAAAATGCGACCTTACATAGTATGTGGAAGAAAATTGAATACAACTTGTAGGAAACTTATTCTATAAAAAATACACCAACACTCACACAACTTTATTGGTGCTCCTCCTGACGACACTGAATCCGGGCAATTTTTTGTTAATGGTGACACTGTATGACGTGTTTCTTGCAGCCATCTCAAGAACTGCCACTTCTGGTATCTGAGGTTCATATCGCTTGATATTCGGATCATAGAGCTGGGGAATAATAGGAGAAAAATTATAGTTACCTTCAAAGATTAGTGAAATTATTATTTAGCGTATGCTTTCAATAGTGGGGAGACCCAAAGGGTTGTTCCCCTTCGCAATACATATGACGTCATTTTTCACAAATGAAAACATGGAAAACCATGTGGCTTATAGTTCTTTTAAATAGGAAAATTTAAATTGATTGAGGAATAAATTTCATAAAGTACAACCTATGGCCTAATTATTGTAGATTTCAAATGAATGATGTTGTTAACTCTTAAAATAGATCAATAAATTAGGGTGTTGGTTAGACAAGACTTTTGGAAAAATTAAACTTATCTTGATATTTGAAATTTATGTTTTTTATATTAATGCTCAAATCTTTCAGGTCAGTCTGAAGCGGTCTAGAAAAGCAAAATGGTTTAGCAAAGTACGAGGCTAGTCACTTTCTTAATCCTTGAAATTCTGGAGAATGTTATGTTATATTGAAATAATTTTTATTAATACTGTAAGCAAAACAAAAACCAAGCTTACCTTCACGTTTAGGCGATTCTCAGTTTCAAATTTCACATCCAATTTCAGCAAGTCAAGATCGGATGGATAAGGAGAAGAAAATGATCTGTTCAGAAACCCTGTCACTCCTAAGTCAGTACTTGAAACGTTCAAAAATTCATACAACGCATAGTTTTGAGGGTAGAAACAATAGGGTATGTTTTTCGATAAAGAAGCATTTTTTGGTACCATCCAACAGCATCCCCTCTGCGCGCAAGATTTTTCAGAGGCCGCACCGCGTGGAAAACAATCAGTTTTCATAGTATCATTGATGGAACTACATTGTGAAATATCGGGCGCAGGTGGAGCAGGAATTTCAGCCGGAATCTGAACTTCAATAGCAGCATTCCCATACAATTCCCAATCTTGATTATTAAAGGTCAAAATTAATGTTAACGGGACAATTAGAAGAATAAATGCAATTGTAAGTTTACGACAGACAGAAGAAGCAACGGGCTTTTTAATCTTTTCAACAGGTTTCTCCATTTTAAACTTTCTATACAAAAACAATCTAGAATATTATTCAATAGGCCTACTAGTAAACATAATAGAGGAGCTAGCGAAACGACTAATGCTAGTAATGCTCAACAGAAGAACTATAATCAACAACTGAATACAATCATAAAAACACCGAGCTAACGGCTAATTTATTGGTTTCTTCACAATCACAAATAGATAACGAAAGAATGGAATAATAATATCAACACCGTATTAAAAGTTGTTTGAGGTTAAAGTAAACTCAGAAGCAGAACTCGGTGTGGCCTTGAAGATGACCAGCTCTGCTGCTGTAAATCAGCTGTAGATTCAAATTGTCAGGTTGCTTGTTTACGTTGTTAGGTTATGGCATCTGCATCTACGGTAATGAATAATCTTGTATGATATCATCACAAAGTTCTTTTTTCTATGATTGTAGTTATTTCCTATTCTTATACTGAATAACTTGATAAATAGCGTTTGTAGATCTTCAAAACACTCATAAAATTATTTTAATTCTCAAATTGAAATTGAAAGAAATTTCTTCAAATCAAGATGTCAATTGTTGATGCGGGCTTGACCAAGCGCCCTCCCGAAGATCCATTCCTTGTTTCAACAACTGCAGATCGAAAATTCGCGCACTGGAGAATTGTACTTGAGAAACCTGACGAAATAGAGCAAGATATCGTTTCTCAAAGTAGCAGTGATGTTGAGGAAGAAATTGAGTACAATTCAGAGGACTTCATATCCAAACCTTCCAGTTCCGATAAATGGACGTTGCCGGATGAATTCCTCTCAATTTAGTATCCTTTTATGCAATTTTGTTTATTTATACTGAACCAATACTTTCTTGACTAGATAATTATTTTTCAGGTTTGTATATAATACATTTATAATTTTTTAACCAATATTGACCGAGCTGGAGTCATTTTCACATCTTGCCAGACTGTCTTCTCAGCTTGGACAGACTATACATTTTTCAAATGGAATCTTTTTCAATCTTTATCGAAAATGTCGTACTTTTGTTATAATCAATTAACAATAGTTAATACAATCAATTTTACAATATCACCTTGACTTATTCAATAGCTACTCGTTCGGATACGATTCAACCAAAATATTTAATCTGGTTGTTGTGGACGAGAATACGCTTCTCTTCGGCTCAGGCGCGTTGCTACACATATTCGACATCCCAACACGACAATTGACGTTTAGGAGAACGGCCGGAGGGGGAGGCATTGGACATATTGCTGTGAGTAGATTATTTATTTTTCAAAATGAAAACATCTCTTATTTATATCATATTGTTAGCATATACAATATGTATTAATAATGTATTATTAAACTGTACTAACATGTTCATCAATATAATTAGGATATTATTTAATCGCAGGGAGGAGAGCTTTAGCTTAAATGGTGTTGACTGCTTGAAGTGGTCGTTATGGAGCAGGTGAATACATTAACCTATTTGATGACCACTTATGCATTCAATAGGAGAACTGTCATTTTTGCAAATGCTCTTATGCAATCCATCCATATTGAATAATCATATTTATTCAAAATAAGTTAATCCCCAAGTTTTAAAAATTCAAAAATCAGTTTGAAATTTAAACTCACTCAGAATAAAATAGACCGTTTATTTGAATGTTGTTTTTACCTATTCTCTGCTCACTGATCAGAAAGTAAAAGCTTTAAGCAAATTCAATCCTACAGGTGTCATTTCATTATTTGTCTCTTCGTTTTGTTTTTATTTGTTTCATTTGGTTCTCTAACAACCCAAAGTTCATTCACCCCAGATGGAACTTCAAACCAGTAAGATAATTTCCAATTCTTGATCCATGCCCAGGCAACCCGGAGAGATCACGTCAAATTAACACTAGGTTTAGCGATGTATGTGAGATCGGACTCCCATTCTTCTTTTCTCAAAACAAACTACAAAGATTCCATTGTTTGTCAAAACAAAACGTTCTGTTGCTGTCTTAAATGCTTAATCTATCCTTGGCTATTGTAGAATCGTAGAATAAATTCTTAAGTTTTCTTTGAAGCTGAACATTCGCTATTTCAGAAAAATCTCGCATATCCTCATATTGCAATAGGCGAGAAAGGTTTGAATCCGTTGATAATTGTCTATCAATGGCCTTCGTTTCAAGTAATCACTGTTCTGAGAGAAGGCACCACGAGAGAGTACACTCATCTTAATTTCAGGTAACTCAATGCCAATTGCAAAATTTATTAAATGTAACATTCTATGTCTGAATTTTAAATCAAGTTTCATTGAATTTGAACGTTTTTAAAATAATGTTTTCACACATGCTACGAAGAGACGACGGCAATTTAAATTTTGACGGTATTTCTTATCAGATTGCGCAAATTATACTACGTCTTTCTTTAATCTATAGCTCTAATGTAAAGCTCGAGCTTGCTCTTTCGGGGAAGTATAGTTCCTTATACAGGGTGTTTCAGGAGGAATGTGCAATATTTCTCAGGCTGATTCCTTACACCAAGTAAACAAAAAAGTTCCATGGGAACAACCCCCAAAAACGCTTTGTTACCGAGATAACAATGACGGAAAATTGAGATTTTTCAAAAAATATTTATCTTTCTAATTTTTTAGAGGCTTTACTAAGGTTCTAAAATGATCAATTCCTATGTAAAATTAACTGATGAATTCAATGAAACCAGTTCCAAGTTTGTAACTTTAACGGTTATTGAGATAATTGGGAAAAATATGCTAGAAAACGCCATTTTTCAACAATAAGGGTTATAACTGGATAACGAATCATGAAATTGTATTTTTTCTTAATGGAAGATGAAGAGAGTCGGATTCTAAAGAAAAAGTTAGATGGCGGCAATTGTGTAAATCTTACCGAAATCTCAGAAATAGCGATCAAAAATCGCAAAATTGACAAAACATAGCACAAGTGATGAATTGGTGTTTAGTAGCGATTTTGCGATCTTTGATCGCTATTTCTGAGATTTGGGTAAGATTTACACAATTGCCGCCATTCAACTTCTTCTTTAGAATCCGACTCTCTTCAACTTCCATTAAGAAAAAATACAATTTCATGATTCCTTATCCAGTTATAACCCTTATTGTTGAAAAATAGCAATTTTTAGCATATTTTTGCCAATTATCTCAATAACCGTTAAAGCTACAGACTTGGAACTGGTTTCATTGAATTTCTCAGCTAATTTTACATAGGAATTGATTATTTTAGAACTTCACTACAGCCTCTAAAAAATTAGAAAGATTATTATATTTTGAAAAATCTCAATTTTCCGCTATTGTTATCTCGGTAACAAAGCGTTTTTGGGGGTTGGTCCCATGGAACTTTTTTGTCTACTTGGTGTAAGGAATCAGCCTGAGAAGTATTGCACATTCCTCCTGAAACACCCTGTATATGTTTATTTGCATTTTGTTATTTTCTATTTCTTCGTTGTATATTATTGTAATGCTTTTCAAAAGAATAATTAGATGATTAAATAAGTCGTATGATCATACATAATGCAATTAATATCTCTTAATTCAGATTGTCGATTATTAAGGATCATTGTAATAGCTGAATATTAATAAGTAATTTATTTAAAGTGAAAAATATTGACAAAATCTTTGTTCAAGTTGTTATTTATCTATTACAGTTCAGACGGCAAGTATCTAGTATCACAGGGCGGCGAGCCTGATCTTTTAATCACCGTTTGGAATTGGAAGCGAGGTGAGATTATGCTACAAGTCAAATCGCACACTCAGGATGTCTTCAACGTTGAGTTTTCGCGTTACTTTCCTGGGAATCTCACATCTAGTGGTGAGTTTTTGTTATTACTTGACTACGCTTGACTTTTATGACAATTGGAAATGTCTTCAAGTATTTGCTATGAGCATCTACCGTGCTGCGCTCTGGTGGATTATCGTGTGTACTTTTCTACGCGTTTTAGCATACAAAGCATAGCGCTAAATGGGAAAAACGCATTTATAATTAGAATGGTATTATTTGCTGCTTCATGCATTTCTCAGTAATTAGAACATGATATTTAGGATATGAATGTTAGTTATTGATAGTATTATAGCTCTTTATATTAGAAAAATCCTAGTTTTCAAGTATTTGAGAGCAGACAACCGCAAACAGATGTATTTGAGAGTTGACAAAAACTTTGAGATAACAGCTGATAAGTTATCTTACATGAAAATGAAAAATTGGCGCAAGCTCACATTTATTTGAAAAATTGAATGATATGAATATTCCTTATTAAAACATAATTAATAGAGTTTTTGCGTTGATAGTAACAGCTTATTAGATTAACTAACATAAAAACTATTCATGTACATTACCTCATGTACAGGTTAGAATGGAGCACTCCATGGTCCTACTTGATCGACAAATTCTTTTGCATGTAAACAAAACAATAAGGTTAGCTTCACCTATCAATATTTATTCAATGCAGTGAACCATTCTTTTTATTGATGAAACTTATGTATGGCAACTGGAAAAGTGTAGAACTTGAAATTTCCATTGCGTGTTTTATTTTTACAATCCAGAACACAACAAATTCTCCAGGACATTATTTTAGATTTAGCCCTATCTACTCCAATGTTAATTCACTCAATTTTTCGCCGAAATGATCCGCCAATAGCGCCTCAATCGCCAAAAATATCCTTTCCACCCACTTGCATACAGCGAATAGGTACCTTCTTTATCACAGAAAATTGGAGTAGATAAGATGGATGAGCTCATCTTCTTAATAGTAGAATAGACCATTTTTTCAACCAACTTTCTCTATTCAAGATCACTTGAGACGAAATAAACAAAATTTTTACGTGTGTGTGCATGTGTTCTTCTATGCGTAACGATCGGCCACATTCCAACAGCTGTAGCCAATCACAGCTCAAGATAATAAGTCTTGAGACAAGAAAGGTCGGAGTGTAGCCAATCACAGCTCCAGACAAGAGTCAGCATTACACGCACACACACGCAACAATTTTATTTATTTTGTCTCAAGTGATCGTGAATAGATTATAGAACATGGTATATTCTGTCCAACCAAAGAAGACCTTCTGGCAAGATGGGAAAATGACTCCAGCTTGGTCAATATATGTTCAAGAATTATAAATGAGGTCTTAATAGTACGGTAGATCAAATTGTTTCCTACATTTGAGATCAAATTTATAATTTTTGAACCAATATTGACCGAGTTTGAGTCATTCTCCCATCTTGCCAGAGGGTCTTCTTTGCTTGGACAGACTAAACGCCATAGTGGAGTAGGCTAGGTCAATTTCCTCAAACAAAAACAATATGTAGCCTAGTTTTAAAACCGTTGAAGAAAATTTTCTCTGAAACTAAATAATTTTATTGTACGGAAATGTAGATTATGTTTTTCGAGTAGAGTGTATTTTTGTAATTGATTCAGTAATTATTAGTTTTTTTGGAAATTAAAACATTCTATTCATCTATTTTTATTCTTATTTTCTACTTATTTGTTTATTTCAGGTCTCGGTCACATAAAATTCTGGAAAATGGCGAAAACCTTCACGGGTTTGAAGTTGCAAGGCGAAATTGGCAAATTTGGAAAAACTGAGATTTGCGATATAATGGGACTTTATGCTATGCCTGATGAAAAGGTCAGTACCGTTTTACATAATACAGTACCATAATTCTTGGACGTCCAGTTTTTGCCGTCCCTATAAATTTACTAGATTGAACACAACTTTTCAAACACATATTTCTGTGCACATCATATATTATGTTTGCAAAGCTTTTCATTGAATATAGAAAAATCAATAGGGACGGAAAAACTAGACGTCCAAAAATCGGGGTTTGTGAAACAGAGGTACGTCAGACAAGATCTAGTTGAATTGATTTAAAATGTCCTTTAGTATTATGCATTCAAACAACAATAACATTGTATTATCAATACTCGGAGAACTGGAATAGAGTTTTAATTTTGATTTTCGACCAGTTTTATAACATTGACATAGTTGATGTTCAGTAGGATGGCTCAGTTTAACTATAGGTACAAGTGAGTTTCATATGAAAAACTGTAGCTTTGAATTCAATTATTCGATAACCTGACTTTTCAGAATGTGAGACGTTGTGTTACTTCTACTCAATGAGATCTGACAATGATACTGATTTGCATTTTTATCTAGTTCAATATTATTTTTTCTCTTCAAGCATGCTTTTATTCAGTTTGTTCTTTTCTGTATCTCTAAGGCTGAGGCCGCACTGCCGGTGGGTAGAGCCTGGAGGGTGGAGGGTAGTTGGTAAATCTATAGAACTTACACACTATCCACAGTAATACATTGTATGAATAGTATGACGTCATTCTGTTTTTTGAGGTTATATTGTCCATATTTAAGAATTTCAAGATGGCGGCTGAACACATACCATTCATACGATGTATTACTGTGGATGGTGTGTATGTTCTATAGATTTACCAACTACCCTCCACCCTCCAGGCTCTACCCACCGGCAGTGCGGCCTCAACCTGAGTGCTCCTTCATGCGGAAGTGATTCAATCACATGCATGAAATTGTATTTCTGTAGATATTAAAACTACAGACTACTCACTGTGTAGAAGTAACTATATTTTATTTTAGGTTACTGTTTTGATTTCTGTATGATACTGTCTATAATTTATTATCGTGAATTTTTATCTGTACAAGTTTAATGTATTTGATTCATTGTTTTTCTACAGAAATAAATATTATAATACATTATATCATGATCATTTATTCAATTTTTTACCCAGGCGAGTGCAACAACGTTCTTCACTAATTGATCTAGTCTAATTGTAAATTTTTGCAGGTTTTGACTGGCTGTGAATGGGGCAACATTCTTGTGTGGGACGAGGGCATGATCAAAATGCAAGTGGCGAGAAAAGTGGACGGTACTCCCTGTCATCAGGGGCCCATCACTCATTTCGCCTACAACCATGACGACGGATACCTTCTCACTGCAGGTGAACAATATGAATTTTAATAGAAAACTTCATCAAACACCAATAGAAAACTATAACACTCTCACAACGTCAAAAAACTAGATAGATTACATTATTGTTTGAATTTTGTTTGTTAGTGGAAATCAATGATTGAGTAAAATTGTATGACATAACCTATATTAGCACTGTTATAGTCTTTCCAAGCAAAGAAGACCCTCTGGTAAGATGAGAAAATGACTCCAGCTCGGCCAATGTTGGATCAAAAATTATTGATTTTGTCTCAAATTGTAGATAAGAATGTTTCCTACAATTGAGACCAAAATTTATGATTTTTAAACCAATATTGACCGACTCCAGCACGGTCAATATTGGTTAAAAATCTATAAATTTGTCTCAAATTGTAAATAAAAATGTGTTTCCTACTATTTAAGACCCAAATTGAAAAAACTTTTGAACCAATATTGACCGACCCCAGCACGGTCAATATTGGTTAAAAAACTATAAATTTGTCTCAAATTGTAAATCAATATGTGCTCAAAATGTTAATCAATATGTGTTCCTACTTTTTTGATACCAAAATTCATAATTTTTGAACCAATATTGACCGACTCCAGCACGGTCAATATTGGTTAAAAATCTATATTTTTGTCTCAAATTGTAAATCAATATGTGCTCCTACTGTTTGAGACCAAAATTTATAATTTTTGAACCAATATTGACCGACTCCAGCACGGTCAATATTGTTTAAAAATCTTTAATTTTGTCTCGAATTGTAAATCAATATGTATTCCTACTGTTTGAGACCAAAATTATAATTTATGAACTAATATTGACCGATTCCAGCACGGTCAATATTGGTTAAAAATCTATAATTTTGTCTCAAATTGTAAATCAATATTGTATTCCTACTGTTTGAGAGCAAAAATTATAATTTATGAACTAATATTGACCGACTCCAGCTCGGTCAATATTAGTTAAAAATCTATAATTTTTTCTGAAATTGTAGAATAGATTTATAGTTTCTACAGTTTAAGACCATAATTTATAATTTTCTAAATAATGACCAAGCTGGAGTCATTCTTCCATCTTGCCAGAGGGCCTTCTTTGTATGGACAGACTATGGTATAAATTGAAACAGTTTTGGGAGAAATCCTGTTGTAACTTTTAAATTATTATAAAATAAATGATTATGATTACGTCTGGTAGGCCAAACAGCGATGTCAGATTCAGCATTCAGATGAGACACTGATATAGTCTGTCCAAGCAAAGAAGACCCTCTGGCAAGATGGGAGAATGACTCAAGCTCGGTCAATATTGGTTCAAAAGTTATCAATTTGATCTCAAATTTTAGGAAACAATTTGATCTACTATTAAGACCACATTTATAATTCTTTAACAAATATTGACCAAGTTGGAGTCATTTTTCCATCTTGCCAGAGGATCTTCTTTGCTTGGACAGACTATACCTACTAACAGTCGCCCTCAACTCGATACGATGAATGCCATCTCATTGGAGTCTATGTATATTGTCTATAGTCTGTTCAAGCAAAGAAGACCCTCTGGCAAGTGGGAAAAATGACTCCAACTAGGTCAATATTTGTTAGAGAATTATAAATGTGGTCTTGATAGTAGGTCAAATTGTTTCCTACAATTTGAGATCAAATTGATAACTTTTGAACCAATATTGACCGACTCCATCTCGGTCAATATTGGATCAAAATCTATAAATTTGCTTTCAAATTGTTAATCAATATGTGTTCCTACTGTTTGAGACCATAATTTATAATTTTTGAACCAATATTGACCGACTCCAGCACGGTCAATATTAGTTGAAAATCTATAATTTTGTCTCAAATTGTAAATCAATATAGTGTTCCTACTGTTTTGAGACTCAAACTTATAATTTTTGAACCAATATTTTTTTGAGTCAATAATAATTATACCAATATAATAAAACTGACTCCAGCTCGGCCAACATTAGTTATAAATCTATAAATTTGTTTTGAAATTGTAGAATAGATTAATAGTTTCTACAGTTTAAGACCAAAATTTATAATTTTTTCAAATGTTTCCTACAATTGAGACCAAATCGATAATTTTTGAACCAATATTGACCGAGCTGGAGTCATTTTCTCATCTTGCCAGAGGGTCTTCTTTGCTTGGATAGAATATAGCAGTATATGATTTATGTTGTGCAATATAATAGTGCTATTGTCTATACTCTATTCACGATCACTTGAGACGAAATAAACAAACTTTTTGAGTGTGTGTGCGTGTAATGGAAGGTCCTCTTCTATGAGAAACTTTCGGCCACAGATCAACAGCTGTAGCCAATCACAGCTCAAGACAACAGTCTTGAGACAAGACAAATCGGACTGTAGCCAATCACAACTCCAGACAAGAGTCAGCTGCTCGACTGCAGCTGACTGTTTCGCATAGAAGAAGATCTACCATTGCACGCACACACACGCAAAAGGTTTGTTTATTTCGTCTCAAGTGATCGTGAATATAGAAAGTTGGTTGAAAAAATGGTCTATTCTACTATTAAGAATGTACTACAGCGTTATTGATGACAGTTGGATAATTTTACACTCATTTTATTGAAATTCATCTGGGTCTAGCTTGTATAACATGCAGTTGATACTTCGCGTGAACCGGGAAGACACGACGTTACAATACACTTTCAATTGTAATGGCGTGCCTTCTCAGCTTGGGTGAACTATATGGCTGACGTCACGAAATTGGGCGGTTGGCGAATGACTGTTATCAACTCAGCTCTGTCAGAACAGTCGGCAAGCTGTCTGCGAGAGCACAATGAAACGAGAGCGTTCTCAGCTATAGTGATTTGCTCTCCAAGACAGCTTCAGACTGCCCTGACAGAGCTGAGAATTGGTATCAGTCATTCGCCAATCATCTAATTCGTCAGCTATACCTATATAATATGTTGAAGTGTGTCAACCCGCCCGTTCTACTTTTGCAGGCTTGGATGGTTTCATAAAGATCTGGTTCTACCGCTACATAAACGAGCAGAATCCCCCGGACACAGATCCATTTGTCCGCATTGAGCCGAGCTTTTCTATCGAGGTATGATTTATTGTCTGTCCAAGCAAAGGAGACATTCTGCCAAGATAGGAAAATGGATCCAGCTCGGTAAATATTGCTTTAAAAAATTATAAATTTAGTCTCAAATTGTAGAGTAGAATATTTCCTACAATTTGAGACCAAATTTATAATTTTTGAACCAATAGTGACCGATCTGGAGTTTTTTACCCAGCTTGCCAGAATGTCTTCTTTGCTTGGACAGTATATACCATGGATTGTATTTATCTTGTTAGGCTACATTAAGAATTATAAATTATTAGTGTTAATATTTTTTTAAATTTGGATTAAATTGTATAATATTTTGTTCTTGTTTTTGTATGGAAAATGAAAGTTTCTGTTCTATACATGTCAATCGCCCGGAGGAAAATGGACCTCAGGGCTCTATCCTGTGGCCCATCTTATTTCTTTCTTAAATAAATGATTTCCCCATCTAACTAAATCCTAATCATGTTGTAATGTATGCAAATGATGTTGGTCTCGTTTAAAAAATCGACTCACAATATTGTTTATACCCTTGTTTGGGTTAAGTGTAAGAGCGGGCTTACATGCCCCAACTTCGCCTACAAACTTTTGCAAAGTGTAAAATAAAGTCATTTGTCTATTCATCTATTGAAAGGAAGAGTACATGAAGAGGCCTACTACATGACTGATCAATTTTTTTTATCCGTCTTTGAGTAGTTGTGAAATTGATATTGTGGTAGTTATCCATAATAAATGAAAAGACAAGATGTTGTCAAACCACTGATTCATTAGAAAAACAAGATACCGGTTTCGGTTGTTACACCATTATCAATCTCTGGTAAACTCCAGAGTTTACTCCATACCGGTTTCGGTTGTTACACTATTATCAATCTCTGGTAAACTCCAGAGTTTACCAGAGATTGATAATGGTGTAACAACCGAAACCGGTATCTCGTTTTTCTAATAAATCAGTGGTTTGACAACATCTTGTCTTTTCATTTATAACTTTTTTTTTATTTATTCCATTGTCGTGTATGTCTTAGTCTTCAGTGTTGTCTATGTCTTTTTGTTAACAGTTTAGATTTTTATGGAAAGTTCTAGATCCATCTGTTTGGGAGGGCAGTGAATGCTTTTTTATCTATCTGTTTATCTATTGTAGGTGAAGGACGCCATTGGTCCGGCCCGGCTTGTGTCTTTGGCCAAAGTGGATGAAAACCCACTCAACCATCGCTACTTTGGACAGGTTGGTGTATTTTTTTTTAGTATTTCGTATTATTAATTTCAATTCAATTGTAGACACAATAGATAATTTTGATCCTTTTTGTAACTATGTTCTTTGTGAGTTGTCTCATGTTTCTGTTACGATTCGTATGATTTAATTAATAAAATTATAAATTTTATTTTGTGGTTTATTATAATCTAGGAATATCAATATCTAATTCTTCAGTTTATTTATGTTGTGCAGTAGTACTCACGTCATGTTCCAGTGCCTTGAAAAGTTTTTATTGTGATTGTAAATTTCTATAGGAATGCAGTTAAATTTCTTGATTTGATTTTTCTAGGACTACAGCGGCCTATGGTCGATTGACGCTGAGATGAAGTCGGATGTCGCCTTACCTGAGCGCCTCTACTGCTGTCACAAGGTAAGCCATTATTCATTTATCAGTAATTGATGCACTTATTGGTTAAAAACAGATGTCCAAGACGTTTTTAACAAACTTTGATGAATAAAAAGTACATTATTAATTTGAATACTCTTATTATGTTTTATTAAAACACAACAGATTTCGCTCTCCTAATGCCGCGTTTACACCGGAATGTTAATAAAATTTGTTGATAACTTTTGTATAATAAGTTCTATAATATATCTATATCTATAAAAGCGAAATGGCACTGACTGACTGATTCATTACCAGAACTAAAAATCCACTGAACCGAATGCGTTCAAATTTGGCAGGCATGTTCAGTTGGACGTTTAGACGCGCGCTAAGAACGGATTTTAGGAACTTTTCAAGGATACGCCAAATATTTAAGTTTTTCTATAGTTTTTCGGCGTTTTCTCAATTTTTTCGAGAACCAATCGGTAGAAAATGTTGATATTTGGTAGGTAGGTTCAGATAAGGTCTAGAAATGTTGTTTTAAGATATTATTGAATTCCGTTCAAGATTACGCCAGTAATCAGGTTTTTCAAAATTGTAGATGTTTTGCGGGTTGCATATCTTCCGCCTTGATACGACCAATCCTTACTGTAAATTCAATGGTTCAGCGAGATTATAGATAAACTAATTTGGAAGATATTGAATCAAGTTTCAAACTATGTCAGATATAGTTCCCAAGGTTACGCTCAATATCAGCGTTTTACTATTTTTGGGGTTTTTCTTGAATTTTTCGAGAATAAATGGGTAGAAAATGTCGAAATTTGGTGAACAGGTCCAGATTAGGTCTAGAAATTCTGTGTTCAATAATTTTTGAATCCCTTCTGAACGGAATTTGCAGGCGAGCGAAGCGAGCCTGTTCGACTCACTGACACTGCTGATACTGTCGGGGGTCCGGGGGGCGGAGCCCCCTGGCTAGGCGGAGAAGGCGAGCGAAGCGAGCCTGCCGGCTAGTAACTCTATATAGTAATACGTTATTCAAAAAAGTTATTAAAATTCCGGTGTAAACGCGGCATAAAAGAGGCATTCTCGAGTGTAAATGAACAATTAATAAACAATATTAATATACCTCTACACCATTTTTTCAACTACGCTAAATTAGTGTAGAATTAATTTACTGTCGTTTATTTTTTCCATTAACATTTGAGAATGCCACTTGGGAGAGCAAAACATGTAGTGTTCAAATGAAAAAAAAACCAATAAAATAAAAAATACTAGAAATGGTATTGTGATTTCGATTTTTATGTATTAAAATTATGTGGGTGGACTTGATATTGGTTTATGATTATGATTATTTATTTATTTAAGAGATTACAATGAAAGGTAAAAATACAGACAATACAGTCCAAGACGTGCTTTTCCCAAATTTAGATTTGTTATATTTTGATTTTAGGTTATGTTCACTTGTTTCTTGATCACTATCACTATTCACAAATTTTATTGATGCTAATGATTTTTTATTTTTGATCTTATTCTCTTTTGTGTTCAGATACTCTGCTGTGACGTCATAATCTCTCTATAATACCTTCTTGACCAAATAAATTGATTGATTGTTTAAATTATTGATTGAAGGGTCCTATCTACGATATGGCACTCTCGCCCATCAGCCAGCATATGGTTACCATATCACAGGACGGCCGGATGCATGTCTACGACATTGAGGCGCGGAAGCTGGTTCATGTCAAACAGTTTAAGACCGACATCAAAGTGCTGCTTTGGCTGCCCACAAATGTTAGTGCTCAACTCAAACTCAATCTTTTTTTGTAGATCGTAATATTATTCATTTATTCAATTATTCAGTTATTTACAGAAAATGGTAAGGTTCAACAGGCTCAAGCCCAAAACTGGAAACTAACAAATTATACGAAGAATAACACTGTAATAGCACGTAATATTATGCTATTGATTTTTCTCTTGAGCTACTTATACAGGGTGTTTCAGGAGGAATGTGCAATACTTGTCAGGCTGATTCCTTACACCAAGCAGACAAAAAAGTTCCATGGGACCAACCCCCAAGAACGTTTTGTTACCGAGATAGCAATGGTGGAAAATTGAGATTTTTCAAAAAATATTTATTTTTCTAATTTTTTAGAGGCTTTACTAAGGTTCTAAAATGATCAATTCCTATGTAGAATTAGCTGAGGAATTCAATGAAACCAGTCTGAAGTCTGTAACTTCAACGGTTATTGAGATAATTGAAAAAAATATGCTTAAAAAACGCATTTTTTCAACAATAAGGGTTATAACTGGATAAGGAATCATAAATGTGTATTTTTTATTAATGGAAGTTGAAGAGAGTCGGATTCTAAAGAAAAAGTTGAATGGCAGCGATTGTGGTAATCTTACCAAAATCTCAGAAATAGCGATCAAAAATCGCAGAGTTCGACAAAACATAGCACAAGTGATAAATTTGTGTATAGTAGCGATTTTTCGATTTTCGATCGCTATTTCTGAGATTTGGGTAAGATTTACACAATCGCCGCCATTCAACTTTTCCTTCAGAATCCGACTCTCTTCAACTTCCATTAATAAAAAATACAAATTTATTATTCCTTATCCAGTCATAACCCTTATTGTTGAAAAATGGCGTTTTCTAGCATATTTTTCCCAATTATCTCAATAACCGTTAAAGTTACAAACTTGGAATTGGTTTCATTGAATTCATCAGTTAATTTTACATAGGAATTGATCATTTTAGAACCTTAGTAAAGCCTCTAAAAAATTAGAAAAATGAATATTTTTTGAAAAATCTCAATCTTCCACCATTGTTATCTCGGTAACAAAGCGTTTTTGGGGATTGGTCCCATGAAACTTTTTTGTCTACTTGGTGTAAGGAATCAGCCTGAGAAGTATTGCACATTCCTCCTGAAACACCCTGTATACATGTTAAATGCAAAATTGAAATTGAATACATCAACATGTTCATCTCACTTTCCGAATTCATGTATGAAAAATTATGTCCTCCTCTATTGTTCTGAAACCCATCAACTATGTCTTGTTATTCACTATTACTGCACCACAAGTTTCCATTTTTATTTCGCTGATGACCTCATTGACTTGCCAATGCTAATTAACATACTCCAATTACTTTAGATGAGGTCATCTGAAGTCAGAAACATCAATGACTTGTAGGAGGAATTCCGATAGGTTATTGGTGAAATGGAAGTGAAAACTTCAAATTCAAATCAATCTTTATTTGAAAATACATAAATTACATATCGTAATATATAAAACAATAGTCAAAACTTCATTTAAGAAATGTAATATTACATAAACACAATTGTAATAATTTAGAAAAATAGCACCCTGCTTGGACGATAAGTCCGTGTGCATGAGCGGTAGTCGTTTCAGACAGAAGTAAGAGAATAAATTTCATATAGTTTGCCATTATTTGATAATTCTATCTTCTATGGTTCAAATATAATATCTACATATATGGTAATATGAAGAATAAATAAAAATGACATTGAGAATGGGCTTAGGTCCCGAAACATGTATGTGTTTTTTATAATTTTAAAGTTTTCAAGAAAGGGTGTTTGATTTTTATTTATTCTTCAATTATTTTAAACAGCCCTAAGTTTTAAAGTTCATGGTAATATGATTTTAAATAGATATTTTTCTATATTACATAAGTGATAACTTGAGATAGTAAAAAAAATAATAATTTTCGGCGTTTAACTTGTCGTGCGGTAACAGCATAGAGGAATTTTATAAGACTTTATCATAGATATATGATATAGGACTTATATCATTCCTCCATGTTAATACAGTGCTGAATTACATGTCCAGAGTTGATGCGTGCCAGGGCATTAGAGGAGAACAAATGCATCGCATTGTTTTTCATACATGAAATGGAAAAATGAAATGATCATTTTGATGTATTAATTTTCAATCATTCGTCCAAATAAACCTTCAGATTTGATATATTTAAACCGGCGATCTTTTTGAATCAACCTAAAAACATGTTTTGGAATCAAAAATTATGTTTTCAAACGAACTTTTTGAAAGAACTATAACTCATATCTCCGTTTGTGGAAAATTGAGGTTATCTGGTGAAGTGGAACAACCCTTGGGTCTCCTCACTATTAAAAGCCATACGCTAAATAAATAAATAACCTAAAAACATGATTTTATGTTCAAAAATAAAATATTTTCATTTATTCTGTTGAAGTTGAATCATAAGAGTATTCTGAGAGTGTGCTTGACTCTAGTCTCTATCTTTTACAAGCTTTCTACTATCTTATGATTGTAGGTTTGCAATCTAAGTATCTAACAACTGAATAATCTCTAATCTGTAGTTATTTTTTTCCTAGAACCAGTTTGCTATTAAACATTTTATAAAATTTTTCAATTTGATTTCCTCAGGTATGCAACTCAGGCACGGTTTTCATTGGAGGATTTGTGGACGGTAGCATTAAAATATTCACAATTGAAATGAACAAGATTTCCAGTGAGGATCTTTTGGGGAACTTTGTTCATATCACTTATGTAAGTAGAACTCTATCACTATTCTACTGATTAAAAGTAGTGGACTATTCTATTATAGTGAACTGTATCTATTCATAAAACTTTGTACCAACTCTTCTTTAATATTACAAATACTCTTATATTATTCTTATTCTCCGGTATAACTGTAGCTAAAAAGTTGAACGGAATCCTCGCTGATGTAATCTACTAACAGCTGATTCAAAGCATCTATTTTCTCTTTTGATTTCAAAACCTCATTTAGGCATAGCTAAATGCCAAGTAATTGACATCAGCTGTTGGAGCTGACAAGGAGCAGACGATACCGCTTAATTTTTTCGCCAGCTATAGATTCACTAATTCATATACAGTAGTAGGTACGATTTTTCAATATATTTTTCTAAATTATAAATTTGGTCTCAAATTGAAGATCAGAATGTTTTCTTGAAGATCAAAATGTCTTCTTTGCTTGGACAGACTATAGCTATTGTCTTATAATATTGAAGCGCCCTGTACACGGGGATTGTAGTGTCGGCCAGTTGAATATCTGTAGCCAATCACAGCCTTTGTCTTGTCATTGAGTCAAACAACAACAGCTGTGATTGGCTACAGATATTCGACTGGCCGACACTACAATCCCCGTGTACAGGGCGCTTAATGTACTGGTAATTTGAATCAATTGTTGATTTGTGAGCGAATAAATTGTATTTTATGTAATCGTACTTATTTGTAAACAATTTTTTAGATTTACGTTTGTTTATTTGTATTATTTTCTATTCTAGTCGGAGAAATTCCACGTCGGTGCCATAACGAAGCTAGCGCTGGACAGTGAAGGCACTATGCTGGTTAGCGGAGGTGAAGATTGCTGTGTATTCGCCAATCGTATTCTGCCAGACGATAACCAGAGTATTCAACTGGAACCGATTGGTTTCATTAAAACTCCAGCCGCTGTCACGTCTATTTGCTGTAAGCAAGATCAGGTAAAATCTATCCAAGCAAAGAATATTAAGTGAAAGTGGACATTGTAGATAGACATAATTATAACCTACATCTTAAACCTTCATCATCATTCATCATCATTCATCATCATTCATCATCACTCATGATCATTCATCATCATCATTCATCATCATCATTATCATTCATCATCATTCATCATCACTCATTCATCCTTTGCTTAAAATACTTGGAAACCAAGTCGCAATTGTAAAGAAAGAATAAAGAATACCCTCGTGCAAGATTGGAAAATGACTCCAGCTTGGTCAATATTAGTTCAAGAATAATTATAAATGTGATCTTAATTTGAGATTTGTGTTTTCTACAATTTGAGATCAAATTGATAATTTTTTAACCAATATCGACCGAGCTTGAGTCATTCTCCCAGAATAAGAAGACATTCTTGCAGGATGGGAAAATGGTTCCAGCTCGGTCAATATTGGTTCAAAAATTATTAGTTCAAGAATTATAAATTTGGTCTTAATTTGAGATTTGTGTTTCCTACAATTTGAGATCAAATTGATAATTTTTTAACCAATATCGACCGAGCTTGAGTCATTCTCCCAGAAGAAGAAGACATTCTAGCAGGATGCGAAAGTGGCTCCAGCTCGGTCAATATTGGTTCAAAAATTATTGATTTGTTCTCAATCGTAGGAAACATTCTGATCTACAATTTGTGACCGAATCAATAATTTTTCAACGAATATTGACCGAGCTGGAGTCATTTTCTCATCTTGACAGAGGGTCTTCTTTGTTTCGACAGAATATATCTACATAGTAGCCTATAGTCTGTCCAAGCAAAGAAGACCCTCTGGCAAGATGAGAAAATGACTCCGGCTTGGTCAATATTAGTTCAAGAATTATAAATGTGGTCTTAATTTGAGATTTGTGTTTGCTACAATTTGAGATCAAATTGTAATTTTTGAACCAATGCTCACCGAGCTTGAGTCATTCTCCCAGAAGAAGAAGACATTCTTGCAGGATGGGAAAATGGTTTCAGCTCGGTCGATATTGGTTCAAAAATTATTGATTTGTTCTCAATCGTAGAAAACATTCTGATCTACAATTTGAGACCAAATCGATAATTCTTGAACCAATATTGACCAAGCTGGAGTCATTTTCTCATCTTGCCAGAGGATCTTCCTCGCTTGGACAGACTATATCTACATATAGTATAGTCTGTCCAAGCAAAAAAGACCCTCTGGCAAAATGGGAAAATGACTCTAGCTTGGTCAATATTGGTTAAAGAATTATGAATGTGGTCTTAACAGTAGATCGAATTGTTTCCTACAATTATTTGAGATCAAATTGATCATTTTTGAACCAACATTGACCGAGCTAGAGTCATTCTTCCATCTTGCCAGAGGGTCTTCTTTGCTTGGACAGACTATAGATTCAAATCTCGTGTTTTAATAATCTCATGTGATTCTAGTAATAATAATAATAATAATGTGATTCTAGTGGTATGATTTGAGGGTGCATCCATTGTGGGTTGAACATACCTTAAATGTAAGGCCTCCTTAAATTGACGACTATTTATAATACGAAAGTGGATGTATGTAAAAGCATTGAAATCATTTTCAAATCCGCTATTGCAGTGGGTGCGTTTTATGTGAGCATCCTCACATTTGACTTGCTACGAATCATAGCTATCTTCTAATTGTCTATTTTCAATCTTTTCTGCTGATTTCCATCAGAAACCACGGCCATTCAACTTTTCCATCAGAATTTGATTGATGGACGTAATACTTTTTCACTACTTGGTGTGGGTAATCAGCTTAAGAAGTAGGCTGTTGAATATTCCTAAGTTGAAAAACTCTGTGTAATTAAAATTTTCCCTATTCCATGTAAAAATTAGCCTACATATTGCAATAGAATTGATTCAAGACCAAAATTTCCTGAAATACCCCTACAAGGTGACTAATCCCCTTGTATTCCCCTACCTTGTATTTCATTACCTGTCTTTTTACTTCCTGTCTTTTTACCTGTCTTTATTTTTAATTTCATTATCGCACGCCTGCAATTTCCGTTCGAAAGGATTTGCTTTCAGGGTTCTTTTAAGTAATCGTTCTAAAGTAGTTGTACTGTTACCTTTACCTCAGCTCAACCTGGGTATATGATTTGAACTTATTTAGTTCAGTAGTTTCCGTGGAATAAACAAAATTTAATTTTCCAAACAATCGAAACCCTTATTACAGGCATAATCTTGGAAGGGTTTCGGAAGCATTTCTAGACCTAAACTGGACCTGCTAACAAAATTTCAACACTTTTTGCCAATTGGTTCTCGAAAAATAGTAAACAAACTAATATTGGGAGGTATATCGGACATAGTTTGAAACTTGATTCAATATCTTCCAAATTAGTTCATCTAAAATCTCGCTGAACCATTCAATTTACATAAGGATTGGTCGTATCAAGGCGGAAGATATGCAACTCGCAATACATCTTTAAAAAAAACTGATTACTGGCGTAATCTTGAACGGATTTCAAAAATTTTAACCCAACAATTCTAGACCTTATCTGAACCTGCCTACCAAATATCAACATTTTGTACAGATAGGTTCTCGAAAAAATTGAGAAAACGCCGAAAAACTCGAATATTATGCGTATCCTTGGAAAGCCTAAAAAATCCTTTCTTAGCGCGCGTCTAAACGTCCAACTGAACATGCCTGCCAAATTTGAACGCATTCGGTTTAGTGGATTTTTAGTGATAAATCAGTCAGTGCCATTTCGCTTTTATAGATATAGATTATAGTTGAGATAACTGAATATAATCAATGGAATTAACCTACATGAGTAACTCCTTCCATCTCTCGTTTTTGCTCTATCCCCTTGTATTTCATTATCTATCTTTGTTTGTATTTATCTTTATTTTGTTTCATCCATTTGCAGTCGCCAAGCTTCCTAATTTGTTGTTCGGACGGGCATTTTGTTGAAACGACTTTTCCCGAACGCCGACAGTCGACCGAAGAGGTGGTCAGCTACGAGCTGCTGGACGTGAACAGTCGAACGCGCCGTTTTGTCAGCATCAAATCGGCCATACTGCGCGGCATTGAACTGCAGCTGATAGCCGACAAGAAGCGGGTGAAAGTCGAAGCCAAACTCGCCGAACTGGAGAGTCTCAGAAAGGAGAACCCGCACCTCGACATCAATGAGGAGATCTACTTGGGTCAGATTTAAATTCGAATTATTTTATTCCGCATGAAAATTGAAATTAATAGGAAACAAATATGTTTTTTCCATTTATGCTTCTTTCTTTCTACTTTCTTCTTCATCTTTATTCTTTCTTTCTTCTTGCATCTTTCTTTCTTCTTTCTTCTTGCATCTTTCTTTCTGTCTTCTTGCATCTTTCTTTCATCTTTCTTTCTTTCTTCATTTTTTCTTTCTTTCTTTTTCTTTATCTTTCTTTCTTCTTCTTTCTTCTTCTCTTTTCTTTCTTTCTTCTTCTTTTCTTCTTTCTTCTTCTTCTTTCTTCTTCCTTCTTTCTCTTCTTCTTCTTCTTCTTCTTCTTCTTCTTTCTTTTCTTTTTTCTTCTTCTTCTTTCTTCTTCTTCTCTCTTCTTCTTCTTCTTCTCTTTCTTCTTCTTCTTCTTCTTCTTCTTCTTCTTTCTCTTCTTCTTCTTCTTCTTCTTCTTCTTCTTCTTTCTTCTCTTCTTCTTCTTCTTCTTCTTCTTCTTCTTCTTCTTCTTCTTTCTTCTTCTTCTTCTTTCTTCTTCTTTCTTTCTTCTTTCTTTCTCTCTTCTTTTTCTTCTTTTCTTTCTTTCTTCTTCTTCTCTTCTTTCTTTCTTTCTTCTTTTTTTCTTCTTTCTTCTTCTTTTCTTTCTTTCTTCTTCTTCTTTTTCTTCTTTCTTTCTTCTTTCTTCTTCTTCTTCTTTTCTTTCTTCTTCTTTCTTTTTCTTTTTTTCTTTTTTTTTCTTTCTTCTTCTTCTTCTTTCTTTTTTTTCTTCTTTCTTCTTCTTTTTTTTTCTTCTTCTTTATTTCCTCTTTTCTTCCTCTTCTTCTTCTTTTCTTTCTTCTTCTTCTTTCTTCTTCTTCTTTTCTTTTCTTCTTCTTTCTTCTTTCTTCTTTTCTTTCTTCTTCTTTCTTTCTTCTTCTTCTTCTTCTTCTTCTTCTTCTTCTTCTTCTTCTTCTTCTTCTTCTTCTTCCTTCTTCTTTCTTTCTTCCTTCTTTCTTCTTCTTTTTATTTCTTCTTTCTTTCTTCCTTCTTTCTTTCTTCTTTCTCTCTTTCTTTCATTCTTCTTTCTCCTTTCCTCTTTATCTTAATTCTTTCTTTCTTTCTTTTTTCTTTCTTCTTTCTTCTTCTTCTTCTTTCTTTCTTCTTCTTCTTCTTCTTTCTTCTTTCTTCTTCCTTCTTCTTTCTTCTTTCTTTCTTCCTTCTTTCTTTCTTCCTTTTTCTTCTTGATCTCACTTTTCTCCGTGACGTTTTCTGTAGTTCTATTCCCCATCTTCCCTCTGTTTTCTATGATATCACACACTTTTATTCAAATTTTCATCTATTTATTCGGTTTTGTCTAGTTTTCTATCGAGTTCCTACATTGATTGAAGAAATCTGTTTTCCCACCTTGTAGTTGACTCAGAGATGGAGATTGAGCTGCCGCCGCTCTACCTGCCCAGAGAGCCGAATCCGATTCTGTTTGGCAGTTACGATCAAGAAGGCAGTGCTTGGCTGTCGGTCGGTGGCTACGATGCTGGCTACATGTACAAGTACGATTTGCGCAATCAATATGACGTGTATGAATCGCAGCCAAGTGACTACCGACTGATAGCGCAGGACACTGAGATCGTATCGTGTTGTGAACTGTGAGTAATGGTATCGTTGAAAAATAAATAAAAATCAAACACCCTTTTTTTGAAAACTTTAAAATTATAAATGTGTGTTTTATAATTTTAAAGTTTTCAAAAAAAAGGGTGTTTGATTTTTATTTATTTTTCAATTATTTTAAACAGCCCTAAGTTTTAAAGTTCTTTATTCAATGGTATCGTTATTTATTACAGTCCATCCAAGCGAAGAAGACCCTCTGGCAAGATGGGAGAATGACACGAGCTCTGTCAATATTGGTTCAAAAATTATAAATTTTGGTCTCAAACTGTAGAAACACATTTTGATTTCCAATTTTAAAAAATTTATAGATTTTTAACTAATATTGACCGAGCTGGAGTCGGTAAATATTGGTTCAAAAATTTTAAATTTGGATTACAAACAGTAGGAAACACATTTTGATTTACAATTTGAGACAAAATTTATAGATTTTGAACCAATATTGACCGTGCTGGAGTCGGTAAATATTGGTTCAAAAATTTTAAATTTGGATTACAAACAGTAGGAAACACATTTTGATTTACAATTTGAGACAAAATTTATGGATTTTGAACCAATATTGTTTAACCAATATTGACCGTGCTGGAGTCGGTAAATATTGGTTCAAAAATGATAAATTTTGGTCTCAAACAGTAGGAAACACATTTTGATTTACAATTTGATACAAAATTGTAGATTTTAACCAATATTGACCGTGCTGGAGTCGGTCAATATTGGTTCAAAAATCATAAATTTTGGTCTCAAACAGTAGGAAACATTTCGATCTACTGTTGAGACCACATTTATAATTCTTGAACAAATATTGACCGAGCTGGAGTTATTTTCTTATCTTGTAAGACGGTCTTCTTTGCTTTGACAGACTATATCCATATTTGATTAAGGTCGGTTTCCATTAATGACTTCAGGTCGGTAAATATTGATTCAAAAATTATAACTTTGTCTCACATTGTAGATCATAATGTTTCCTACAATATTGAGACCAGATCAATAATTTTTGAACCAATATATCGACCGAGCTGGAATCATATTCCCAGGCAAGATGAGAAAATGACTCCAGCTCGGTCAATATTGTTTCAAAAATTATAATTTTGGCTTCAAACTGTAGATTAGAATGTTACCTACAATATTGAGACCAGATCTATAATTTTTGAACCAATATTGACCGTTCTGGAGTCATTTTCTCATCTTGCCAGAGGGTCTTCTTTGCTTGGACAGACTATACTATGTAGATATAGTCTGTCCAAGCGAAGAAGACCCTCTGGCAAGATAAGAAAACGACTCCAGCTCGGTCAATATTGGTTCAAAAATTATTGATTTTGTCACAAATTGTAGAACAGAATGTTTCCTACGATTGGGAACAAATTAATAATTTTTGAACCAATATTGACCGAGCTGGAGCTACTTTCCCATCCTGCAAGAATATCTTCTTCTTCTAGGAGAATGACTCAAGCTCGGTCAATGTTGGTTCAAAAACTATCAATTTGATCTCAAATCGTAGGAAACAATTCGATCTACTGTTAAGACCACATTTTTATAATTCTTGAACAAATATTGATCGAGCTGGAGTCATTTTCCCATTTTGTCAGACGGTTTTCTCCGCTTTGATCCACATTTTATTACGGTAGGTTTCCATTAATGACTTAAGGACGGTAAATATTGATTCAAAAATTATAACTTTGGTCTCACATCGTAGATCATGTTTTCTACAATATTGAGACCAGATCAATCATTTTTGAACCAATATATTGACCGAGCTGGAATCATATTCTCTGGCAAGATGGAAAAATGACTCCAGCTCGGTCAATATCGGTTTAAAAATGATAAATTTGGCCTCAAATTGTAGATTAGAATGTTACCTACAATATTGAGACCAGATCTATAATTTTTGAACCAATATTAACCGTGCTGGAGTCATTTTCTCATCTTGCCAGAGAAAATTACTCCAGCTCGATCAATATTGGTTCAAAAATTATAAATTTTGGTCTCATACAGTAGGAACACATATTGATTAACAATTTGAGACCAAATTTATAGATTTTGAACCAATATTGACCGTGCTGGAGTCGGTCAATATTAGTTCAAAAATTATAAATTTTGGTCTCAATTGTAGGAAACATTCTTATCTACAATTTAAGACCACATTTATAATTCTTGAACAAATATTGACCGAGCTGGAGTCATTTTCCCATCCTGTCAGAGGGTCTTCTTAGCTTTGACAGACTTGATTAAGGTAGGTTTCCATTAAAGCAGAATACGGGCACAAGATGCAACAGAAACATGTAGTTGTATGGAGCAACGCAAATCAAAAATCAGCTGACCAGTGTGCGTTGTTTTTATACAACACTGTGTTGCTATTGCATCTTGTGTCCGTGTTTTGTAGTAATGGAAAAATACCTTTTTCTAATCATAATATGTTTTATTGAGCTCATATATTGGATAGACAACTCGTCAAAGTGTGGACAAACATCCACATTGAATCGAATGCAAGTAAAGTCTGTACAAGTAAAGAAGCCCCTCTGGCAAGATGGGAAAATGACTCCAGCTTGGTCAATATTTGTTCAAGAATTATCAATTTGATCTCAAATTGTAGATCAGAATGTTTTCTACAATATTGAAACCAAAGAAATAATTTTTGAACCAATATTGACCGATCTTGACTCATTTTCCCATCTTGCCAGAGGGTCTTCTTTGCTTGGACAGACTTTAGCTATATGTGACAGGTTTTAGTGGTATGAAATGCAAAAATTAGCAGAAACTTAATAACATGGAATAAATAATAGGAGTGGTATAATTAGAATTTTACTGGAATATTTTTTAAAAATAGCATAGACATCATTATTATATTATTATATCAAAACAGCTATATCAATGAATTGAGCATGCCCTATACTCTTGAGGGTATAGTCTGAAAGCAAAAAGACCCTCTGGCAAGATGGGAGAGTGACTCAAGCTCGGTCAATATTGGTTGAAAAATTAACAATTTGATTTAATAATTGTTGTATAGTTATCAAGACAACTATATTCATTAAGCCTATCAAAGAAATGAGCTTGTAGTGGCATGAAATGCAAAAATAAACAGAATTAGTAGAAAATAATTTTCAGAAATGATATTATGTATATTGTTCAATTTGTTTGGTATATTATTAAAAACAGCTCGAACATCGTTATTGTATTCTGGCTAATATAACTATATCGATTTACCAATGAAATGAGCTTGGCTTATTAATAGGTTACATGCAAAAATAATCATAAATAATAAAAAATTAATTCCAGAATTAATTTATATAATCTATTTTAAAAAAATAATTCATATTATGTATGATAGGCTATATTTGAACTTTTTTGGAATATTATAATAACTTATTTGGAATATATTTTAATATAATTTCATTATACAAGTATCATCGTATTATCTATCACTAAAACAGTTATATTGTTTGTGTATTCAGTAAAACATGAATAATAATATTCTCTACTTTTTTCAATTTTTTCAGAAATTTCAACAATACCCACCTGAAATGCTTCGGGCTTTCGAACGGTGTTATTAAGCTGGTGAATGTTGATGATGAACATAGTGACGATTATTGCAATTATCTGGATGTGCCCATTCATGACAACGTTTATGGCAGAGTCACCAGATTGGCCATAAGTTATGACAAACGGTACTTGTGCAGCTGTGGAGACGACAGCAACATATTTGCCTTCAAAATCAACATTCCTGGCCTGATTGAAGAAGTTGTCAAACAAGAAGTTGGATATGGAGAGTTATCTGTAAGTCTGATTATTTTATTGTCAGGATATTTTATAGTCTGTCCAAGCAAAGAAGACCCTCTGGCAAGGTGATAAAATGACTATAGCTGGGTCGATATTGATTTAAAAATTATTGATTTGATTTCAAATTGTAGATCAGAATGTTACCTACAATATTGAGACCAGATCAATAGTTTTTGAACCAATATTAACCGAGCTGGAGTCATTTTCTCTGGCAAGATGTGAAAATGACTCCAGCTCGGTCAATATTTGCTCAAAAATTATAAATGTGACCTAAAATTGTAGATTAGAATGTTTTTTACAATATTGAGACCAGATCAATAATTTTTTAACCATTATTGTCCGATCTGGAGTCATTTTCTCTGGTAAGATTAGAAAATGACTCCATTTCGGTCAATATTGGTTCAAAAATTTTTGATTTGGTCTCAAATTAGAGATCAGAATATTTCCTACCATTAAGACCAGATCAATGATTCTTGAGACAATATTAACCGAGCTGGAGTAATTTTCTCTGACAAGATAAGAAAATGACTCCAACTCGGTCAATATATTTATTCAAAAATTATAAATTTGGCCTTAAATTGTAGACTAGAATGTTACCTACAATATTGTGATCAGATCAATAGTTTTTGAACCAATATTGACTTGCTAGAGAAAATGACTCAAGCTCGGTCAATATTGATTCAAAAATTATAAATTTGGCCTTAAATTGTAGATCAGAATGTTTCCTACAATATTGAGACCAGATCAATAATTTTTGAACCAATTTTGTCCGAGCTGGAGTCATTCTCTCATCTTGTCAGAGGGTCTTCTTTGCTTGGACAGACTACAATATTAGAATAGTTTCATTGATTTAAAAAAAAACATTATAGCAAAATTGTTACTGGTAAGGATAGTTGACGCCGGAAAGTTAGGCGGTTTCGTCTGCTTCTTGTGTGCTCCAACAGCTGATGTTGTCAATAAGAGTTGTTATTTGGATGGGTTTAGGTGACAATTTTGATATCAAAACAGGAAATCAAAGCATTACATCAGCTGTTAGTAGGTTACATTACGTACAAAAGACAGACGATACCGCCATACTTTTTTGCATCAGCTATAGGTAGTATTGGTATAGTCTGACCAAGCAAAGAAGATGACCCTCTGGCAAGATGAGAAAATGACTCCAGCTCGGTCAACATTGATTTAAGAATTATTATTTTGGTCACAAACAGTAGCAACACAATCATATTGATTTACAATTTGAGACAAAATTATAGATTTTCAAACAATATTGACCGTGCTAGAGTCGGTCAATATTAGTTCAAAAATTATAAATTTGTGTCTCAAACAGTAGGAACACATATTGATTTACTATTTAGGACAAAACCATAGATTTTGAACCAATATTGATCGAGAAGGAGTCGGTCAATATTGGTTCAAAAATTATTATTTTGGTCTCAAATTGTAGATTAGAATGTTTCCTACAATATTGAGGTCAGATCAATAGTTTTTGAACCAATATTGAACGACTCCATCTCGGTCAATATTGGTTCAAAATCTATAAATGTGGTCTCAAAATGTTGATCAATATGTGTTCCTACTGTTTGAGACCAAAATTTATAATTTTTGAACCAATATTGACCGACTCCAGCACGGTCAATATTGTTTGAAAATCTATATTTGTGTCTCAAATTGTAAATCAATATGTGTTCCTACTTTATGAGACCAAAATTTATAATTTTTGAACCAATATTGACCGACTCCAGCAAGGTCAATATTGTTTGAAAATCTATATTTTTGTCTCAAATTGTAAATCAATATGTGTTCCCACTGTTTGAGACCAAAATTTATAATTCTTGAACTAATATTGACCGACTCCAGCCAGTCATTTTCTTATCTTGCCAGAGGGCCTTCTTTGCTTGGACAAACTTTAGCTTAAATCCTATTCTATCGTAAAATTCATTTTTTCTTATCAATGTCAGTGGGTATGGGTAAAGTTTATGTAGTTAGATATTTGATAGGAAAAGGTATTGAAGTTTATAATACGAAATGATTTGCTGTTCGATCTTTTCCAAGTGATTTACGAATTACGATTCAGATTGTAAAATACAGAGCACAGATATTATCTGATTAGATTATACACTAGTCTATACCCTATTCACGATCACATGAGACGAAATAAAGAAACTTTTTGCATGTACCGGTAGCTATTTTTGTTTGACCTTGAGGAAAAGCTAAGAACTGTGATTGGCTACAGCTGTTCGACTGCGGCCGACCGTCGTATGAAGTAATAGCTCCCTTTACCCGCACACACGCGCAAAAAATTTGTTCATTTCGTGGTTGTTTGTTCATTTGTTCATAAGTGGTCGTGAATAGGGTATATTGACGATTCATATGATATTATACTTGTATTTGATTCGAATTATGTATTTTTTAATTATTAAATAAAATTTGTGATTTTTCTTATTTCGGTAATAACTTTTGGTTGATTCTTATCCACACAGTCTGGTCTAGCAGAGAAGACATTCTGGCAAGATGGGGAAATGACTCCAGCTCGGTCAATATTGGTTCAAAAATTGTAAATTTTGTCTCAAATTGTAGAGCAGAAGAATTTCTTTAATTTAAGATCGAATATGTAATTTTTGAACCAATATTGACCGAGCTGGAGTCATTTCCCCATCTTGCCAGAATGTCTTCTTTGCTTGGACAGACTGTATCACATTCGTATAGCGAACGACTGTTATCAATTCTCAGATCTGTCTAGTCAGTCGGCGAGCGGTCTACAAGAGTTTATAGACTTGAGAGCGATGCCAGGTGAACAGTTTCGCTCTCGCAGACCGCTTGCATACTGTCCTCACAGAGCTTAGCGTTAATAACAGGCATTTGCTAACCACCAAATTCCGTTGGATTCTGACATAAGTGTATTAATAGTCTGTCCAAACAAAGAAGACATTCCGGCCAGATGGGAAAATGACCACAGTTCGATCAATATTGGTCCAAAAATTATAGTCTGCTCTCAAATCGTAGAGAAGAATGTTCACTACAAATTGAGTCCAAACTTATAATTTTTAAACGAATATTGACCGAGCTGGAGTAATTTTATCATCTTGCCAGAATGTCTTCTTTGCTTGGACAGACTATGGTTGGAAGAGCTTTCATTGTCTCCCCTCATTTGCATTACGTTCACTATTACGTTATTTTATTACGTAATATATAATTTCAACATTTTCTGCCAATTTGTTCTAGAAAAATCTAAGAAAAATTCCAAAAAATAGTAAAACGCTAATATTAAGCGTAACCTGGGGAAGTATATCGGAAGTATATATAGTTTTAAACTTGATTCAATGATTCAAACTTGATCTTCCAAATTAGTTCATCTAAAATCTCGCTGAACCATTGAATTTACAGTTAGGATTGGTCGTATCAAGGCGGAAGATATGCAACCCGCAACACATATACAATTTTGAAAACCTGATTACTGGCGTAATCTTGAACGGATTGCAAAAATATTTTAACACAACATTTCTAGACCTTATCTGAACCTGCCCACCAAATATCAACATTTTCTACCGATTGGTTCTCGAAAAAATGAAGAAAACGTTGAAAAACTATAGAAAAACTAAAATATTTGGCGTATCCTTGAAAAGTTTTTAAAATCCGTTCTTAGCGCGCGTCTAAACGTCCAACTGAACATGCCTGCCAAATTTGAACGCATTCGGTTCAGTGGATTTTTAGTTCTGGTGATGAATGAATGAATGAATGAATCAGTCAGTGCCATTTCGCTTTTATATATAGAGATTCCTGTAATCAGATTATACAGTCTCTATAGCCACTACTAACATAAACAATTATAATACAATACTGGATCCAATAAATACTATTGTATGATATTCTATACTGTGATATAGATGAAGACAAAAATGTTTCGTCTGTCTCTTGTACGTGATGTAATCTACAAGAGGCTGATGTAAATCATCTATTGTCTTCAAATGACAACATCTTGGAGCGCACAAGGAGCAGATGAAACCGCCTAAATTTTTAGCTATATCAATGTACTTTTTACTGGCTTTGTTGCATTAAAATTCGAAATCTTCAATCTAAAGTTTCATTTATTTTGTGGTTAAAAAACTTGTTCTTGGACCTATTTGTTCTCGATTTCATGAAAATTTATAACTTTTTCTTGTTGAATTGTGATGATAAATTTTTGTTCTGTTGCAGGACAATATTGTTGCTCTAGAAGATGAAGGTCCTGGAGGAAATTTGAGCCTAGAAGAGGAAAAGAAGCGTATTGAGAATTTGCAAAGAAAGCATGAAGCCGAAACTCGCAAAGAAGAAGTTAGAAAAAGATTGAAACAGTGTGAAGAGAGATTCCTAAGGATTAAAGAGAAGTGAGCATAAACAGCTGACTACATCTAAGATGGCGCATGATAAATGTCTGTTATTAATGCTCAGCTCTGTCAGAACTGTCTGTAAGCGGTCTCAGAGAGCGTAATGGCTTTGCAGTGATTGCTCAAGACTCTCAAAGCTATCGCAGTCCGCACAAAGACGGTCCTGACAGAGATGAGCATTAGACTTTCGCCTTCCGCCACTCAGCTGGAGTTTGCTTAGGTCCGAGCAAGAAGACATTCTGGCAAGATGGAAAAATGACTTCAGCTTGGTCAATGTAGGTTAAAAAATTATGAATTCAATCTCAAATCGAAGAAAACATTCTGCTCTACAATTTAAAACAAAATGTATAATATTTGAACCAATATTGACCGAGCTCGGGTCATTTTCCCATCTTGCCAGAATGTCTTCTTTGCTTGGACAGAGTATAATGTTTTTGGTTGCTTGAAATGTATTCTTATCCAATGGGGAAGATTGATTGCGTTTGTATTTGTTAAGTTTATTTGGATTTGTAACAATTTTTCTTCTCTTTTTTCTACTTCTTCAAAATTTCTCTCTTATGCTTTTCCTCCTCCTCCACCTCCTCCTTTTTCTTTGCCCCATTTTTCTTAATTTTTGCAGTTTTTTCCCCAGCATAAACAACTTAGGCTACTTACTAACTGTCCAGTACCGACTAACAGCCTCCAAACTAGGTATAGTCTGTCCAAGAAAAGAAGAGCCTCTGGCAAGATGGGAGAATGACTCAAGCTCGGTCAATATTGGTTCAAAAATCATCAATTTGATCTCAAATTGATGAAACAATTCGATCTACTATTAAAACCAAATTTTTTTATTTCTTGAACAAATATTGACCAAGCTGGAGTCATTTTCTCATCTTGCCAGAGGCTCTTCTTTTCTTGGACAGACTCTATCCTATTTTTCTCATTCTCTTCTTCTTTTTTCCCTCCTCTGCTTTTTTCTTTTTACTATTTAACAGGTTATTCTACCTCTCCTCTCTATCTTCTCATATCATTCCTCTTATTCCCTGTTTGCTTCCTCTTCCTCTTCGTCTTTACTTTTTTCTTTCTTTTCTCCTCCTCACTCTCCTACTTCCTCCTTCTCCTTCTTTTTCAATAGATAAAGATTGTGTTTCTTCTCTTTTTCTTCTTCTTCTGCTTCTTCTTCTTCTTCTTCTTCTTCTTCTTCTTCTTCTTCTTCTTCTTCTTCTTCTTCTTCTTCTTCTTCTTCTTCTTCTTCTTCTTCTTCTTCTTCTTCTTTCTTCTTTTCTTCTTCTTCTTCTTCTTCTTCTTCTTCTTTTGTTCTTCTTCTTCTTCTTCTTCTTCTTCTTCTTCTTCTTCTTCTTCTTCTTCTTCTTCTTCTTCTTCTTCTTCTTCTTCTTCTTCTTCTTCTTCTTCTTCTCCTTTCCTTCTTCTTCTTCTTCTTCTTTGTCCTTCTTTTTGTGGTTGTTGTTGTTGTTCTTCTTCTTCCTCCTCCTCCTTCTCATTCTTCCTCCTTCTCCTTTTTTCAATAGATAAAGATTGTGTTTCTTCTTCTTCTTCCTTCTTCTTCTTATTCTTGTTCTTCTTCTTCTTCTTTCTTCTTCTTCTTCTTCTTATTCTTGTTCTTCTTCTTCTTCTTCTTTGTCCTTCTTCTTCTTTGTCCTTCTTTTTTGGTTGTTGTTGTTGTTCTTCTTCTTCTTCCTCCTCCTCCTCCTTCTCATTCTTCCTCCTTCTCCTTCTTTTTTAGATAAAGATTGTGTTTCTTCTTCTTCTTCTTCTTCTTCCTCCTCCTCCTTCTCATTCTTCTTCCTTCTCCTTCTTTTTCAATAGATAAAGATTGTGTTTCTTCTTCTTCTTCTTCTTTTTTTTGTCCTTCTTTTTTGTTGTTGTTGTTGTTCTTCTTCTTCTTCCTCCTCCTCCTCCTCCCTCTCATTTTTCTCTACCCCGCCCTCCACCCTCTTTGTTTTTTTTATTCTTCACTCTATAATATATATATATTTCTCTCTTGGTTTTTTTTCTCTTTTAACTTAATTTTCTCTTTTCATTGTCTTGTATAAACAACGCCTTACCCAAGGTTCATATATAGAACATATTCGAACCTTGCTCATTACTCTCTTTCTCTTCTACTTCACTCCATAACTCACTTTACTTCTTTCTTCCTTATTTTTCATTTTTACTTGATTTTTCTTATTTATCCAGCAGAATCAATGCCTTACAATCTTTCTCTTCTTCTCCACTCTATACTATTCTCTTTGTTAATGGTTTCATTTTCACATGATTTTTGTCTCATCTGTCTAGCAGTACCTCTCTTTCTGTCCTTCTTCACTCCATATTTCTATTTTTCTTACTTTTCACTTTATTTTATCACATACTAGCCGGCAGGCTCGCTTCGCTCGCCTTCTCCGCCTAGCCAGGAGGCTCCACCCCCTGGACCCCCGGTAGTGTCAGTGAGTCAAACCATAGTCAGTGAGTCACTGCAAAACATATGTCAGTGCCAGCTGTGACAAACAGGCTCGCTTCGCTCGCCTACAAATCCCATTCGAATGGATTTGCTTTGATCATCATACCACTCAACAGGGCTCTTCTGGTCAATTGTTGTGAATTAGTTGTTCTATTACCTGAGTTCAACCTGTGTATATAATTTGGACGTATTTATTAGTTCAGTATTTTCGTGAAATACTCAAAAGTGCAGATTCCAAACATTGGAAAACCTTATTACAGGCGTAACTTGGGAAGGGTTTCAAAATTTATTGAACGCAGTATTTCTAGACCTAATCTGAACCTGTTTACCAAATTTCAACATTTTCTGCCAATTGGTTCTCAAAAAATACAAGAAAAACTCCGAATATTGAGCGTAAACTTGGTAAATATAGGCTATCGGACATAGTTGGAAACTTGATCTTCCAAATTAGTTCATCTATAATCACGCTGAACCTGCATTTCCTTTCGGAAGGATTTGCTTTGATCATCATATCACTTGACAGGGTTCTTTCCAGTAATCAGTCTGAATTTAGTTGTTCTAATCAATCAATCATTCAATCAATCTTAATTAGTTGTTCTATCACATCAGCTCAACCTGGGTACATGATTTGTGTGTATTAAGTTCAGTAGTTTCCGTGGAATAAACAAAAGAGCAGATTCCAATAAACATTGGAAAACCTTATTACAGGCGTAACCTCAGAAGGGTTTCGAAATTTAAATGAACACAGCATTTCTAGACCTAATCTGAACCTGTTTACCAAATTTCAACATTTTCTGCCAATTGGTTCTCGAAAATCTAAGAAAAACTCCGAAAAATAGTAAAGCGCTAATACTGAGCGTAACCTTGAGAAGTATATCGGACATAGTTTAAAACTTCATTTAATATCGTCTTCGTCTTCGTCTTTCGGAGGAGACGATAAGCCGTCGGTCCCGACTACATAAAAAAAGTAGTCGTCATCTATCATCCATTTCATTACCCACGCACAAGCCTATGAGCTCATGTGGGCTTTACCCTCATAAACAAATAAAAATATCTTCCAAATTAGTTTATCTATAATCTCGCTGAACCATTTAGTCTACAGTAAGGATTGGTCGTATCAAGGTGGAAGATTTGCAACCCGCAATACATCTACAATAAAAAAACTGATTACTGGCGTAATACCGAAAGGATTTCGAAAATTTTCGAGCACATTTCTAGACCTAAAAGACGAACCTCTCCACCAAATTGCAACATTTTCTATCGATTGGTTCTCGAAAAAATTAAGAAAACGCCGAAAAAACTCAAATATTTGGCGTATCCTTATGAAGTTTCAAAAGTCCTTTGTTAGCACGCCTCTAAACTCCGGTTCAGTGGATTTTTAGTTCTGGTGATGAATGAATGAATGAATCCGTGCCATATCGCTTTTATAGATATTTGTATCGCAGCAACATCGCCATTTTTTCTTGATTTTTTCACTTGTTTGTCTTGCAGAAACAACGCCCTCCCCGTCCAATACCGGCTGACAGCCGATGAACTGGAGATAGACTCGCGTATCACGGCGCACCTGGAGCAGACACTGCAACAGGAGTTGGATGTGGTCAGACAGCGGCTCAACTTCGATTTGGCCAAGAGCCAACTGCTCTACGACAAAGTGCACGCCTATTTCATCAAGCCGCTGGCCGCCTTCAAAGTGTCCGTCGCTTCTATTGGGTGAGAATTGCTGACAATTTTTTATTCAATTCTCGAATATATCTACTGGTATAGTAAACACTATGTTCCACTTTGAACTATTTTCACGACACTGCAGTCATAAATTTGAATATTAGTTTAAATGTAAACTACTACTCTAAACTTCTAATATAAACTAATATTCAAATTTATGACTGCAGTGTCGTGTAAAATATCTACTAGCAGTTCGTAATGGAAAACAAAATAGATAAGTAAATACTATGGTTACGTTACAGGTATAGTCTGTCCAAGCAAAGAAGACATTCTGGCAAGATGGGGTAACGACTCCAGCACGGTCTATATTGGTTCAGATAATTGTAGATTTAGTCTCAAATTGTAGGGTACATTCTGATCTACAAATTGAGACCAAATTTATCCTTATCTATAATTTAACACCAACTTTATAAGTTCTGAACCAATATTGACCGAGCTGGAGTCATTTTTAGTAAATACAATGGTTGAAGGTATAGTCTGTCCAAGCAAAGAAGACATTCTGGCAAGATGGGGAAATGACACCAGCACGGTCAATATTGGTTCAATAATTGTGAATTTGGTCTCGAATTGTAGGAAACATTCTGCTATACAATTTGAGACCAAATTTATAACTTTTGAACCAATATAGTAAATACCATGGTTACAAGCAAAGAAGACATTCTGGCAAGATGGGGAAATGACTCTAGCACGGTCAAAATTGATTCAAAAGTTATAAATTTAGTCTCAAATTGTATGAAACATCCTTATCTCCTAACACCTAATTTGTAACTCTTGAAGTAATATTGACCGAGGTGGAGTTATTTCCCCATCTTGCCAGAATGTCTTCCCTCCTCGACCAGACTGTGTGATAAGAGTCAATCAAAAGTTGTTGTTAACGGAATAAGAAAAAACAGAAATTTAAGAATTGAAAAATGCATAACTTGAATCAAATACAAGTATAATCTAATATGATTACAAATTTAAAACGTTTGAACCAATATCGACTGAACTGGAGTCATTTTCCAATCTTACCTGAATGACTTCATTGCTTGGACTTCTTTGCTACCTTTGTAACCTTAGTATACTATATTGGTTCAAATGTTATGAATTTGGTCTTAAACTGTATAGCAGAATGTTTCCTACAGTTTGATACTAAATTTACAATTTTTGAACCAGACTGTACTTTTTAATGAACGTAGGAACTTATCACTTTACTACTGTACCAAGCCATAGGACGGCTATACCAAAATGGATTAAACAAGAGAATATTGCGAATTTCCGTGAAAAATCGAGTTCATTGAACGCAATGATATAATCTCATAAGATTTGGCAGAAATAATGTGTGTGTATAAATGGTGTGTGATCACTCATTCAATTGGGAAAAATTGTTTCTGAAAATGCCGAAACCTTGATCATTTTACTGTTACAAAGGATGCTATGTTAACATAAGATGAGATGACTTGAATGTCAGATTGACATGTGATGACTTAAATGTCAGATTGACATGAGATGCATGTCATGTATAATTCAGCATAACAATGATTGAACCGGAAATATGAGGAATGCTGTGTGTTTTCTCATTCAATTGGGTAGAATTGTTTCTGAAAATGCCAAATCCATGATCATTCTATTGTTACAGAGAATTCTATGCTCATAATTAGATACTCTTACACAAGTGTCAGGTTGACATGTGCCTCGCACATCAGGAATTCGTCATAACAAGTAATAAACTTGAAATAGAATGACTTATGTGTGGTTTCTTACTCAATTAGGTTCGAATATTGTGAAAAATTATGGAAAAATGATTATTTCATTGTCACAGAGGATGTTGAGCTGATGAGCTGACACATTGGACAAGTTGACATTACCTCTCACAGCAGAAATAATGCCATATAGGTAGCATGTAATGAACTGGAAATAGGAGGAATATTGCGTTTTTTCTCATTCAATTGGCTAGGAATATTGTTGAAAATGATGTAAACATTATCATTTTATTGTTACAGTGGATGCTAAGCTCTAATTTATATAAAGAAAACTGAGATGTTGTCAAATTTCACCAAAAATTTTATTATAAAAGCATACAGTACCAGGTTTCACATTTTACTAATGCATCTTCAGCTGTACTGGTGAAAGAGGGCCTCTTGCTGAAGATGCATTAGTAAAATGTGAAACCTGGTACTGTATGCTTTTATAATAAAATTTTTGGTGAAATTTGACAACATCTCAGTTTTCTTATTATGGAGAGATTTCACAACATCACCATCAGTTCTTCCAATTTTATTCTAATTTATATGACCTGACTCAAAGGCCAGGTTGACATGTACCTCTCACAGCTGGAATAATGCCTCATGGCATGCAATAAACATTTAAAAAGAGGACTAAGGCCCGTATCAACAGTGCGAGGCATGTGCCGCGAATGCCTCAAGGTATAGTCTTTTCAAGCAAAGAAGAGTCCTACTCCAGTCTCCAGCTCGGTCAATATTTGTTCAAACATTATCGATCTGGTCTTAATTTTAGGAAACATTTCGATCTTCAATTTAAGACCAGATCAATAATGTCTGAACCAATATTGACCTAGCTGGAGACTGGAGTAGGACTCTTCTTTGCTTGAACAGACCTTGAGGCATTTGCTTATATACCTTGAGGCATTCGCGGCACATGCCTCGCACTGTCGATACGGGCCTTAATGCGTGTTTCCTCATCCAATATTGTCTACGAATATGGTTAAAAATTAAAAAATCATGATCATTTTATTGTTACATATGATCATAATAAGATGAGCTGATGCAATTATCAGGTTAACAATTTCCTCTCACATCAGGCAATAGATGTCTCTGAATAGAGACACATAGAATAATCTCAATAATCTCACATGGATGTCTTTTGAAGCAATAAATCCAAGTACCAGGAATAAAATTAATGTAGAGCAGATTCCAGTCAAGTTGGCGGATGGCGAACGCTTGTTATTAAAGCTCAGCTCTGTCAGGACAGTCGTTAAACTTAGCTGGAGTCTGATCTATAATGTGATGCAACTTTCAAATTTTGTATTTGCTGTCGGTACATGTAATGTGAGAATTAATTAACAACCAATTGAAGTTCTTAATCAGCGTTTTAAAATTTGGTTTTGGTTTTTTGCAGGAGGGACCTCCATGTCACAACCTTTGTTCACAAACAGCTGGATGAAGAGTTCAACAAGAACTACGAGAAACTGGTCAAAACTTTCAAACCGGACCTAAGGAATGAAACTCGGTAATTTGTTATTTTCATACCATTACTATAGTCTGTCCAAGCAGAGAAGACCCTCTGGCGAGATGAGAAAATGACTCTAGCTCGGTCAATATTAGTTCAAAAATTATAAATTTGCTTCAAATTGTACAACAGATTTTTTTTACAATTTGAGACCAGATTTAAAATTTTTTAACCAATATTGACCGAGCTGGAGTCATTTTCCCATTTCGCCAGAATGTCTTCTTTGCTTGGACAAACTATATAAATAGAGAAGTAATATAATAGTATAGTCTGTCCAAGCAAAGAAGACCCTCTGGCGAGATGAGAAAATGACTCCAGCTCGGTCGATATTGGTTCAAAAATCATTGATCTGGTCTCAGTTGTAGGAAACATTCTATAATCTACAATTTGAGACCAAATAAATAATATTTGAACCAATAGTGACCGAGCTGGAGTAATTTTCTCATCTTGCCAGAGGGTCTTCTTTGTTTGGACAGTCTATACCTAAGTCTTAATATAATCTGTTCATCGAATGGTTGCTTTGAATTCAAACTTTTAGATGCTATTTTTCTTGAACTACCTACTTTGATCTCCTAGAATATTCAAAAATTGTCAAGTGTTTAATTGTTTGAGAGTGGAAATTGGTGATAGTGGAATGATAAACTTTTGGTTCATAATTCAAATTTATTGAAAAACAACATTTACATTAATTTGGGCCGCTTTTAAATAAATTATTAATATAAAATAAGTGAATAAATTTTATACTGTTGTGAGTTGGTGATTTTTTGTGTAAGTTGCAAATGGAAAGCCTGTATCAACCTTTATATTGTTGATTTATCAATGAATTATTGTTTGTGCTCTGCAAAAAATTCTATTTCCAACATTTTATGGAAAAAATTGAAACCATTTTTCTCTAAAAATGCTACCCAAGCTAGGCATATATTTATCAGCATTTTCAAGGAAAGAGTGGTTCGGTTATTTCAATTCTAGAAATAATTGCTGGAAAACGCAATATAAGCTTTAGTTAACAAACAACAATCATAACTCCTGAAAAATTTTATCCACTCCAAACATTCGGTGAATAGCTCTAGAGTGATATTTATAGTCTGTCCAAGCAAAGAAGACAAGATGGGAAAATGACTCAAGCTCGGTGAATTTTGGTTGAAAAATTACAAATTTTAGCTCAAATCTACCATTAACACTACATTTATAACTCTTTAACAAATATTGGCCAAGCTAGAGTAATAATTTTCCCATTTTGCCAGAGGGTCTTCTTTGCTTGGACAGACTATATCAATATGTTGGTTGCTCAGCGAGGGTGGCTCCTTGATGATTCTGAGGCTAAGACACGAACGCTATGGACCACTTTTGGATGGGTGACCAGTCCGATTGGTCGCTCGGTGAGAGTGGTTGCTTAATGATTGTGAGGTTTAGTCACAAAGACTGTGGACTGCTGTTGGATGGCTTACCGGTATTTAACCAAGTTACATAGTTACATAGTAGCCTATAGTCTGTCCAAGCAAAGAAGACATTCTGGCTAGATGGGAAAATGATTTCAGCTGAGTCAATATAGGTTCAAAAATTATAAATTTTGGTCTCAAACAGTATGAATACATATTGATTTACAATTTGAGACAAAATTATAGATTTTGAATCAATATTGACCGAGATGGAGTCGGTCAATATTGGTTCAAAAATTATAAATTTAGGTCTCAAACAGTAGGAACACATATTGATTTACAATTTGAGACAAAATTATAGATTTTTAACCAATATTGACCGTGCTGGAGTCGGTCAATATTGGTTCAAAAATTATAAATTTTGGTCTCAAACTAGTAGGAACACATATTGATTTACAATTTGAGACCAAATTTATAGATTTTGAACCAATATTGACCAAGATGGAGTCGGTCAATATTGGTTCAAAAATTATAATATTTGGTCTCAAACTAGTAGGAACACATATTGATTTACAATTTGAGACCAAATTATAGATTTTCAAACAATATTGACCGTGCTGGAGTCGGTCAATATTAGTTCAAAAATTATAAATTTTGATCTCAAACTAGTAGGAACACATATTGATTAATATTTTGAGACCAAATTTATAGATTTTGAACCAATATTGACAGAGTTGAAGTCGGTCAATATTGGTTCAATATTGATTTACAATTTGTGACAAAATTATAGATTTTCAAACAATATTGACATACAATTCCTACAATTGAGACTAGATCAATAGATTTTTGATCCATCTCGAAATAATTGGCCTCCATCTCGGTCAATATTGGTTCAAAAATTATAAATTTTGGTCTCAAACAGTAGGAACACATTGATTAACATTTTGATACCAAATTTATAGATTTTGAACCAATATTGACCGAGATGGAGGCGGTCAATATTGGTTCAAAAATTATTGATCTAGTCTCAATTGTAGGAAACATTCTGATCTACAATGTGAGATCAAATTTTCAATTTTTGAACCAAGTTTGGTCTCAAATTATTGATCAGAATGTTTTATTACAATTCTAATCCAAATTTATAAATTTTGAACCAATATTGATTGAGCTGGAGTCATTTTTCCATCTTGCCAGAATGTCTTCTCTGCCTGGACAGACTATACTAGTGGTGCAAAGCCAAAACTTTGTACTATTGTATTAGGCCGAGCAGTGTGGTCGTAATCTCGAAGAGGTAGTTGAACAAAATTAAATGAAGTTGATGAATGTATTCAAAATAATAGAATTAATGTCAAACGTTATATAGAAATACTAGCCGGCAGGCTCGCTTCGCTTGCCTTCTCCGCCTAGGCAGGGGGCTCCGCCCCCTGGACCCCCGAAAGTATCAGCAGTGTCAGTGAGTCAAACAGGCTCGCTTCGCTCGCCTGCATGACCTCTGTCAGTGTAAGCTGAGACAAACAGGCTCGCTTCGCTCGCCTGCAAATTCCGTTCAGAAGGGATTCAAAACTTATTGAACACAGCATTTCTAGATCTAATCTGGACCTGTTCACCAAATTTCGACATTTTCTACCAATTTATTCTCGAAAAATCCAAGAAAAACTCTGAAAATTCCGAAAATTAGGAAAACGCTGATATTGAGCGTAACCTTGGGAACTATATCGTACATAGTTTGAAACTTGATTCAATATCTTCCAAATTAGTTTATCTATAATATCGCTGAACCATTGAATTTACAGTAAGGATTGGTCGTATCAAGGCGGAAGATATGCAACCCCCAAAACATCTACAATTTTGTAAAACCTGATTACTGGCGTAATCTTGAACGGAATTCAAAAATATCTTAACACAACATTTCTAGACCTTATCTGAACATACCTACCAAATATCAACATTTTCTACCGATTGGTTCTCGAAAAAATTGAGAAAACGCCGAAAAACTCTAGAAAAACTTGAATATTTGGCGTATCCTTGAAAAGTTCCTAAAATCCGTTCTTAGCGCGCGTCTAAACGTCCAACTGAACATGCCTGCCAAATTTGAACTCATTCGGTTCAGTGGATTTTTAGTTCTGGTGATGAATCAGTCGGTGCCATTTCGCTTTTATAGATATAGATTTCATTATTTTCCTATCATTGTTTTTTTTCTGAAAGGATGGAGAAAATCAAGCCAATAGTGATTGAAGAGGAGCCAGAATTTGTTCCGGTGCCGCTCATGCCTTGGCTGAGAGGCGAGGATAACTTCTATGACAAGTTGGACTCGCAAACACTGCGAGCGCTCGACAGACATTTGGCCAGGCAGAAGTTCAACGAAAATCGACAGGCTGAGGTAATTTATTATCCAGTTTCAACATCAACGACAATAAAAAATATATTTATATTAATTCATTTATTACAATTATTATTAATTTATATTTTATTATCAACAATAATCAGGGAAGCCCCGTATTCTGTTGAAGGATGCATTTTACAGAGTAACTAATTTGGTATTGTATCGTGAAAACCAAGAAAACTATTTTTTCTTTGCTTCATTTGTATGTTTCGCTTGATAAAATAATTCAGTTTTAATTTTATAGTGTGTTGTAGTATGTATTTGTGTCATTCAATGTCATTGAAGCATCACTTCCACTACAACTAGCTTCGCACAGGCACATGTTGCTAAGGCCGGTATTACACGATCATAGTTGATCATATGGAAAGAGATGAAAATATGATTTAATATTTTCGTCTCTTTCCAAACGATCAGATATGATCATAGAACTATTATCGTGTAATACCGGCCTAAGATGCAATAGAAACACGAAGTTGTATAGATCAACGGACACTGGTCAGCTGATTTTTTTCATTTGTTTTGCTCCCTACAACCACGGGTTTCTATTGCATCTTGAGTGCAAACTCATAAACGCAAAACTTATTGAATGAAGAATATTTTTTGATGGGAAATAATACTGGAAACATTTTGGAAGCAATGGAGTTTCACTTTTTAACATGATTAATAATATTTGATTAAACCATAGGTTTTTTCAATATAAGGCAATGGCCTTGAAAGTGGTTACGATGTAGACTAGGAAATTGGGTTCATTTAAAAGCATTGAAATCATTTTTCGATCATCTGTTTTAACGAATGCATTTTTGTGTGGGTGTTCTCACGTTTGACTTGCTACAAATCATTACTATCTTATGACATAATTGTCTATTTTCAATACTTTCTGCTAATCTCAATCACAACCTAGTACAGGAAACACAAAAAGATTTTATGTGTATATACGAAGTGTTTCATGAACCTATTACATGAAAATTATGCTAAAAAGAGATAAAAGAAAAGAGATGAGAAAAACAAAGTCAGCATGCATGTTTTGTATTTGCACTCAATGTTTTCATTTGGGGAGACTGAACCTACGATGCGACGTGCCATTTTACTAGGGGAGGGGGGGAGGGCCCCCTATTAAAGAAAGCTATGAATTAATTCATATACTTGCCAGCTATCATTAAAAATGAAACAGACATTACATGATTTGAAAATAAACTTAATAAGTACCGTACTACAAGGAGTTGGAATTGTATAGTGCTGGCACATGATATTAGACTAGTGTTGATATTTTTCAATTGTACTACTTATTTTTATTTTATATTTTATCATTTTGTTAAAAATAATCATATTGATGACATTGATATTTATTATGGGGCAGTGGCGTAGCTTTATGAACTCGAAGCCAGACATGAACAAGTTGGACGCGAAAGATATGTTGCGCATCGACTTTGCGCAGCGCACTGTCGGCGATTACAAGCTGAAAACTTCGGACAACTACAAAGTGCCGCGCAACCTGCGCGTCTCGGTCGCGCAAAAGCACAGACAGCTGCTGATTGTCAGGAAAAATGTGAGTTTATTAATAATTCATTCATTTAATCAATGATACAAACACGTAATCAAATAAAAATAGTTCAAAATGTGATATAGAAACAGGTAATTCGTTCATTCCACCGCGTTTATTGTATAGTCTGTCCAAGCAAAGAAGACATTCTGGTAAGATGGGGAAATGACTCCAGCTCGGTCAATATTGGTTCAAAATTTATGAATTTGGTTTCAAATTGTATTAAACATTCTGACCTACAATTTGAGGTAAAATTTAAGATTTTTGAACCAATATTGACTGAGTTGGAGTAATTTTCCCATCTTGCCAGAATGAAAGACCTCCAGTAAGGTAATTCAAACAGTTTCCTTTCTGTAAAACTTTTGACTGCATTGTTACAGTCCGACCAAGCAAAGAAGAGCCTCTGGCAAGATGGAAAAATGACTCCAGCTTGGTCAATATGTGTTGAAGAATTATAAATGTGGTCTTAATAGTAGATCAAATCGTTTCCTATAATTTGAGATCAAATTTATAATTTTTGAACCGATATTGACCGAACTTGAGTCATTTTTCCATCTTACCAGAGGCTCTTCTTTGCTTGGTCAGACTATAGTAATAAATTTTTGTGAATAGTAATTCAAAGGACCTAATATTCAAGCATGAATAACCTTAATCAATAATCATGTAACAAAATTATATTATAAGCAACACAGTACATCAATCTTATTAGATGAAGAAGGGGTGTAGAGATGGCTCGAACTCTTAATAAATCAACTTCATACAATAAGGTACGGTATGCTTATCATAGTTGAAAATATTTGTTGACGTCTTTTGGTGGAGAGCCATACGAGGGGGTTGCCTTAATCACCTTCTGTTCATCCATTCAAGATCAGTCTCGAGTCTTCGTGACTGAACATCATGTGTGCTTAGCAACCGCTCTCACCGAGCGGTGAATCACACATCACTCTAGTTTTAGTAAAAAATTTAATTATTTCGATCAAATATAGGCTCCATGCATGATCTTGAAAGGAGACTCCAAACGGCTAAAATTAGAGAAGCTTCATGAGATATACAGGGTGTTTCAGGAGGAATGTGCAATATTTCTCAGGATGATTCCTTACACCAAGTAGACAAAAAGTTCCATGGGACCAACCCCCAAAAACGCTTTGTTACCGGGATAACAATGGCGGAAAATTGAGATTTTTACGACTCTCTTCAACTTCCATTAATAAAAAATACAATTTTATGATTCCTTATCCAGTTATAACCCTTATTGTTGAAAAAATGGCGTTTTATAGCATATTTTTCCAATTATCTCAATAACCGTTGAAGTTACAAACTTGAAAATGGTTTCATTGAATTCCTCAGCTAATTTTACATAGGAATTGATTATTTTATAACCTCACTAAAGCCTCTAAAAAATTAGAAAAATTAATATATTTTGAAAAATCTCAATTTTCCGCCATTGTTATCTCAGTAACAATGCGTTTTTGGGGGTTGGTCCCATGGAACTTTTTTGTCTACTTGGTGTAAGGAATCAGCCTGAGAAGTATTGCACATTCCTCCTGAAACACCCTGTATAGGCTACATGCATGATCTTGAAAGGAGACTCCAAACGGCTAAAATTAGAGAAACTTCATGAGATATATTTCATGATATAATTTGTAATGTATATTGAGTTTGAAAGTTCTAGACTTTTTGTTTACTAATGCGTTGTGAATGGTCTAAAGGGTTTCGGTTTTCAATTTTTCCCACTTGATTTCTTCACCATTTACAATGAATGATGCACTATTCACAGGTCTACGACGAGAAAACTTCGTTCAACAAAAAAGTGATCAGACTCAGAGACCAGAAAGTGGAAATGGTGAAAGAGTTTAGGACGCTGCATGCCGTGCTCAATGATTTGCACAAGGAAATAGACGAGTCGCTCAGAAAAAGTCCGCCCTCTATTCCAACCATTGATGTTGAAGCTGAGTTTCCCGAAAGAGAATTTCAGGTGAAATTTATTATTTTATAACCTCACTAAAGCCTCTAAAAAATTAGAAAAATTAATATATTTTGAAAAATTCTGACTGTTATTTTCCGCCATTGTTATCTCAGTAACAATGCGTTCGAATGATAGTAAACATGGAACTTTTGTCTACTTGGTGTAAGGAATCAGCCTAAGAAGTATTGCACATTCCTCCTGAAACACCTTCTGTATCTTGATATAATTTGTAATGTATATTGAGCTTGAAAGTTCTAGACTTTTGTTTACTAATGCGTTGTGAATGGTCTAAAGGGTTTCGGTTTTCAATTTTTCCCATGATTTCTTCACCATTTACAATGAATGATGCACTATTCACAGGTCTACGACGAGAAAACTTCGTTCAAAACAAAAGTGATCAGACTCAGAGACCAGAAAGTGGAAATGGTGAAAGAGTTTAGGACGCTGCATGCCGTGCTCAATGATTTGCACAAGGAAATAGACGAGTCGCTCAGAAAAAGTCCGCCCTCTATTCCAACCATTGATGTTGAAGCTGAGTTTCCCGAAAGAGAATTTCAGGTGAAATTTATGCTGTTTTTCAATGTCGTCATCTCTCATTATCACCCTTAAGAATAAGCCTTGAAGTAGCATTCCTAAGGCCTGGCGTATGCACACGCACGCAAGCCAGCCAATCACAGCTCTTGTTGAGGACAAGACAAGAGCTGTGATTGGCTAACTTGTGCGTGTGCACACGTGCGTCCCAGCATACGCCTGGCGGCCTAAGCGACGGCTTGAGCTGCACAGCTAGTGCGTCGCTAGCTGCGTGGCTCTAGCCGTGCGTTTCTAGCTGCGTGGCTCTAGGAGCCTGTCTCGATCCTAGACTCTAGACTTATAACTGAATGTCATATTATAATCATTATACTAAGTAATCCGCAATGCTATAGAATAATAAGAATATTTCTATTGAACAAAATGAATATTTGAAAATACAGTACAATAAATAAATATATTTGAGTTGATCAACTCAATAATACAATACTACTACAACACCACCGATATAGGTCGACAGATTTACCTGTGGTTTGCACCTCCCTCCATGCATCACACAGGCCATGATAATACAGCGACCTAAATCATATAATCTACAAAATCAGGCTTCACAAATTTATAATTCTTGAATCGCACTTGTGTTAGATAACCCCAAGTATTCATCCAGATCATAGAAAGGGCGAATCTTCAACCATTTATTCAAAACATGCTTGTTTACACGTTTTGTAAAGGTCTGTAAGATGTGGGTTGTATTGTTAGAGTCAAAACAGAACCTTTTTGGATCTGAAGGGCTGTTTTTCAATTAACTACATGATTCAACTATTGGTAGTAAGAGTCGATCGCGGGTCTTGTTGCTTGATTTGGCTCTCACGGTGCATATAAAGAATCACATTGTGGTGCATAGAACATATACCTTGAATTGTCAAAACTTATTACTCCAGCTCTACTGAATAAACTTCTAATTTTTTCTATGTCAGGGTGTCTAGCAGTCGGGAAAATCGGGAATTAGTCTGGAAATGAAATAAGGTCGGAAAAAGTCGGGAATTATCCTGGAATTTGAAGTCGAGTCGGGAAAATTCATAGATTATAAAGTTATTAATTTTTTTCCGCATGTTGAGTTATTTTCATATTGGGCGGGCCTGAACTAGTGTTTGGTATCGAAGATTTATATTTGCAAGTGTTCCAAACTCAAAGTTAGAAACTTGGTAACGTAATAATTCCTGTGAAAAACTATGGAGTTTTCAAAAAAATTGTAACCTGGGAACGGTTGATGTCACAGAGTTGTTATTGGTCTCGATGTGTTTCAAATTTTATTCTCTAGAAAACACGCGCATGAAATTTTTTTCGTCCGACGCTTGGTTCGGCACCTAAACTGAAATGTTTCACCTTTCAACCCCGACGCTCAAAAGGGTGGATCTTTTTACCAAACATTGGAGGGGCTGTGTAGAACAAGTTGGAGTAGGAATCGTCCTTTCTCTTTGGATGTTGAGGTTCGAGACTAATTGCACCGTACTTTATGTAAACATAAAATATGTTGATGTTTTTATGTATACAGGGTGTTTCAGGAGGAATGTGCAATACTTCTCAGGCTGATTCCTTACACCAAGTAGACAAAAAAGTTCCATGGGACCATCCCCCAAAAACGCTTTGTTACCGAGATAACAATGGCGGAAAATTGAGATTTTTCAAAATATATTAATTTTTCTAATTTTTTAGAGGCTTTAGTGAGGTTCCAAAATAATCAATTCCTATGTAAAATTAGCTGAGGAATTCAATGAAACCAGTTCCAAGTTTGTAACTTCAACGGTTATTGAGATAATTGGAAAAATATGCTAGAAAACGCCATTTTTCAACAATAAGGGTTATAACTGGATAAGGAATCATAAAATTGTATTTTTTATTGATGGAAGTTGAAGAGAGTCGGATTCTTAAGAAAAAGTTAAATGGCGGCGATTGTGTAAATCTTACCCAAATCTCAGAAATGGGGATCAAAAATCGCAAAATTGGCAAAACATAGCACAAGTGATGAATTTGTGTTTAGCAGCGATTTTGCAATTTTTGATCGCCATTTCTGAGATTTGGGTAAGATTTACACAATCGCCGCCATTTAACTTTTTCTTTAGAATCCGACTCTCTTCAACTTCCATCAATAAAAAATACAATTTTATGATTCCTTATCCAGTTATAACCCTTATTGTTGAAAAATGGCGTTTTCTAGCATATTTTTCCAAATTATCTCAATAACCGTTGAAGTTACAAACTTGGAACTGGTTTCATTGAATTCCTCAGCTAATTTTACATAGGAATTGATTATTTTAGAACCTCACTAAAGCCTCTAAAAAATTAGAAAAATTAATATGTTTTGAAAAATCTCAATTTTCCGCCATTGTTATCTCGGTAACTAAGCGTTTTTGGGGGATAGTCCCATGGAACTTTTTTGTCTACCTGGTGTGAGGAATCAGCCTGAGAAGTATTGCACATTCCTCCTGAAACACTCTGTATATTAAAATGTAGCCTACCCTATTTTGAGGGTGGTGTTTATTGGACATAAAATCATATCACGAGTTGCAACGTTTAAAAACGCATAGAGAAACTCCAACTTTGCCTTGAAAAAAGTCTTGAATTTCATTCATGCAAATTGCTAGACTCCCTGAATGTCTTTTGAGCTGTTTTACTTTATTTGTACATGATTGTTATGTTGGGTTCTCACATCGCATGATGATAATAAAATTTTTTTCTTGTATTTTTCCAATTAAAGCTACACCCACAACGAATAGGGATTGAGGAAAGCATGCCTTACGAGTCAGTTGATGAAGAATTGGCGTATTTGTACCCAGAGTTGATGCCATTCACCTACAACGATGTCGAGGAAGAAACAAGCTGGACCAAAGAGAAGAAAGTGATGAGGACTGTACGGTAAGTGAAGTAATATCAGGCCTAATTTGGATTTATTCATAATTTTTAATCTCTCTCATTCTTTAATCTGTGGTGATGATCAATGTATAGCTAATTCTGCGCTTCAACAGCTGAAGTTTTTTCAACAGATCAGTAGACACCCTGAATGGTTTTGTTTACGCTGTCTCAATATTTATCTTCATAAACTGATAAACTTGATGAATCTCAATTTATTTTAAATAGGTATGGATGATGTTTTTGAAATCTTCTTCTTCTTCTTCTTCTTCTTCTTCTTCTTCTTCTTCTTCTTCTTCTTCTTCTTCTTCTTCATCCCTCTTCTTCTTCTTCATCTCTCTTCTTCTTCTTCTTTTATTTATCTAACCCACTGTGCCTGTTAAGGCGTTGGGTTGTTTTTGAAATCAAAAGAGACAATAGATGTTTACAATGTTTACATTAGCTGTTAGTGAGTTACATCAGAGACAACATCATAGACAGACGAAACCGCCTAACTTTAAGGCGTCAACCATACTTCCGACCAAATACAGATGGGAAGTTTTTAGTCGAAAATAGTATGCTGCATACAAATTATGTCAAGCTTTATCACTCACAAACTTTACAGTAGACTATAGCAGACCGCAGCCAAAATGTCTGTTACTCGTATAGTCTGTCGAAGCAAATAAGACCCTCTGGCAAGATGGGAGAATGATTCAAGCTCGGTCAATTTTGGTACAAAAATTATCAATTTGATCTCAAATTGTAGGAAACATTCTGATCTACAATTTGAGACCAAATTAATAATTTTTGAATCAATATTGACCGAGCTGGAGTCATTTTTTCATCTTGCCAGTGGGTCTTCTTTCCTTGGATGGACTATATATCAGTGCTCAAGCTCTGTTAAGATATATTCGCTAACCGTCAAGGTAGCTGGAGTTGGTGGATGGCTAATAACTTCTATCAATGCTCAACTCTGTCAGGGCAGTCAGCAAGCGGTCTTCCAAAGCATATCGGGTAAAGATCGAGTGATCTCAGCTAAACCTTCACGATTTCGCAGACTTTCTGTCAGACTTTCCTGACAGAGCTGAGCGTTAATAACAGTCATTCGCCATCCACCAACTTATCTGGAGTCTATACTTTAGACTAATTCATGATAGATATAATTCTTATCCAATTCAATCTTATTTATTAATATAGATTTCAGCAGATCGTTTTCAGACTTTCCTGACAGAGCTGAGGATCAATAACAGTCATACGCCATCTACCAACTCGGTTGGAGTCTATTCTATTCAGACTAAAATTCAAAATAATTTATTGCTAACAACATAGCAAAATGTTAAAACAACGTCAAATTCCAAACAAGTCAAAAACTTATTTATTTTTTAACAGAATTAATAAGTTATTAATAAAAAACTTAACAGAATTAATAAAAAACTTATTTATTTAAATTATTACAGAATTCTAATAATACCAATAATCATGAAAATAAAATTAAAATATGCAGCTCCTAAACTCAATATTAATTCTAATGATTAACTATACAGGTCGGCAACTCATAATAATAATAATTCCCTACAACAGCATTTCTATACCTGAATCCAAAAATTTATAGTATTTGTAACAGTTAGCAAGGCACTATAACTGAACAATCAGCCTCTAATATTGTATAATGGGGTTTTTATTAGCCATGATTTCAAGGTACTTTTGAACTTTGTTCTAGTCAACTCTCTCACAGCCAGAGGTAATTTGTTAAAAAATCTTATTCCAGATACTGGGAAACTTCTCTTGGATTTTTCAAGCCACACCCTGGGTACAAACAGGTAAAAATTTTGTCTAGTTCCATGGTTGTGAATATTATTAGCAGCTGTATAGGAATTATGGTTTTCTTTCATGGATAGCAGACATTGATAGATGTAGACTGTAATTATTTTCCTCTCAGCTAGTTCATAATAGAGATAATTTAATTATTCATATTCAATTTAATCTCGTTAATATATAGATTCATAATTGTTTCCCTACAGGCGTCTAGTGGAGCAGGATTCCATAATCAACAGCATGGAAATGATAATCAAAGAGCACAATAAACGCGTGGAGAAACTCAACTGGGAGAAGCTGGAGATTTCGGTGAAAATCAAAATGCTGGAAATATTTCAGCTGACCGTCTATCAAGAGCTGGTGACAATCAAGTGCTTTGAGCGGCTGGAGAATGAGCTGATGGATCGGGTGGAGGCCATGTTGGCGCTTCGATCCATAGAAATGTTCAAGGTGAATCTTATTTCCAATAAATTAGAATATTGGTATTGCTTTCCATGACGGAATACTTATTAACACTTATATAACGAAAACCACATCATGGCCACACATTCCAACCCCTAAGAACTTGTCCCCCTGGTGGTAGGCTGATGAAGCTTCTCTTCAGGAGTGAAATGCATCCCACTTCACTATGCCAAAAGTAAGTGATTTACTAAATTCACATTTCAATGTACATGTCGTTTTCTACTATATAAAAATTAGAATAGAATAGAAAAGAATAATTTATTAACCATCAGGCTACAAATGAAGAGCAATAGGCAAGTCATACAATAGAAAATATAAAAAATTCGCTCCGGCAGCTGGCGGTCGGAAAGAGTGCATTTCAAATGCAATTCTATGATGGCTCAAATCATATGACTTATAATGAGCTATTCAGGGTATGAATTCAAAGGCGCCGTTTTCGAAAAACACAATTTTTGGCATTGTGTTATTCGCCATTTTCTCTGCCATTTTTGATTGGATTTTTTTCGTTGATGGCTCAAATTGTAGGGAATAATAAGGGTATTATACCCACCAATTTCCAAAACGATCACGTTATTGGTCGATTTGTAGTGATTTTTCAAAATTTTCATCCCCTAATTTCACCCCTACCCTTGGACCAATTTGGCTGGTTAACGAACTTGACCGAGATATTAACACTAATGATTTTTGTGCAAAATTTGGTTGCTCTCCGACAAGCCCTTCGGGAGTTATCGTGTTAACAAGAAACTGTACATATATAAATATATATATAGAGATATATGAATTTGAACGGACATCAGATTCATGTTCTAGGGGCTCGGAAACGTGTAAAAAATATATCACATCATAAATTTTCGATTGTCAGGGCAAGACCAATAGTGCATTTTTTCAAATGAAATGCACTAAAAGCAATAATAGTGAGCACAAGAATCACAATTATCACAAAATTAGTTTGTAGAGTAGATTATGAGTGATGAAATATTAATTATTCAACTTGCACATTGTTTATTATGAATATAATTGAATCATTGCCTCTATTAGGGCGAAATTAGGACTCTAGGTACTCTACCACATGACCCTACAAAGCCTATATGCTAGGTAAAGATTAATCTAGTTCATCCCTATTTTGAATATTACTCAAAGATCCTAGTTGATTGAAATTCATAGATAAATAAATTCTAGGTAATTAATACAATGTCATAAGATCTGTAAAGGTAGCATTCCAAACATCTGTAAAGATAATTATTATGTTATAAGATCTGTAAAGGTAGCATTCCAAACATCTGTAAAGATAATTATTATGTCATAAGATTTGTAAAGGTAGCATTCCAAACATCTTTAATAGCTATTTATGTATTAAGAGCGTAAAGCGTGACTTTATCGCTCGCGCAAAACAGTTATCGCGCGACGCGATAGCGGAGCGTGATAATTTTGCAAGAGCGATAAAGAAGCTTTACACGCGAATTACATACAAAATTTTTTCTACAACTGCACATTATAATAACCTGTTGAACTAATTTGATTTGTCAAATAGCCTACTGTAAACTATTATTAAATTTCTCTGGTGATAATTGGAATAATAAAATGAATCCATCCAGTTAAACTTAAAAATTATGATTAATTTTCAATTATCACTATATGTTTAAATTATACGAAAGAAAAAACAATTTTATGAACTCCAAAAAAATTAGTCAGGAATCAGATTTGAACCTGCTAACATCGCATCACAAGGTAATGAATTCCGCTTTAACCACCTCGGCCATTTAGCTTTTAAAGAAGAGGGCGGAAATTTAGCTACATGAATTTGCATTTTTTGTTTCACTGACTGAAGCTAATCACAACACAGCTGATTAGCAAGCGTAAAGTACATCTCCTGCTCATGCGCAGTTGCTTAGCGAGCGTAAGTAATTCAACTGCGCATGCGCAGATGGTTTAGCGAGCGAAAAAGTAGATTCTCCTCGGAAATGGGCTATTTTACGATGAGAATTCAGTATGTAAAATCTTGTTTTACGCGCAGTTGTAGAAAAAGATAATTATTATGTCATAAGATCTGTAAAGGTAGCATTCCAAACATCTGTAAAGATAATTATTATGTCATAAGATCTGTAAAGGTAGCATTCCAAACATCTGTAAAGATAATTATTATGTCATAAGATCTGTAAAGTTAGCATTCCAAACATCTGTAAAGATAATTATTATGTCATAAGATCTGTAAAGGTAGCATTCCAAACATCTGTAAAGATAATTATTATGTCATAAGATCTGTAAAGGTAGCATTCCAAACATCTGTAAAGATAATTATTATGTCATAAGATCTGTAAAGGTAGCATTCCAAACATCTGTAAAGATAATTATTATGTCATAAGATCTGTAAAGGTAGCATTCCAAACATCTGTAAAGATAATTATTATGTCATAAGATCTGTAAAGGTAGCATTCCAAACATCTGTAAAGATAATTATTATGTCATAAGATCTGTAAAGTTAGCATTCCAAACATCTGTAAAGATAATTATTATGTCATAAGATCTGTAAAGGTAGCATTCCAAACATCTGTAAAGATAATTATTATGTCATAAGATCTGTAAAGGTAGCATTCCAAACATCTGTAAAGATAATTATTATGTCATAAGATCTGTAAAGGTAGCATTCCAAACATCTGTAAAGATAATTATTATGTCATAAGATCTGTAAAGGTAGCATTCCAAAGCGGCAGCTTGAGCTGCCGCAGCTCTAGCTGCGCTACTCGATCTGCTCTGCTCTAGCTGCGCTGCTCTAGCCTTCAAAACTCTATCCACATAACTATATTATAAATGTTAACTTTGTTATTAGGGCTTTTGATGTGTAATAAATCAATAAATAATCAAAGTACCTTTTTAAAGTGAAACTCACTTATTTACTGATCTATTATACATCAGTTGCCTAGCCCTAATAGCAAATTGAACATTTCTTATATAGTTATTTGAATAGAGTTGTGATGGCTAGAGCAGCGCAGCTCGAGCTGCCGCTTGGGAATGCTACCTTGAGGCTTCTTCCACATCAGTCTGGTCTCAGAGCCGGGCCCTGGTCTGAGAATGTTTTTACTAATGAAAAGAAAATACACAGATCTTGTCAATACCAATAGTCTCTATTTTAAATTTTTCAGATCAACTGTAACAGGAAGAAAATCGTATATGCAACAAGAGAAATCAATGCTCTCCAAGATAAAGAGAACGATGTGCTGAGAACGTTTCAAGAGAGTGTTTTTGAGAGTAAATTCATTGAGTTTCTGACGAAAGTTTATAAGAAAAAGTACAAACCGCCCAAAAAGAAGAAAGACGGTTGGTTGTCATTATTTTTGGTGATAGATTATTTAGTTTTTTGTCAATTGGTTAACTAAATCTGTATCATATAGGGCTACAATGTTTATTTTATCGTCTCTACTCTAGATATAGTCTGTCCAAGCAAAGAAGACCATCTGGCAAGATGAGAAAATGACTCCAGCTCGCTCAATATCGGTTCAGAATATATTGATTTGGTCTCAAATTGTAGATCAGAATGATTCCAATATATGAGAACAAATAAATATTTTTGAGCCAATATTGACCGATCTGGAGTCATTTTCTCATCTTGCCAGAGGGTCTTCTTTGCTTGGACGGACTATATTCATTCTGTTAACAATTTTCGCTTTCAGACTTTTTTACATCATTATTTGAACGTTCAATTGAATGTTGGTGTCAACGAATCTGACGGCTAGTGATTGACATTTATTAATGTTCAGCTCTGTTAGCACAATCTGAATGCGGTCTGCGAAAGCGAAACTATTTGCTGAGGCTGCTCACAACTGGATATCATTTGGCAGACCGATTGTCGACTGTCCTGAGAGATCTGAGCATTAATAACTGTGATTTGTCAACCATCAGTTTCCTTGACACCAGCTATTCGTTTCTACTAACTCTTTATTGTTATGAAAATTTATTTTAGTAGTTGATAATAACTAGTTCTGGAACTCCCAAACAAGTAGAATAGATAATATCTTAGACTACTATCAGTACCTACTATTGTCTTTGATTGAATCGATAATATCTTAGACTAAGTACTATTATTGTCTGTAGATTGTCTTTGATAATATTCAATTGTAATTTCATCTATGGAATGCTATAAATGGCTAGTATATTCTTGTCTGATGTGTATAGTCTGTCCAAGCAAAGAAGACATTCTGGCACGATGGGAATATTACTCCAGCTCGGTCAATATTGGTTCGAAAATTATAAAAATAGTTAACAACAAGTTTAAAGTTCAATTTTCAAGTTACAGTAGCTATTCTATGAATAGATATTATTACTTAGTTATTGTTAAAGTCTGCCCAAGCAAAGAAGACCCTCTGGCAGGATGGGAAAATGACTCCACCTCGGTCAATATTTGTTCAAAAATCATGAAATTGGTTCAAAATTGTAGACCAGAATGTTTCCTACGATTTGAGAACAATTTGAATCAATATATTGACCGAGCTGGAGTCATTTTCCCATCTTGTCGGAATGTCTACTTTGCTTGGACAGACTGTGCTATGTATTAGAGACCGTCTCCATTTATTACATAACTTCTGGATTTTTGTGGACTATGCCTTCGCCTCTAATATTATAAACTAATAAAATAAATGTTTGTCTGTTGCAGATGAAAGCGAGTCGTCATCTTCAGAAGAGAGCTCATCGGATGATTCTGAAAGTGAGAGCTCGGCAGACGAGGGTGAAATGAAAATTATCAAATTCGACGAAAATATTTGTCCGGAGGGTTGTGATCCGGATCTCTACAAGAAAACATTCGTGCTACGGGGAAAGAGGTAACTTTAGTTTCTTCTTAAAAATATTATGTTGATTATTTTCCTAAATGAGATGAATGGAATTGAAGTGTTCCATTAGATGATGCCTATAGTTGGGATGTTTCGTCTGTCTCTTGTACGGAATTGAAGTGTTACATTAGATGATGCCTATAGTTGGGATGTTTCGTCCGTCTCTTGTACGTGATGTAACCTACTAACAGCTGATAAAAAACTTCTATCTTCTCTTTTGATTAAAAAAAATCATTTAGGCATTGATGAATTATAAATCTGACATCTGCTGTTGGAGCGCACAAGGATCAGACGAAACCGCCCAACTTTTTGGCGTCAGCTGTAGTTTTGAATTGAATTGTTTTATTCCAAATAAATAAACATTACTACTTGAAATTGAAGGAAAGTTTAAAAACGAATAGTTCTTCTTACTTAGAACGCGGGTCTGTGTGTGAGGAGGCCTAAGAAAGTAATCTTGAACAAACCTCTGCTGTGTTACTTACATTGTCTGTTTGCGAAGAGGAAAATAATTTTTAAGACAGGAACAGATTGAATATCTATATTCTGAACTATTATGTTCAATAAACCTGGTATGAACTATTCTGTAATGTTTGAATTGAGAGATTCAGATCCATTCACTTTTTTCACGTAGATTACAAAATATATCGGCTCAAATCCTATATTATGCAAATTGAAAGTGATACCAATTACACTGCTCGCTTTGATAACTATAAGAGATACGGTTTAAAAAATTTTGCTAGAATCAATCTTTAATGTCTTCCATCAATCTTTATTCCTCTTCACGCGCCGACTATAATTTCACTCCAATATAAATATTAATATGAATTTACGAATTTTGTAGTATGTAAAGTTGATGATACTTGATACTCATAATACTTGATTAATCATTACACCGAACAAATTATAGATTGAAACTTCAGAAAATGGAACCATAAGATATTGTGTCAAGAAACTTGATGTCAAATCAATCAGAAGATTCGGATTTTATAAAATCCTAAATGAAAAGACGATGATAATGTTCAAGTATTCATTTTTATTCCATGCACCAATATAATAGTTTGTCCAAGCAAAGAAGACTTTCTGGCAAGATGAGAAAATTAATCTAGCTCGGTTAATATGTGTTCAAAAAGTATAAATTTGGTCTTAAATTGTGGATCAAAATGTTTCCTACAATTTAAGATTAAATTTTTAATTTTTGAACCAATATTGACCGAGCTGGAGTCATTCCCCCATCTTGCCAGAATGTCTTCTTTGCTTGGACCTTTACTTTACATCTTTCAGTTTGATTATTGATTTTTCAACTGCTTTAACTAATTGGTTAGTCCGATCCTGCTAGACGCCAAATTTCCTTCAATATTTTTTAAAAAAGGGTACTTTGATTTTAATTATTTCAAGTTTTATCAAATACAGTAGCCTTGAGAGAAAATAAATACTTCTTCAATAAGTAGAAACTAATATCAAATAGATAATTAATAAAAACTTTTATGATCGATTTACTTTAAAACCCGTATTACATCCATCCAGACATGAGTTGGAACTTGAAATAGTTGAAGTGAAGAAGAAAGTGGAATCTTTCAAGAAGGCGAATGAAATGTCAGACAAAAGACTGCTGCAAATTGAAGTTGTGTTGCGACTTCATCTTGAAAAATTGGAAAGTTTTCAGGTATCCACTGAAATTTGAACTCAACAAAAATTAGATATCCAATGGCACATTCTAGTCTGTTCAGTTCAAGGTGTATAGAATAATAGAGGTGGGTCAGAGTGAAGCAGCTGACTATGATACTGACATCATGGAGTACCTCTAGTCAAAAATTTAGTATTGATTTCCCCATCCTTGACGAAAAATCGTACGCATTTTTCCAATTCACGAAATACAGAATTTTTATGGATAAATGTCTCATATGAGCTTGTAGAGAATTTCAAGACCTACATTTTGAGTTATTTAAATCTATATTTTACTCAAATTTAACATGAGAAAAAGTCTGTCAACGTGTCTCGGGAATACTCTGCAGCTGGGCTAATGCAATTATGGATAGCAATGCTATCGAATACAATGATATTATAAATGTATCTTATAATAGCATTGCTACTCATAATTGCATTAGCCCAGCTATAGAGCATTCCCCGTGACACGTTAACGGGCTTTTTCTCATGATAAATTTGAGTGAAATATAAAATAATGTAAATCACTCAAAATGTAGGTCTTGAAATTCTCTACAAGCTCATATAAGTAATTTATCCATAAAACAATTCTGTATTTAGTAAATTTGAAAAAAGCGTACGATTTTTCGTCAAGGATAGGGAAATCCATGCTAAATTTTTGAGTAGAGGAACTCTGTGACGTCAGTATCATAGATTTCCCAGCCAGCTGCTTCACTCCGCCCCACCTCTACTATTTTATACACCTTGGGTTCAGTTGTAGTTCACTACACATGATATCACTTTTAAAAAGATTTATTTGTAGAAATTCGATTCATTTTATTTCATTATTTTTTAATAGACAAAGATTGGGCTTGCTTCTACACGTACATTTATCGGCACTTTCAAGTTCACTGTTTCTCGAAATTTCACATGCAGTGTACCTACATCGACCTGCTAGTATTCTGTATTTTATGTGTTGAAAATCAAGTTAATTCGCTAATTCTGTTCATAACTGGGTATTGGTCTCTCGGTGAGGGTGATCTATCGGTGAACGTGATGTTAAGTCACGAACACTGTGGACTGCTCTGGGATGGGTGACCGGTATTCGGCCAAGTACACATTGGCGAGGTGGAACTACCCGTAAGGGTCTCCCCACCAATAAAAGCCATAAGAATTTTTTTCTTCATAACTTGTTCAACTTATACAGCTATTTTGTAGATTTTAGTATGCTATAGCCAGTATTTATATGTACTGTATGATTTTCATTTTCTTCAATCTGTAAAGCCAGTAAGTTACAGTACCGGTAGATAAATTTAATGAAAAATCAAATACTTTTTAAAAACTTTAGAATTATTATTCTACAGACATGTTTCGGGACTCAGCCCATTATCAATGTGAATAAATAATAATTCTAAAGTTTTTTAAAAAGGGTATTTGATTTTTCATTTAATTTATCAATTATTTCAAATAGCCCTAAGTTTAAAGTTTAATTTTCAAGTTACAGGTAGCTATTCTATGAATAGATATTATTACTTAGTTATTGTTATAGTCTGTCTTAGCATAGAAGAAATTCTGGCAAGATGGGAAAATGACTCCAGCTCGGTCAATATTGGTTCAAAAATGACAAAATTAAAAAATTGGGTCTCAAATTGCAGATCAGAATGTTTCCTACAATTTGAGACCAAATTTTTAACATTTCAACAAATATTGACCGAGCTGGAGTCATTTTACCATCTTGCCAGAATGTCTTCTCTGTTTGGACAGACTTTAGTAGTAGTGTAACCACGCCTCTTTCCTGTAATACGGGACTTTTGAATTCCTAAGGAGCAAACGTCTCATTTTCAAATTTTCATGGAACAGGCCTTTCAAGTCTGATTATCCGACGACTTTGTGTACTTTATTTCGATTTATTTGTGAGTGGAAAGCATTAATTTGTGTAATTTTTGTCGGTTTCTAGCGTCAAAAGCAGCGAAAGGTGAATGAGGTTGAGACAATAGTTGTGCTGCGATGCGATCAGCTGTTGAATTACAAAAAGTCGGAAGAACTGGGATCGATTGGCAATGCGGTGCTGATGCCGTTGGACAATTTGAAAAAGTTGAACGACAGAGTGGCCGAATTGGAGACGGAGACTAAAGCCGAACACCTCAAACATGAGTAAGTAGCTTAAAATGTCATTTTTTGTTTCTGAAAGGATTCAAGGATCCAAAGATTCAAATATCCTCACTTCAACTGTAGCTTATTGTGTGTCCCAAGTACACTATAGTTGTGCAAACCAATATAGTCTATCCAAGCAAAGAAGACCCTCTGGAAAATGACTCAAACTCGGTCAATTTTGGTTCAAAAATTATCACTTTTATCTCAAATTGTAGGAACCAATTCCATCTACTATTTAGACCACACTTTTATAATTCTTGAACAAATATTGACCGAGCTGTAGTCATTTTCCCATCTTGCCAGAGGGTCTTCTTTGCTACCTGTGCCCTTCACAAAATCCAGGAGTTTTTCCCCATTCTAGAGTCCCATTCATCACCTGGTTGCTTTCAGCCAAACAGAGCCCTTATCCTTGCCACTAGTCTCTCTCAATCTAGTATAATATGCTTGGCAGTTTTTTAGATTGATTGCCAAACCTACACATCTGACTTTCATTTCCAAGTCAAATTGTGTGGAGATGTTTCCTTAGTGATCGGTAGAAGCCTTCTCAATGTTGATAGCCTCTACATGAGAATGCAATGGAACCTCCTATGTTTCTGAAGCATAAATTTCATATTCAGGAGCGTGCCCTGATGGAGCAGATCCTGATGGGTTTGAGAGTAAGACAACTTCTGGAGTTGCCTTGGGGTTTGGTTCTGGTTGGTTCAAATTTTGGTAACTAATGTGGTTCCCACAAATCCTTTTAGTCACCTCTTACAATGAAGCAGGGGATACACCTACTGTAGGCGTATTCTCATCATGTTGGAGCGCACAAGGAACAGATGAAACTGCCTAATTTTTTGACGTCATCAATACTCAAACGTTCCATTCTAAGAGGCTACTCGATATAATTAGCCTAGATTTAAACTGGATTGAAGCCAGTTAGAAATGCTTGATATAAGTTAGTCTGTCTAAGCAGAGAAGACATTCTGGCAAGATGGGAAAATTACTTCAGCTCGGTCAATATTGGTTGAAAAATCATAAATCTTGTCTCAAATTCTAGGAAACATTCTGCTTTACTATTTGAGTCCAAATTTATCATTTTTGAACGCATACTGACCAAACCGAAGTAATTTTCCCATCTTGCCAGAATGTCTTCTTTACTTGTACAGACTATACTTCAATAGCTCATAATACATGCTAATGAATAATAATAACATTCGTGTGACCTGGCTGGCTCACGTCTGGTGTCAGAGTTTTCATGTCGCTCCTGATCAATTTCAGGGCCTCTGACATGACTAACGACTTTAGGCAGCCGGGACCGACAGCTTAACGTGTCTATCCGAAACACGGGAAAGTGACCTAATACATGCTGATTATACATGGCTCATAATTATGTGATTCTCTGTAATAATGTTAGCCATTTTGGATCTTCTCTTGGCTTAATATTGTTATTTTATTGTATCTGTATGTGTTTTTGAGAGTAAATGTGAAGAAAACGATCATTTTCAGACAATATACAAAACGAATCTGCGGTTCGGGCCATTCCTTGGTGTAATATTATAGCTTAATATGTTTTCAAGATTAAATCTGAGATATTTCATTTGTATTTTCTTATTTTTTTCTGAATAAATACGAGATTAACGACGATCACTTTCAGGCAGTACAAAACGCATTTGCAGCGTATGAGAGTCGATGTGAAAGCGATGGAGGCGCAAATTGAGGAGCTGAAGAAGAAAATTAAGAATGAGAAAATGATCAAATTCGGGGCCGAAATCAATATTGACCGGCTGGAGGATTCTGTGCTGAAGGAAATGATTTTGGCTGTGCGCTTCGACATTGCCGCTTTGCAACAGGAAATGGAAAAGAAGTTGAACTTGTTCAAGGTAGGTTCTCAATATGGAGACTATAATCACTAATCACAGTGTGCTAATTGAGTCCAACGTTATTTTCCTACTCACAACGGATTTCTGTTATAGGAAGGAAGCTCATTGATACGCGACATTTGCAATGCTCTCGGATCGCCACTATATTCAAATTAAAATTTATTAAACAACATAAGAAATCAATTTCAAATAAAAATCAAATTATTCTTTACAAGTATGTGTTTCCTTATAGATATTGAAAATAAGCTAATTAGTTTTCTCAATCATAAGGCATTTTGAGAACATTCTCAAATGCTTTGCAGCTTTGCTCATTAAAGCAGCTAAATGTAACAAATTAATAATAATAATAATAATAATAATAATAATAATAATAATAATAATTCAAACTTGGTTCAAGTAGGCATATTTCAAAGTTGAATCAATGAAAAATAATAATAAAACATCAAGTTTCAGAGAGCCAATAGTTATTTTCGGCATTCGTCAAATGAGCTTACTTCACTTTGCAACCCCACGTTGCAAATACATAGTGAGCTTCCTACCTGTACGATTGTGTATCAATTTTAAACTTTTGTATCACTACTGCGTATCAAAAATCCGCTATTTAAATTCACGCTGCGCTGCGTATCAAAAATAGGGCTCGATATTTGCAATTTTAAATTAGAGTCTTGATTGGTATATCCTTTCAACTCTCTTTATACAGATATCATAACATAGGATTAATATGCTCGAGTAGGGCATGTGAACCTCTTTATAAAAATCTTATTGTTGTAAATATGCAATTCAATTTCATTGAATATGCAAAATATTATCATTTTCACACGAAATAGCAGTCTGATCTGTTAGAAGAGTTTCTATAGTCCATTCACGATGGCTTGAGACGAGATAAACAAAAGCTTTGCATGTGTTTGTGTGCGACTGGAGTGGCTTCGTTTTAGCCACGACATAAACAAGTCACAGCAATGCCGAAATCCCGAATTTTGTTGTAGGCAATTCAGAATAAGTAATCTTTTTTATAGATACACATTGGGAAATTGCTTGTTTCGGTTGTCTCTCGACAAAATGAACCTAAAATTAACAAACAATTATTGTAAAAGTTTTTGTGTCAATGCTGTCCCGACAACAAAATTCGGGATTTTGGTATTGCTGTGACTTGTTTATGTCGTGGCTAAAACGAAGCAACTCCAGTCGCACACAAACACATGCAAAGCTTTTGTTTATCTCGTCTCAAGCCATTGTGAATGGACTCTAGTTGTGAAAAGCCTAGGATGCGTTTGTACATACTAATGTATAGCGGCGTCAATAGTTAAGGTGGTTGGCGTTTGCCTGTTATCAATTCTCAGCTCGACCAGGACAGTAGGCGAGCTGTCTGCAAGAGTACATTGAAACAAGAGCGACCCCAGCTTTACTGATTCGCTCTTGAAGACAACTTCAGATTGCCCTGAAAGAGTTTCTAGCACTATTAACAAGCATTTGCCAATTGCTTTAATTTATGGCGCTAGCTATATGTGAAAAAACTTAGTTGAAAATTAAACTTTAACACTTAGGGCTATTTAAAATAATTGAAAAATAAAATTAGAATCGAATACCCTTTTAAAAACTTTAAAATGCACTGTGCATTGATAATTTTAAAAGTTATTTGATTCTAATTTTATTTTTCAACAATTTTGTTACCTGGTCACAAGTCATATGTGTCGAATTAAACATTTTGTGTATATCTAAATTGGATATTAGGTATCACAGTCATGAAAAATACTTGATATTAGACTTCTCATATCATATGAAACTCACATTAACTGTGTGAGCAAGCGATTCTTTATTTTTTAATCGTCAAGTAAGCAACTACTGTCTCACACTTGAGATTGAAAATCTGTAAACATTATCAAGTTTATGTCTATTTTAGACTAAATAGATGATTTCATATTTCCATCTCAATTCACAGGACATTGAACACCATTGTAGTCTTATACCATCCCCATAAAATGAGAAATTTGATAGATATCAGCTAATTTTCTTAGAAATGATTAAATATATTTTCTATTTTCAGGAAACTATTCTGACAAAAGCTGAAGAAAAAGCAAAAATTCAAAGAGAAAATACAAATAAATTACAAATGCTTTCCTCCTTGCAAGATGAGAGAACGAAGGTGAAGCAGATTCTCAATGCTCAAAGGATTAAGAAGGTTAGTCATTGAAAAACTAACTTAGTTTCCATTTTTAATCAATATTAAATTTTTCCAATACTCAAAAAATTATAATAATCTTGTCTGAACTTACAACACTTATATGGGTAGTTGATTGCATATACAGATTAAAAGTTTATTCCAGTAATAATCTTGAAATAATAATCATAAAGATAGGATATTGGAGCTTCATAGCATAATGTAAAATAATTATCTTCCAAATACTGTATTACCTATGGAAATTTAATTAACAAAGAGAATGTAATCAATCTTTAACTTAATATGAACATTGAGTTTAAGCATTGACTATGGATATAAGTCAATGGTTATATGGTTATATAGTCAATGCTTATATCCATAGTCAATGGTTTAAGGTTGAAAGCGCGCTAGTTCGACCAAGACCAATAAGATGCAATACAATGAAACATATACGAGATGAAACATATAGAGCAACGCAAACTCCGTGTTTCTTGATTTACATATTATTCAATTAAATTTTTCCAATTCTATTAGAGTGAACGTGTACTGGTACGACCAAAATTGAATTGAATTAGTCATACCAGTCGTCACTCTAAGGCTGAGGCCGCACTGCCGGTGGGTAGAGCCTGGAGGGGATGAGGGTAGTTTGTAAATCTATAGAACATAAGCATGTTATAGACGGGGAAAGTAGAGCTGGAAAGTAGCTTGCGGAAAGTACTTGCCACTTCAACTTTCAGCTCACTTTCCCTGTCTGTAGGGGTACTTTCCACTTCAGCGGAAAGTGTGACTTGCCGGAAAGTAATAACAAACCTGTTTGTTTTTACTTGCCACTACACGGAAAGTAGCGGGTCACGTGGGTGGTCACGTGACCACTAGCGGCCAGTACTTTCCCTTACTTATCTGTCAAAACATGCACTTTCCCTCACTTTCCGCTAGTAGTCTCGTTCTGCTAGTGGTTTATACAGTATGGTAGGGCGTAGGCCTTATTATCGTGATTAATATTACATTGAAACTACTGATAATACATTTGTAAGGTAATAGCAAAGGTATTAATGTACTTCGTCTTCTTTGGTCAATATTGGATCAAACATTATAAATTTCGTTACAAATTTTAGGAAACATTTTGATCTACAAATTTATAATTGTTGAACCAATATTGACCCCGCTGGAGTCATTTTTCCATCTTGCCAGAATGTCTTCTTTACTTGGACAGACTATACAAGTGCTTAATTTGTGAAAATAGAAGTTTATATAGTAGAAAATGACTGTATTCCAATTTTAATTTAGTAAATCACTTACTTTTTTGGCATAGTGGAGTGGAATGCATTTCACTCCTGAAGAGGAGCTTCATCAGCCTCTAAATTAAATCTATTTCATTTCTATTTACTAAATTTAAATTGGAATATAGTCGTTTTCTACTATATAAAGTGTTAATAAGTATTTCGTCATGGAAAGCAACATCAATAATCAAAAATAGAAGGTTTTGTTACAAAGGGAAAAAAGCCTAACAGGAGGTCCTCCCCAACAAAAAATGAATTTAAACATATTAAAACTTGTTTTAGAGTGATTTTGAAGCTTTTAGTTGTGTATTTTTACCATAATTTCAATAAAAAATTTAATTCATTCACTCCCATCCCTCTCCCTCTGAGACGAGATACCCGTAGGCCTACTGAGTACTGGTGCATATGGTCAGGACATAACTGATTAGAATTGAGTTTTTATATTGTTCTAAAGAGATAAGAAAAAACTATTTTTCTATTAAAAGCTAATTGCAATTCTTCACTGAAAATCACTATTTACCGTAGGCCTACTTTAATTACTTTATTGGAATCTTCACAATATTTTCCATCACAATCCGACATGATGCTCACTCATGATCTCACAACAGATAATAGTCTATCCAAGCAAAGAAGACATTCTGGCTCAATGAGAGAATGACTCTAGCTCGGTAAATATTGTTTTAAAAATTATACATTTGGTCTTAAGTTGTAGGAAAGAATCTTCTCTGCAATTTGAAACCACATTTATAATTTTTAAACCAATATTGACCGAGCTGGAGTTATTTTCCCATCTTGCCAGAATGTCTTCATTGCTATGACAGACTACAGTCTACTTTCGGCAAGTAGAACCTGGCCTACTTGCAGAAAGTACTTTCCCTGTGTATTGGAAATTTGGTGGAAAGTAACGCCATGGAAAGTACTTTCAGCAAGTTACTTTCCGGCTCTACTTTCCCCGTCTACAACATGCTATACACACCATCCACAGTAATACATCGTATGAACGGTATGTATTCAGCCGCCATCTTGAAACTCTTAAATATGGACAACATAACCTCAAAAAACAGAATGACGTCATACCATTCATACAATGTATTACTGTGGATGGTGTGTATGTTCTATAGATTTACCAACTACCCTCCACCCTCCAGGCTCTACCCACCGACAGTGCGGCCTCAGCCTAAGAGCTCCAATACGACATTCACACTTGGAATTGGCTCTTACTAATTTTACGGCTTATTACTTAGAAACGCATCCGACAAGCAACGATCGAGTAGTGTTGTTCAAGTGAAAGTTGATAACATAACTGTTTATAATAATCAACTTATAATGTGTAGGTGATCTCTGATACTATTATTATTGTTTTATTGACCAATAACATTATTTTCTATTTTTTCTTATCTCCAAATACTGAATTTAACTCAAGTCGATGAATTTCTCTCTTTTCTTAGATTAATGTTGTGTCTCACGACCTTTACCTCCTTCTTGCATACGGTAATACTCTGAATTAATTCAACTGGTTTGTTACAGAGCAAGCTGCAAGACAAAGCCAGCTTTGAGAAGGAAATCAACGCTGACGTCAAGCACCTGGAAAAACTTCTGCAAGAGCTCAACGCCCAAAGAGAAGCGATCCTACAGGAAATCAGAATTTTGAGTTTGAAGGGACGCCCGCTGCCACCGATTACCAAAGCCGGTCCCACCCCCAGAGAGCGGGTACCGCCCAAAAGAAAGACGGCTTCCGTTCTGGAGAGAATCGACTCTGAAGATTTTCGAGTAACCGAGTTTGACGACAAAGTCAAAACGGAGATTGCCAAACCGAGATCGGCCAGTCTCAAGTTGAAACTTTCCAAACAACAATCAAGAAAATCGAGCAATTTCAACATCGAAGTGCCACAAGTCGAGTTGGGACCGAAATCGGCGCGAGATAGCGACACTGACACTGAGTCGCCGTCCACTGAGTTGCCGTCGGGAATCGAGGCGCAGCAGGACAGTGAACTGTACGATATGTGCTCGAAAATCGTCGACAAAATTGTCAACGACTGTACCGACACTATGGGACTGGAAATTGCCAGAGAGGTTTTGGACGTTGTGGTCGAGGATGTGGGAACGAAGAGCGATGGAAATTTTATGGAAGTTGGTGATATTGTGGTTGAAGAAGAGGAACGAAATCCGGAAGAAAAGCTAAGGGAACTTACAAGTAAAGAGGATATTAATGAAGATTTATTAGAAAGTGAAGAACAAGACTTGAAAGATGAGTTGCAAGTAGGTCTACTTGTCAAAGAAAAGGCAGATGTGCTAATTGAAAGTAGAGAAGAAAATGTGGTTGACAAGTTGGAAGTGCTTGTAGAACAAGATATTGAGAATGATATGTCTGATGAAAGGAAGAATGATTTGGAGAATAAATTGGAAGGAATCACTGAGGAAACAAATGTGAGAGATGCGCACGAAATCGAGATAAATTGGACAAGAACTGGAGGTAAAGAAGAAGATGATGGAGGAGAGAATAGGAGTAAAGACAGAGGTGAAGAGGAAGCGAAAGGTGATAAGGAAGAAGTTGTGGATGGAGGTGAAGTTGAGAATAGAGAAAGGAAAGATGGTGAAGAAGTTTAAAGTGTTCATGAAGAGAACAAGGATGGAGATGAAAAAAAGATATTCTAATTATTAGAATATTGTATAGAAGAATTGGAAAGGATATTTGTAAAAATGAGAATGAAATTACAGGTTTAGGAAAACTATATCATAGAGAAAGAATAGAGAAGAATAATTTTTTCAATGCAATCTCTATTACTATTCTTGATTGGAACTTAATATTTTGATGTTGGGTAGAATGTACAAGAATACATGGTATAGAACCTAGCCTGAAGTTAGATCATGGTAATGGGAGTAAAGTTACTGATGAAGGATACTATACAATTTGAAGTGAAAATAATATTTGTATGTTTTTTTATCTTCAGATGAAAGTTATAAATTGGAATATTGAATGATTTTGTTAAAAATTTATTTTTATTGACAATTTACTCTATTTACATTTTTTGTTTCAGTTAGGGACCTACTTATTGTTAGGTACTAGCACAGAGTAGGTGAGATTCACCTTCTCTATGGTACTAGAATGTACAAGTACATAATATAGGTAGGCCTATTTTATATTGTACAAACCTACAATCAGCTGCAGGTACTAAACATTTATAACATTTTTTATTATTGTGTTGAATGATTCTGGTTTTGGCCAAGTTGTGTTGTTTACTTTTTCACAATAAAAGAAAAAAGATTTCATTTGGTTGTTTCTAGCCTACTGTCAATCAAATTATATTTTGTTGAAAAATTTCCATGTTTATTTGTGGTTTAGTAAATTAGCAAATGAAAATATAACAGATTTAAATAATAAAACGCTTAGCTTAAGACATCTAGTATGGTGTTTTAGATGGACACGTTAAGCCGTCAATCCCAGCTGCCTAAAAACAGTTGTTAAGTCATGTCAGAGGCCCTGAAATTGATCAGGAGCGACCTGAAAACTCTGACACCAGACCTGAGCCAGCCAGGTTACACGAATATTATTATTATTATTAGTATGGTACATTTTTTTACTCTAGGCACGCTGTCCGCGTTGCTTCAGCTGCCCTACCAGCCTATTCACGATCACTTGTGAGCAAACGTCTTGGGGTGGCTACCTTACGACAAAACACATCCAATAGACATGTCATAGCTTTAGAAGTCCGTATATGCGTTCGTGTTGTTATTTTTTATTGGTACTGTGTTGTATTGTAACTATCAGGGCCGGACTGGGACCCCTATAGAAGGGTGCTGCCTTTCACTTATGAAAGGCGCATCCTCTGGTGGGTTTGTTAATTGTTGTTAATTGCTGGGGGGAGGGTGTATGAACCTGAAATAAATCTAAACTTAAACTTTAAGAATAACTATGGTGTTTGAAAGCTGTAAAATGAAATATTTTTATTAGATAATAAGAGATTCTGTTCTGAATTTAATGATAAGATTGAACTTCAAATTGATTTGCACAGGTTGCGGCAGAGAAGATGGACGTTTTTGAGAAGGGCATTACTCATATCCTCCGACACCGAGAGTGGTGAGAATGGTTAGACTCGTGTAATCTTACCATTTTTTGTATTATAGTTCCAGTTGTCGCCATGGAGCGTTGGACGATGGAAAAACGCGTTTTGCCTGTGATTGTTTTTTAAATAATGAGTCATTTACCGTCGTAAAGCTTGAATTTCGACACCATCAATCGAAATCCATCAACATTCATCGAGTATGGCTGTTCCTTCTCAAAACAACATCCGATACGATAACACGCCCCGAACTCTGGACAAAAATTCGCGTGGAAGTCGCCCAAATTGAGAGAGCGATGTTTTAAAAATTGAAAAAATATTTCTTATTGATGGAAATTATGTTTCTGCCCTTAATATGTAATAAAAAACAAATCCTGTTTACTTGAAGTTTTTATCACTGATGGTTCCGGTTCTTTGAACGCTTCTATGGAATTCGGCATCCACCATTTTGAATCTGCCATTACGTGACCCCGTCGTGAATCTAGAGTAGCATCAAGTGGTTCTGATATCCATAGATACCCAGATGATGAAATATTTGGTTCTGATGCTTTCTTCACGAACCTTCTCATGGAAATGAACAAGGAACCCTACTACATATACTACTTGTATTGAAGAGTCTACAAAAAGGGCAAGAATGCAAGGACGAACTGTATCTACGATTTCGGCTACCACATGCCTGATGTGATTTTCCATTCTCGATTTTCTCAAATGGTATTCCCATGCGAACATTTTGACACCAATAAATTTGTTTTTGAATAGTAACTAACAAATTCATGATATTTTAAAAATCGTTCATCTTCACTGCCGATTAATGCACAGCATTCTCTTAGACCAATAATGAGAATTTGCAAGTAGAGGAAATAATTTTTTGTTGAAATGTGATTCTGTACATTCGGGAAATGGAAAAAATGAATTTTTGAATGGATAGAATAAGGAAATTTTACATATAATTAATTCATCTAGTAGTATGCACTACTTCTAATTCTTAAAGAATTTTAAGCAACTTACTTTAATTATCTTCTATTTGTTTCTATAGCCCTATAGGACAGTATTATTGATACGGATATTTCCATCATACATTTTTAAAATTCAACTTTGATACATTGAACTGAGAACCCTAATTTTTTTGGGTTGATTATTTCCTCTGAATAGGTTTTTTTTGAATTCTCAGTTAAAGTGATCATCAAATTATTTCACTCCTTCATGCCGGAGTAGTTTGAAAATAACGAGAATAACTAACAAGAGGAGGTGATTCTGTCGTATTCACGCCTCCAAATAAAACAAGCCGTCTGATTGGTTATAATCAATTTAACAGAAGCAATTTTACGATTTTAACCATTCTGTATCCAGCACAAATAACATCAACTGACAACACCCTTTGTGATGATTAGGTCCTGCTAGCTTCTGATATTTTTTCTGAGGGCGATGCCCACATGGGTTCTTAGACCTGTGCGTGAGTAATCAGAGGGTTTATTATGATGAGAGATGACAACTAATTTTTAGTCAGACCGACGGCTTATCGTCTCCTTTGAAAGACGAGGTGGTGGTATTTATGTGATCGTGTTGTAGTCTAGAAACTGTTTCCTGGCTGAGGATCTAGAGAAAATTAGAGAAAAATGAGAAACAAAAAAAACGGATTTTGGATTATTGCGGAGCTATAAATAGCGGTAATTGAGAATATTTGGACAGATTGAAAATGATGTAGGTACTCCATTTATTTCAATTAAAATTTTGTCTCATGAATGGGGCGCTTCTTAGAGAATTTGTGGGATCCCAGCCTGAGCTACTGAGCGCCCTCGAGCGACAGGCAAATTGTCAATACACTACCGAGAATAAAAGCTAGGTGATTCAATTTCTCACTTTGTGAATAAAATTTATGGCTCATTCTTTCATGCGTAATACATTATCTCTGTATTCTCTAAAGGAATTTCAAGTTCGAATTTGTATCTCAATAAATTATTTGGAGCATATTTCGATTCTTTAAGTTACTCGAGGGCGCAAGATTGAAGGGCGCACCGGCCCACGGGCCGGCGGGCCAGTCCAGGCCTGGTAACTATGGTTTGTCATTGCAAGCAAGCAACAGTAAGTAGCTGCCCTTTGTATCAAGTAATCGTGAATGAGCCATCCATTTTTCAGTAGCCTATAATTCGCAAAAAGTTTTTAGATGGAGGACAGAGCTGAGTTATGGCAGTCATTTGCCAAATCCAACTTGTGCTGACAAAATTAATCTTTCGTGGCAACGAACATCCTGATGCGGTTAAAAACTTTGATTTACTTTGTCGTCAATATTAATTGTTGTTGCCCACTTTGCTGCGAAGATTTGAAGATTCAAATTTTATTGATTTGTAAAATACGGGAATTCTTTGGAGATTTGAGTGATTCAACTACTAATAAAACACTAAATTCATCAAAAATAGGTTATATAATTTATTGTTTGCTTATCATTTATTATTGAAATCTTTCATGAATGAGTCCTAAAGCTGATTTCCATTTCAGAGGTTGGCTAACCCTGATAGATAAGCCGAGAAGCAAACGCGAAATCCTTCAAAACTTTATAAATTTACTAGTTTTTTCATGTCCAAAAATGTTTTTTTAAATAATTTCTTTCACTATTTCAACCGCACGCTCATCAGTTTTGTGAATTTTACTATCAATTGACCGCATAGAACTAATCCGATGTTTTAAAAGAAACATGACTTCTACTAGTGTAGTGAATGATACAATTTTTAAAGGTTAGTTGACAATTCTGCTTGCTTACATTTTCATTTTTTTCAAGTCCATGATAACTCGCTAAGTGTTTATAAAAATACTATATTTTGAGATATTTGTTTATTTTCAATATAAGTATCAAAGTGTTGATACTGTACTGAATTCACTAGAAGTGAATTGATCAGGCGTTGCCGGTAATCATGTAGTTTCAAGAAGATGGCATGGGTAACTATATTATATTGATAATATATTATATTTGAATTGTATTGCTCACCTGACTTATGCAATCTTATTGTGGTTTTCAAATTACTTCCTGAAAATTACTAGTCTATTAACAAGATTGATTAAAGTTGATGAGTTGACTAATTTACATTATTATCTTCACTGCATTCGCTTTCAATGATTGGGATAGGGAGGCTCTTACTTGTGTTCCAAATAATCATTTATCCACATCAGATTTCATTAAACATTTTAATTTTTGCAGCATTCGTGAACCTTTTTGAAAAATGTGACACTGAAAAAGCAAACTTTGTTCGAAAATCAGAGCTTGTGAAAATTATTTCATCATCTGTGGGGAATCAAAATCCCAAGTAAGTAGGCTATGTAAACTAACTCTTATAATTTCATAATTCACTCAAACTCTTGCTGTTGTACTCCACGGGTAAGGTCTTGTATCTGGGAAGCATTTTTTTAACAAAACTATATCCAAAGGCTATTTATTTTATTTAGGTTGAATATCATCATATGGTATAGTATCAATGAAAAAGTAATCTCCAGGTATAGTACTCCACCCTACTCTATTTACAGAGTCTTACATTTTTCTTTATTGTCTTATCAATACTTTCTTCTTTAATGAGTCATTTCTAGTCTCATCATTGAATATTATGCTATTGTGCATTAACGTGAAATCTCTAATGAGTTGCCTTCCTTTTATGCTTAGTGATACTGATTTTATACAATCTTAAAGTTTTCACAATGCACAAAGTGATTCTCCAATAATTACTCGATTCAATATTCTCAAGACACTTCTGGTCAAATATTCAAAGTAGAATAGTTGAACTCTACTATACCTTGCGTATCTTTTTCTCAATTTTGCCTACTTGTTGTTTCTTTCTTTTCTAACAGCATTGAAGACCTAATAGTTAGCATAATAGGACGCCACGATAACAATCAGTACATGACCAAAAATGAATTCATCAGCAAAATTAAAAATTATGTGAATAGCAACCAAGAATGTATTGAAAACTGTAAAGAATCCGCCACAACTGACTACTATTATGATTCTCCGCTCAACTGGTAAGAACCTCATTAACTTTTCAAAACTTGATTAATCAGCTTATTACAAACTGTATTGAATAACTTATTTATTTATTCACAAATGAAATATGTGGAAGCAAACCGGTAAAAACCCAAATATTGCCTCCTTAACACAAATTACAAAATTTCAACTTGTATTAAATTGAAAAAAGTAATACCATGCAAAACAAAATGTAAACATAATTATAAAATGAAATAAACTTAATTACACAAACTGAGAAATGTAATGTGAAAATATATACTGTATATATGAATGTAGAATAGATAAGAGTGAAATGTAAATTGAAGATGAATGAAATAAGAATTAGATTAAATAATTAAGAGAAAATGTTATTGAAAAAGTTGTTTGAGAAAATGAGCTGGAAAAGCTATTTAGAAAGCAAAATATAATAATTATATCGATTATTGATTTCATATTCATAGAAATATATTGAAAGATTTCAACTAATTAACTTGGAAAAAATCAAAATAAAAAATATCAAAGAAACTGATTTCAATCAGGTAGCTTACTTTTAGCCTATATATATATATATATATATATATATATATATATATATATATATATATATTACTCATACCTTTTCTGATGTTCTTTCTAGCTTCTAATTCTAGCTTGCAGTATGCTATAGAACAGGTACTACAATTCAGGAACATCAACTTTAAATTATTATGTTATGTAATTATTTTATTATGAATTTACATAACTTACATTAATATGGTCTTCATAGAAGAGGTAGAAAAATGGTAATAATTATAATATAAGAGGTAGGATATAACTAACGCCTGTAAGTTTCGTCTGTTTCTTGTGCGCTCCAACAGCTGTAGTTATTAATTTAGAGGCCTAATTATGCCTAGATAATGTTTGTTAAATCAAAAGAGACAATGTATGCTTTACAACCATGGGTAGGTTACATCAAGTACAAGAGACAGACGAAACTGCGTAACTTTTGAAGTCAGTTATAACAGGAAATTTATAAAAGGCATTGTTCTGTTCTTCTTTTCTTTAAATATTGTTACACAATCATGTCCTTTCTTCTTGCTATGGATAACTGACTATTCATTTGATTCTCAGCTAAAATTTATTGTTGTTCAATTCTGTCTTCTTATAATTTTCTAATTTTTTGCAGCTCAATATCATCCAACAGTTCTAACAACGAACTGAAGCGATTGGAGTCGATGTGTGATGATTTAACAGTGCAACTGCAGAACGCTGAAGAACAAAATTCGAAACTCAGAAATGAGAATTATCTCATTAGTTCCAGGTAGGTACTGAATGATTATGTTATACTTTTGAGTTTGTTTTCAAAAAGGTTTTCCAGTGAAATAATAGTATCCTGTTGTAACAAAGCCGAGAACATTCAACCATCACTGGCGGCTCATGCGCACGAAACATGTGAAGTGCCCGTATCTTTTACTGTACAGCACTTCACCTGTTTCGTGGGCACGAGCCGCCAGTTTTAACCATAGAGGAATGATATAAAAGTTACAGTACAATAACTTGATAATTCCTATATGATTCATCTGACATCTTAAATTGTTCTCACACCAGGTGAAACATACAATAAAACGGTTTTGTTTAACAAAAAAAAGCACAGAACATCTATTAGCGAAATGTTCCTAGTTCCTAGCGGTCTCGTTTCATCTGATGTGCTTTGTTTTCACCTACGCCAATGCTAAACCCGTCCCACTGGTTTGAAGCAAGCGTTTTGTTGTGTTGTGTTTCATCCGGGGTGAAAGCATCCTAATGGGACCAATAGGAAACGGATTGGGCTGTGCACTGTTCAGTGATTGGACAGTCTGAACTGTTAGTGGATGGGAGCCCTTGTTAGATGAAAATGTTTTTATCATAAGAATACAATATGATATGACTTCATTCGTTGATTGATTAATAGAGAAAATTATATCCTGAATTGAATTGACAACTTTTAAGGGATATTTTGAATTCTAGTAACATTAGTGTGATTAATTTTTAAATTTCTAAATGAAAATTTGAAGTGAAAAATAGAAGCTATATTCAAAATTATTTTCCAAGTTTAAAAATAATCATTTTTATGGATTTTCTATATTTATTTCTTCTGTAAACCTTCTAAATTCAAAATTCTCCATGATATTTTTTCTGAGTGAAAATTGTGTGGAGTGGAAAGTGTGAAAAGAAACATAACCTGAATTTGGACATTTTTATCAAAATTGGTGTAGAAGAGGTTTTGGGCTAACGCCTGTTTTTTCTCTCCTTTCATTGTATCAATTTGATGAAATAAATAAATAAAATTGAATGAAAAGATATTGTCAAACCACAGATTAATTAAAAATCGAGATACAGGTTTGTTATGTTTCACAGGCTGTTACAATCTTTCGGAGGAGACGATAAGCCGTCGGTCCCGACTACATTAAAAAAAGTAGTCGTCATCTATCATCCATTTCATTACCCACGCACAAGCCTATGAGCTCATGTGGGCTTCACCCTCATAAACAAACAAACAATCTCGGCTTTTTCAATCTCTGGTAAACTGAAACTTGAAAAGTACAGAGCAGCAGTGTTCATATTAACGGTCAATCACCACTTTTGGTAGTGCCTTGAACCAATCACAGTGACGTCTGCCATTAACCTACACAAGCTCCTCCCCAATTAGTAGTTCAGATTGCTCTCTTGTCTAGGCCAATGGTAGACGTTCACTGTGATTGGTTCAAGCAACTACCAATAGCAGTGCTTCACCTTGAGTATAAATACTGCTGCTATTTTAAATTTTAGTTCACCAGAGATTGATGATAGTTTAGCAACCGAAACCGGTGTCTCGATTTTTAATGAATTGTTGTTTGAAGTATCTTGCCTTTTCATTCAATATGGATGGCTCTACCACAATATTACCTTCAAAACTACTCAAAAAGTTGGATTTTTATGGAATTATTTTTCTTGAGTATATTAGTACAACTACTATGTTGTCCATACCAAGTTATTAATTCTATCTCTAGAGTATGTAAGTACCTAGCCTATCTTTGTTTCAATTATTTCTTCTCTTTTTTACAGTTATGAAAAGCTGAGCACAAGGGAGAAGGAGCTACAACAGCTGTTTGAAGAGTTGCAAAGCGATTTGGGCAAAAAGGAGAATCGCTGTTCGATTCTGCAGCGACGTCTGGCGGACGACGGGAAAGCTTTGGAGAAAGAGAAGGAGAAATGCCGAGAGTTGCAGGACAACTTGAAGAGAAAGAGCGATGATCTGGCCGCTGTGTTGGTAAGACTGAAATCGGCGCAAAAGGAGAATGAAGAACGAAAGAGGGAGGTGGAGGAATTGGAGAGAAAGGTTTGTTACAATTTTCTGCTGTTAATATTCAAAAGATGGCTTATCTCACTTTTGAACTGTTACTTAGACCTGCTGTACACGGGATAAGTGATGGTATGATCAGCTGTAGTCAGTGCGTGATTTTTAAAAAAAGAGGTATAGGAGCGGTGGGTTAACTGGCTCACCGGGGGGTCTGGGGGGTATGGAATACCCCTCAGGGGGTCTGGGGGGTATGGAATACCCCTCAGGGAAAAGGGGGTCCAGGGGCCCTACCCTAGGAAATTTTCAAAAATCACACTTGAATTGGAGCGTTTTTAGCAAATCTGGGCAATGTTTTGTAGCTGTTTTCTTATAAAACTAATAATACAATTTTAAAGAATGAATAAATATCACAAAGCTTTTTTGGACCAGGCATGATTTTTACCATTTCAACAACACTGTGTAATCTACATAGGCATAAATTTTCCTCAAGTTTTAAAACATCCGGCATAACCGCATGATGCAATGTTATTCAGAATAAAATTGGCATTTGGCAATGACAAAGAAAGTAGCAACTCGCACTGAAGCCGCTTATAAAAGAATCCAGCCGAGGCCTATGGACGGTTGGCTAATTCATCATTAGCGTCCACCTATTATTCTGCTTATTCAGCTTAATTCTGAATAAACTTGTAACAATATTATGTTCTAATTAGATAGAAAGCTATTGAACATTTTAAAATTGTGGTTATGTCGGCTGTGGAACTTCTTTGGAACTCCCCACAAAATGAGCCATACGAAATAATAATAATAATAATTAGTGACTGACAAAAATAACATTGAAAAACCAAACACAAAAAATCGTTGTTTCTGAAAAAAAAAATATTGGGGAAGAAAGGTATGGGAGCGTCGCTCCCACGCGCTCCCCCACAAATCAAGCCCTGGGCCCTGGCTTATAAACATTTTACAATCCACATTACTTATAATTCGTGAATGTTCTTGGTATTTCTGTCTCATAAACGTTTCCCATAGGCTAATTCGGAAATTTTACAACCTCAGCTGGCTAGTCGCTATGACGTGGAAACCCCAAAACTTTGCTTCCAATGCAATGATTTGATGAACAAATTGATATATTATTATGAATATAAATATTGATTATTATTTTTATCGTGAAATTTGAATAGAAATAATTTTTGTCGCTAAAATGATATCATAACCTTCAAATCAAATTGTAATAGTCGGCCATTGAAGTACTTTCAACGTCTGCAATATTAGGGCAACAGCTGTTTTTTCCAAAATTTGGAACATTGTAAATCGAACGTTTTATTGGTGAATCTACAATCCCGATCACCTGTTTTTCATCAGAAAAACAAGCTGTAAATCTTTATAAGCCAGGGCCCTGGCTGTAGTTGCTTTGTCACAGCCTTTGTCGTGTCCATGAGGTAAATAACAATAGCAGTGATTGGTTACAACAGTCCTACTAGCCGTCACTACTTACCGCGTGTACAGCAGGCCTCACTAATTGCAGTCAATTTTTGAATAATTGCTTATGACAAAGTGTTGAAACTGTTGTTTTCTGTGTTGAAATGGATGTCATTATCCGAAAGCGCTCCACACGTAAGTGATAGTTTGCCTTAAACTAAAATATTCAAAAATTGATTGGAATGTCGTGAGTAACAGTTCAAAAGTGATTTTTTGCGGATGATACCCGCATAAGCATTTTAGCTTGTGCGTGGGTAATTGATAATTTGTGCGAAGGTGAAAAACAGCCATGCCTACTGGGTCTCGAACACTGACCAGGCAGTGTTAGCGTATTGAAGGTAATATTAACTATAGTCTGTTAAAGCAAAGGAGACATTCTGGCAAAACGCAAAAATGACTCCAGCTCGGTCAATATTGGCTCAAATATTCTAAATTTGGTCTCACATTGTAGCAAACATTCTGCTCTTCAATTTGAGACAAAATTTATAATTCTTTTAACCAATATTTACTGAGCTGGAGGCATTTTCCCATCTTGACAGGACGTCTACCAGTAGCAGTAGTTTTACCAGTAGCAGTTTTTTATGGAATTCAAAATAGATGAATAGACGAGTAGAAGGCTATATTTAATAAAATACTGTATTTAAAAGTTTTTTATTCTATAGTTATCACTTTATTCAAATTTACTCTCTAAATATTAATAATCTAATTTGTTTGAATTGATTATTTCGACAGTTGGAATTGAAGGAGGACGAATGCATTGTCTACTCTAAGAAGCTGGCCGCTCTCGAGAGCACTTTCGAGAGTGAAATGATCGATTGTCTAGAGAAGATCGACTCTCTAGAACAGAGGAATCACTCTATCGAGGTAGAAATGCGGCATGGCTTGGCTAGAATACAGCAGTTGGAGTCTCTGAATAAGGTAAATGAGAAACTTTCTAGATTAATTTTATTTTTAATGCTCTGTTTTCTCGCTTTGGGATCCATCCTAAAAAGTCTAAAAAACAACCAATTAACAGCCAAAAAGTTAGAATCAATTTTCATAGATTAATACTTTTCCATCAGAATGATGACAAAGTTGATTTTTTACACCTTATCCTGCTGGCTCTTCATCTGAGGATGAATAGTATGTCCAAGCAAAGAAGACCCTCTGGCAAGATGGAAGAATGACTCAAGCTCGGTCAACATTGGTTCAAAAATTATCAATTTGATCTCAAATTGTAGGAAACAGTTTGATCTACTATTAAGACCACATTTACATTTATTTAACAAATATTGACCAAGCTTTAGTCATTTCCCCATCTTGCCAGAGGCTCTTCTTTGCTTGGACAGAGTATGTCTAAGTGTAAATGTGTAAAAGCGCTGTGTATCATGCCTACATACATAGCCATCTACCTAATGGAATTGTTGAAAAGAACTGTAATGGTGATTAATTGAATATAAAACACACATTAGTCCTCATTTTAAGTTTTTTTCCTTGCTATGTAACATTACCCCCCTGCTGTGAGAAGCTGTGAGTCGTGTCAGCTTATCTAATGATGAACATAGCCATAAAATGCTCTGTAAATATAAAATGGTCATGTTTCTGGCATTTCCAAACAATATTCTCACCCAATTGAATGAGAAAACACGCATTAGTCCTCCTATTCCCAGTTTATTCCTTGATAATGTTGCATCATCCCTGCTGTGAGAAGCAAATGTCAACCTGACAGTCATGTCAGCTTAAGTAATGGAGAGCATATCATCCTCTGTAACAATAGAATGGTCATATTTTTGACCTTTTCATAATATTTCCACACAATTGAATGAGAAGACACACATAAGTCCTCCCATTTCTAGTCTATTCCTTGATAGACTGAATAGTTTTTCATTCAAATCAGTGTGATAGACTGAATAGTATTTTTTATTCTAACTTGTGTGATACAAAATAATATAATTTCATTGTATTTGGTTAATAATAATCTTTCACTTTGAACTATTTTTCAAGAAATTGCAGTCAATAATTTGAATATTAGTTTTATTATAACTACTACTCACATGTGGAGCGCTTTCGAATTTTACTCCATTTTCAATAGCATACTCATAAGTATAAAATCCGAGTAAAACCTGAAATCGCTCCACATGTGAGTAGTAGTTTATAATGAAACTAATATTCAAATTATTGACTGCAATGTCGTGAAATATAGTTCAAAGTGAAATATTTACTAGCAGTTCGTGATGGAAAACAAAATAGATGAGAATAATAATCTATTGGAATCTTTGAGTAGTTGTGAAATTGATATTGTGGTAGCTATCCATAATAACTGAAAAGACAAGATGTTGTCAAACCACTGATTTATTAGAAAATCGAGATATCTCGAGATATTGAAACTTTATTTTATTGAAACTCGAGAAAATCGAGATGTGGTAAACTCAGTTTACCAGAGATTGATAATGGTGTAACAACCGAAACCGGTATCTCGATTTTCTAATAAGTCAGTGGTTTGACAACATCTTGTCTTTTCAGTTATAATCTATTGAAATCATCCATTAATCGTTTTTCTCTAGTAATCGTTTTTGTGAATGTAGCTCAAGTTACTTCAATAGTGTAATGTGTAATGGATGTGATATGGCTTGATATCATGTAATAGATGGTTGCATGATTTTTTCATATTTTGCAGGATTTGGAAATGAGTTACAGGATTCTAGAAGACTCGTCTGCATTGAATATAGGCGAACAGATCTGTGATTCTACTCTTTCTGAAATTGAGGTACACTAATAATTGCAAAATATTCCAGCAACATCAACAAGTCTACATCTTATTTTATTGATTTTTGTCCACTTTCATCATTGTAATAGTTTGTGGAAGCTGAGAAGACACGCTGTCGCAATACTCTTTACATAGTAAAGGCGTGTCTTCTCAACTTGTTTGAACTATACTGTCTGTGTTTATATTGTTTAAAAATCGGAATAAAACAAATTGGATCTAATTTGAATTGAACTGTAAAAGCTGTTGCGAGTTGAATGTTGTACGTGTGTCTTAGTCAAGTAAACGCACTATTTATACGTTTGGGAACCAATAAAAGGGGGTTTTATATTTTTTCTCAGATTCTGAATTCCATACATTTATACAGAGTGCAGCAGTGAATGGGGCGATTTTGAAATGAGACTCGAAAATTGATGAAGCTGTTAACAGAAAAATTTTAAATGCCATAATAATCTACATAGAAAAGCATTTATACAGGGTGTTTCAGGAGGAATGTGCAATACTTCTCAGGCTGAATCCTTACACCAAGTAGACAAAAAAGTTCCATGGGACCATCCCCCCAAAACGCTTTGTTACTGAGATAACAATGGCGGAAAATTGATATTTTTCAAAATATATTAATTTTTCTAATTTTTTAGAGGCTTTAGTGAGGTTCTAAAATAATCAATTCCTATGTAAAATTAGCTGAGAAATTCAATAAAACCAGTTCCAGGTCTGTAACTTCAACGGTTATTGAGATAATTGGAAAAATATGCTAAAAAACGCCATTTTTCAACAATAAGGGTTATAACTGGATAAGGAATCATAAAATTGTATTTTTTATTAATGGAAGTTGAAGAGAGCCGGATTCTAAAGAAAAAGTTAAATGGTGGCGATTGTGTAAATCTTACCCAAATCTCAGAAATAGCGATCAAAAATCGCAAAATCGCTACTAAACACAAATTCATCACTTTTGTCAATTTTGCGATTTTTGATTGCCATTTCTGAGATTTGGGTAAGATTTACACAATCGCTGCCATTCCAGTGTTTCTTCAGAATCCGGCTCTCTTCAACTTCCATTAATAAAAAATACAATTTTATGATTCCTTATCCAGTTATAACCCTTATTGTTGAAAAATGGCGTTTTTTAGCATATTTTTTCAATTATCTCAATAACCGTTAAAGTTACAAACTTGGAACTGGTTTTATTGAATTCCTCAGCTAATTTTACATAGGAATTGATTATTTTAAAACCTCACTAGAGTCTCTAAAAAATTAGAAAAATTAATATATTTTGAAAAATCTCAATTTTCCGCCATTGTTATCTCGGTAACGAAGCGTTTTTGGGGGTTGGTCCCATGAAACTTTTTTGTCTACTTGGTGTAAGGAATCAGCCTGAGAAGTATTGCACATTCCTCCTGAAACACCCTGTATTTCACTGAACTAATTGAATTTTTGAAAATTACGTTGGCAAGGTGACGTCCTTCTCTCGTCAGACGTTTCTGAATACCGCTCAGCATTAACAGTCTCAGTTTTTCCATGTTCATTTCCGAAAATGCCTGATGAAGACGAGACGAAGTCTCGTATAGTCTGACCAAGCAAAGAAGAGCCTCTGGCAAGATAGGAAAATGACTCAAGCTCGGTCAATATTGGTTCAAAAATCATTAATTAGGTCTCAAATTGTAGATCACAATTTTTCCTGCAATTTGAGATCAAATTGATTATTCTTGAACAAATATTGACCAGGCTGGAGTCATTTTCCTATCTTGCCCGAGGCTCTTCTTTGCTTGAACAGACTATAAACTAAAAGTTTACGAGCAACGGCCTATGACACTGGATGAACTGAAACAAAATATTCGTCGAGAGATTGCACGCATACCCCAGCAAATGTTATGGGACGTTAGGAACAGTTTTCATCGGCGGCTTGACGAATTCCTAATGAGAGAAGGACGTCATTTCCAAAAACTGAATTAGTTCAATGAAATACAAATGCTTATCTATGTAGATTATTATGGCATTAATATATTTTTCCTAAACAACTTCATCAATTTTTGACACTTATTCCAAAATTGCTCGTTTCGTTGCCGCATCCAGATTGTTTTGATTGTTTTTTTTATTGTTCGTCGTTTTTTCAGAGCAACCAGGAGCCGACTGAAATACTTGGAGAGGAAGATAACCAAAAATCATCGACAGTGGACAGTGGATGCTATGACTCGTTGCTGTCACTCAGAGATGAAATGGAAGCTGAGGTGGGCCTCTCTATTCAACTAATGCACTATGTTATAGTCTGTCCAAGCGAAGGTGGCATTCTGGTAAGATGGTAAAATGAATCCAGCTCGGTCAATATTGGATTATAAATGGTGAATTTGATCTCAAATTGTATGAAACATTCTAATCTATAATTTGAGACCAAATTTATAATTTTTGAACCAATATTGACCGAGCTGGAGTCATTTTCGCATCTTGCCAGAATGTCTGCTTTGCTTGGACAGACTGTACCACATTTTAATTACCATTACCACTTTGATGTTGAGTTTCAGTTGGTTCCAGGTTCGATTTCTGGTCAATTTTTATTTTTTTTTAATAAATTCAACAATCGTCCAACTCAACAGATGGATAAAAATACGTATTAATAATGCATTTGATAGATTTTCAATTGGTTTCCTTATTTAATTCAAAATTTTCTATTTTCAGGGCGAAAGCTTTGATAATTTGGCCAGCTTTGAAGAGTTTGTAGATGAGTCGGAACTTGAAATGTTGTATAAAATGAACGATCAACAGAAAACTATTGACTCTCTCACAGAACTGGTATGTAGAATAATTTAGCATACTGCATCAGTTGGTAACTTATTTCATTATTTAAAATCACTGAAAACTTAGAAAGTTTGGCGGTATCGTCTGCTTCTTGTGCGCTCCAACAGTTGATGTTGTCAAATATTATGTTTTTGAAATCAGAAGTTACAACATCAGCTGTTAATCTCTATCACAACCTATCACAAAAAAATTCTCTCCGGCAGCTGGCGGTCGGAAAGAGTGCATTTCAAATTGTATGATGGCTCGAATCATATGACTTATAATGAGCTATTCAGGGTATGAATTCAAAGGTGCCGTTTTCGAAAAACCCATAAAAACACAATTTTCGGCATATTATTCGCCATTTTCTCCGCCATTTTTGATTGGATTTTTTCGTTGATGGCTCAAATTGTAGGGCATAATAAGGGTATTATAAACACCAATTTTCAAAACAATCAAGTTATTGGTTGATTTGTAGTGATTTTCCTAAATTTTCATCCCCTAATTTCACCCCTTTCCCTTGGACCAATTTGGCTGGCTCGAACTTGACCGAGATATTAGCACTAATGATTTTTGTGCAAAATTTTGTCGCTCTCCGACAAGCCCCTCGGGAGTTATCGTGTTAACAAGAATCTGTACATATATATATATATATATAATGGTAATAATATATACAGAAGACACTTGTAGAATTGGAAAAAACATTTAGAAAGTAGACTTAACTTACATTTTTGAGCCAGGGAATATTTCGGCTGCTGAAGCAAGCCTTCATCAACCCAGACTGTTCATATATATATATATATATATATATATATATATATAGAGAGAGAGAGAGAGAGAGAGAGATATGAATTTGAACGGACATCAGATTCGTGTTCTAGGGGCTCGGAAACGTGTAAAAAATATATCACATCATGAATTTTCGATTGTCAGGGCAAGACCAATAGTGCATTTTTTCGAATGAAATTCACTAAAACAAAAACACAAAAGGAATTCTATACGAAGAGTTTCATGAACGTTTTTCATGGAAATTATGCTCAAAGAGAGAAAAACCAGGTCAACTTGCATGATTTCTATCTGTACTTAATGCTTTCATTAATGAAAAGACTGTGACTACGGTGCGACGTTGCCATATTTATTATTAGGGCATGGCCTTCTATTAAAGGAAACTATGATAATATAAATGAAAAGCCAAGATGTTGTCAAACCACTGGTTTATTAAAAATTCGAGATACCGGTTTCGGTTGTTACACCAAGTTATCAATATCTGCTAAACGTTTACCGTTTTCTCCGAAACCGGTATCTCGATTTTTTAATAAATCAGTGGTTTGACAACATCTTGTCTATTCATTTAATATATGGATAACCACTACAATGTCACCTTTCACTCTCTCAAAAAGTTATCAATATATCTATGTCTATGACAGCAGATTGTGCAGGCAGTAGGGCTTCCCATAACAAGATGGCTTATAAAAGAGGCAATCAACAATCTATTCATTTTTTTCTCCGATTTCCTCTGCTATTTTTCAAACTATCTGAAAACTTTGATTGATTAATTCCTATATCTAACACGACACCTAAACGTTAGGCGTGGTTTCGTCTCCTCCTAAAGTTGAATTTGTCAATTGGAATTGTCATTTAGCTATGCCTAGATAATGTTTTTCAAATCAAAAGCGATAATAGATGCTTTACATCAGCTGCTAGTAGGTTTCATCACGTACAAGAGGCAGACGAAACCGCCTAAATTTTTCAATTATATCTCAGTGAAATGATCAAATAGTATGTATTATTAAACCAATTATTAATAGAGTTCAATATTTTGTTTCTAGATTGAAAAGGAAAGACAAAGTAATAAAATGAGTAAAGAAGCCTTCGAAAGATTGAAGCAAGATCTGAGCGACTGCCAAAAAACAATCGATATTCTGAAACAAGAGAAACAAAAAGTGGAAGAACAGTGGAAAATTGATAAATTTCGGCTGGAAAAAATTTCGAAACAAACAAAGGTTAGATATTTCCAAGTCTTATTTTATCTATTTTGAAATATGATAATAATTTTCCAGTTTTTTTATTAATGATAGCTATTCCGTTTACAATGGAATCGTTTTTGTTTGATTACATTATTATCATTATCACGCAAAAACTGAGCTAAAGCAGTTATTGTTTTATAATGTCTAGTTATTTTCTGATGTCAAGTCACGAACACTGTGGACTGCTCTTGGATGGGTGACCAGTGATTGGCCAAGTACACATTGTCGAGATGGAACTCCCCACCAATATTTTTTTCATAAAATTGTTTTTTCTATTTCAGAACGAAGTTAATAACCCTGATTGTGTTCAGTTGCAACCCTTAGCATTGGCTAAACGTGATCCTTGCATTCGATTCAACATTGAGAGGCAGCAGATGACCATACGTAAATTGGTTGAAAAGGTATGTTGAAATTAAAAAAAAATTCATTAACTAAACTGGATTCTGTGTCATGAATTTTAGATGGTCATATTATGAAGGAAAATGAAAATGCTCTCTGGACTTGGAATTCATCGCCAATAACTCCTTGCTGTTCAGTATGGTGTGTCTAGTGGAATAAAAAAATCTCAACTTTCTCTACATTACTACATTTAAAATACAGTAATTTAAAAATTATCAATTATTATAGCTCAATTATTGAATATTATAGCTCTACTATATTGCATGAAATTCAAATTAATACCTGTAATTTATTATTTATATTTTTTAGATTTCCGAGAAATCTATCCCCATTACAACAGGCGTGTCTGGAGAACCGCTGACTGTTGCAAAATTTGGAGACTTTGACTCCAAATTATTCCCAGAAGACAGCGGAGAAAAGTGAGTTGGATATGTTGGAAATTGATTGTTTAGATGCTATTATTTGAAAACACTGCTTGACTGATTGACCATAGTGAACAAATTAGCCTAATGAGACTCAGATTTAAAAAATACAATCTAACGTAGAATGGGTTGTACATTTATGAATTGGGTGTTTGGAATCATATTAATTTTTTAATTAAAATGAGGATTTCAGATTCTAGTCAATATTTTGGGGATTTTTCACTTCGTGACTTTCAAATTTGAGGTGATAGTATCATTAAAATGGATCAATTATTTTCCATATTGAATAATAGTTCGCTGAAGTAATACCTTAAGATGGTTGACTTTATAAAACGCATGCAGTTGAATGAAAGATGTTGATAAATTTTCTGGGATTCATGAACGATTTCTTCGAGATTTGAAAATGATAGATGTTCTGATGTCCATGGATTTTTTCTCAATACTATTGCTCTACTTTTACACAGCTTTTGAATATCCAGCTGCTGTTACTCATGTGACCAGTCTATGTCTATAGAACCAAGGTAATTAGAACAGCTGTGGTGCCAATGACGTCAGAATTCACTGTTTCCTCCCGGCTACGATGCTGATGGCTCATACCTTCTATTCTAATTACCTTGTATAAAACTATTACTTTGGAAAATGTTATTTCAAAACGTTCTCACTGTTAACCATAAAATTGATCAGCTTTTCATTATCCTTTTGGTTTCTATTTTTATTAATAGCCACACATCATTGCAAAGCAGATCACCAAAATATTATTGTTTTCAATTTTCAGTTATAAGAATGAAAATTCCACGGAAGATGTAGGGACTGAAGTCAGTGTTTGTTCAAAACAAGCAGAAATTGCCGATGTGAGTTGTTAATAAAATTCATTCTTATTATTTTGTGTCAATTTATTCCAATTAGTTTATTTTTATTTTATAGTTTCAAATTATTCTAATATTACCTATTTTAAATACAATACTAGTCTTTTTATAAGTTATTTCCACTAATTTTCCAATTTTTCCCCAAATAACTCGACTATAAATTCAGTCCAATTTTACTAAGTCAGCTTATCCTTCGTACATTGTTCGTTCAAATTATTACAATTTTACCTATTTCAAATACAATACTATTCTCTTTATAAGTTATTTCCACTAATTTTCCAATTTTTTCCCAAATAACTCGACTATAAATTCAGTCCAATTTTACTAAGTCAGCTTATCCTTCGTACATTGAGTTATAATATGAATTTCACTTGACCAAATTCCTTAAGGTAGGGTTCCATTGCTACAAAAGACGCATGGGCACATGTGCCTAAGATTCCTAAGGTGTCAAATTATCTATAGATAAACTGAAAAACTTCAATAAATAAAATAATAAATGCAATAGTAACACGGAATTGTACAGAGCAACGCATACTGGTCAGCTGATTTTCGATTTGCGTTGCTCCATACAATGTTCCTATTGCATCTTGTGCCTGACCTGTATCCGCAACTTGTAGAAATGGAAACTAACCTTAAACCTGCGACTGTATAATACATTTTAGAAATTTAAATAAATAATAATATTCGTGTAACCTGGCTGGCTCAGGTCTGGTGTCAGAGTTTTCAGGTCGCTCCTGATCAATTTCAGGGCCTCTGACATGACTTAACGACTGTTTTTAGGCAGCCGGGACCGACGGCTTAACGTGTCCATCCGAAACACGGGGAAGTGGCTTGAGAAAAATTTCTGGTCTGACCTGGGTTTGAACCCGGGACCTTTGGGTTGCCAAAATTTAAATTAAACACGATAAAGGCACCATTTTACTAAATCTTGGGAGCATACTTTTCGAAGATTGGAATAATTATTGAGATAAAATTATTAGGTATGTCTTTAACTGTAGCATAGAAATGATTGTTGTTAGATTTAATTGAAATTAATTTTCTGTGCACTGTAGTGACATATTTTCGTGTGTGTGAATTTATTCCAGTTGCTGGGTAAATCAATCAAAGGTACCCAATCAAAGGCTCTAGTTGTCATGTCTTCATCATTTTGTGAAATGAAGGATGATGATCTACCGAAAAAAGCTCACAAAAAGAAACCAGCAAGTCACGAAAATAAACCTACTACTCGTTTAGGATCCTACAGGTATTTATATATAAAGATTTTAATTTTTTTACACCATTTTTTCATCAAAATCTAATTTTCTTTCAAAGTATGGATGAAAACTAGATATGTTGATAATTCACAAAACACTTGCAATATAAGTTGATGGACCACCCAAGCCCGGTATATTCAAGCATCGATGATTCTTATCAAGACTATTACAGAGATTCTTTGTAATAACCTTGGAGGCTTATGCTTTCCCCATGATTCAAGTCAGCTCTGTTCGGATAAATCAAAAGGGAGCATAATTTATGTGAGAAAATACTCATGTTTTTAAGAGCATTTCAGTTCAGCTGATTCTTATTGAAAAACATAATGACCTCATCTTACCAAGAATGTACTGAAATCTCAACAGTTAGTTTTTCAAATATGCTGCAACTATCCGCTCTCAAAAACGTTAATAATAACAACAATAATAATAAACGTTAATAAACTATAATAACAATAATAAAAGTAATAAACAATAAGGCCCGCATCGACAGTGCGAGGCATGTGCGACGCATGCCTCAGGACACATGCCTCGGACTGTCGATACGCGGCTTTATTCTTTTCCTACATAATTAAGCTCGAATTTCAATCTACTTCAAAAAGAATGTAATCCAGTATTATTATAGGCCTATAATTATATTTCAATATATAATCCAATTATTATTGTAAGTGTGTGGCAAGTGAATGAGAGGCTCTTGTTTCTTGGTTTTTTCTGAGGGTGATGCCCACATGGGCTTTCTGAGGCCTGTGCGTGGGTAATGAGAGGAGTGATGAAAGATGACTACTAAGCAGTCGGGACCGACGGCTTATTGTCTGCTCCGTCATAGATACATGTCCGTATCTATGTGATTATGATACGTGGTCAAAAACTGTTCCCTGTTAAGAATCGAACCTATCGGAACCTCTAGTTATCAGACCGGCGCCTTATCACTTACTCCAACGAGCTACCCAACATGTGCCTCAACTTCGCCCACAAAACTTGATGTAATGTAAAAAGTGCTAAAAATCAAGACATTTTTCTATTTATCCATTTATTTATCTATATCTATCGATATCTATCTATCTATGTAAATTTTGATACAGTCTGTTGTGTCATCTGTCTATGTATATTGTGATCATTGTGTTTCTGTTGTGTCAGCATTTTCTGTTTGTTTGAAACGCAGCGATTGTCTGTTGCATCCGGCGGTGTTGTTCGGATGGGCAGCTGTGACCTTGACATGGGTGCTGTACAGGGTGCTGAGAGAGAGCGCAATCAGCTGTTCAACGCTCCCCTCCACCGCTCGCCAAGGTCAGACGGGGGGCATAGTTGATCAGCTGATCTGTCCCTACGTCAATTTCAAGTGGAACGAGCCGCCGCCCTTCTAAGTAAGTAGAGCTAACACCAATTGGATTGGCAGTTGTTGAATAACTGATTTCAATCATCAGTTCTGTCAGGACAGTCGGCGAGCGCTCGGCGGGAGCGTATTAAGTTTAGAGGAACCTCAGCTAAACCGTTTGGCTCTTACATACCGCTTCCAAACTGTCCTGACAGAGCTGAGAGTTGACAACTGTCATTTTCCAACCGCCAATTTTGTTGGAGTCTGCTCCAGCCAAAACTATGGGATGGTTCTGAAATTTTGTGTTCAAATAATATTTTATGTTTTATATTCCATATAATATAGCCTATTTATAGTCTATCCAAGCAAAGAACACATTCAGGCCAGATGGGAAAATGACTCCAGCTCGGTCAATATTGGTTCAAAAAATATAAATTTGGACTCAAATTGTAGAACAGAATGTTTCCTAAAATTTCAAAAAAAAATCATAATTTTTGAAACAACATTGATCGAGCTGGAATCGTTTTCCCATCTTTCCAGAATGTCTTCTTTGCTTGGACTATAATGTGACAATCCAGCAGTATGGCATAGCCTGAGCTCAATTCCTGGTTATTAACTTTTTGATCATTTGTAATATTAAGCTGTGATTGATTTTATTGATTATTGTCCATTAGGTCAACTCCAATACCATTTTTTTATATTATAGTCAAAAATTCATTGGAACATTGACAATTTTCTTCAAATTCAAATTTATTAGTACTTTTTACAGTACACATTAAATCAGTGGATCATCGAATCTGACATAATCATAACTAACATAGTAGGTCACATACAAAAATCAAAAGAACGTGACATTTATTAAAACAGGTATTAAAAACTGAAGTTAACCAGCAGTTAGTACCATAGAGAAATAATTGATTAAATACAAGTTGAAGATAATTGAATCAAGTAAAGTAACTCCTAGCCGCTTTGCTGTGAACATAATATTTTTATTGCATAATAAGTTTGATCTAGCCTAAGTTATTATTTCTCTGTCAACACCACAATTCAAAATCGATATTTATGTTATATTTCTTTTTTCAGAAGACTGGATGAAAATCTTCTAACATGGAAGCACACAATTGTGATAATTCTTAGTCCAAAGTGTTACTCATAGGTATTACTATATTATGAATAGAATCTTCCTATGTTAGTATGTAATGGATATCTTCGCCCACTTAACTGTTTTCTAGGGTAATTAAAATAGGTATCATTTTCATGGATCTCATCATAAGTTACAAGGTCTTCAGGAGCTTTGTCTCCAATAATAATATAGAATGTCTGGCTACACACTTACACTCTAAAATACAATGCATTTTCTGACTAGATTTGAGATCTTGAACTTGATTTATATAAAAATATTGAAAGAACTATCGTTGCCAGTATGACTGAAAGCGGCGTTGAATACATTCGATTTATCAGGTATTGCTGCCATTGAATAGTCCACGAACATTCCTGGCAAATATTTTTCCAATAATCTCTATGATTTCCAAAAAACATGATTAAATATCACAACTTCGATGACATCCAATTATTTACAATATCAATATTATTAATCAATATTCAATTCTTGAAAATGATTTGTGAACAATACTACTCGTATTTATTAATATTGATGAGCAATAATCTAATTTGAAATGTGCCATTGTAGTATTAGATTTAAAGTTTTTGCTACTTGCATTATTTATACTACCCAAGTTAATAGGTACGATGATTGATTTAGAATAATTTGTTGTTGATAATTTTATGAGTTTACTGTTCTTTTTTAAAAGTAATTGTTGGTTTTTTATATTTTTAATAAAATGGATGCTGTACTGTAGCGCCATAAAGATTTAAGTTTCTGTTTGTTTATCCAATTTATTCATTTATAAATGGTTTTGTTTTTCTTTGTGGATATAGTGGTTTACATTCATTTGAAACCCTTATTCTTAGTTATGCATTTTGAAATAATATTTATTTTCATTTACTCAGGGCTTTTTTCTGCCGGAACGCACCGGAACAGCGTTCCATACTGTCTGTGCCTGCGAGAAAAATTAATAATTATGTGTATTCTACACCTAGCCTAATTCCATATTCAAGAGATAACGTTTCCAGCGGAATCTCATTTTCTAGACAGAAGCCCTGAATGAAGACAGAATGTTTTAATCACCTACAATTACTCTTGAATGAGTCCAAAGAATGCTTTCGTTGATCTCACAACAGCATTTCTCCTCTTCCAAATTAAATTTTGTCAATTTTATTATGAGAGCAACAAGCATAATTATAAGCTTGAATTTTAAAAATTGAATTGAAGAGATTATGGTAGTCCACAGCACTGAGCTACAATACAATACAACTTTATTATTTAGCTTACTGAGTGTTCTTTAGCTCAGTAGCCTTCAGTACCTACAGTAACTAAATATCACAATTTGCTTTATCAAACAGGCATTTTTCCTGTTTTATTGGAATTGTTACCTACCTTATAATTTATCCTGTTGAATCTACCAGAGTTCTTTTTATAACTTATAGCTCTTGAACCGAAGAAAATATTATGTGCTCACATTTTGAAATACTGCTTCTATAAAGGAAATATCATGTATTTTTACTAATGGTATCCGAAGAGGCCTTTTTTATGAATATTTCTCCCCTAATCTATGTGCAATTTTCCTTCGTTGGAATAGTCCGTCATTCATCCCAGTATGGTTTTAAATTTTTCTCGTTAAGAGCGCATGTAAATCATCCTCAATGAAGATGAGCGTTGAAAGCCCTGCATGGGGCGGACCATGACTTGAGTCATTTAATTTCAAATATCATCAAGTGTCGTAAATTGTTGAACACAAATAATTCCTTTGAATTGCAGAAAATGACAAAGTGTGCAGCGGAGGTGAAATATGTTTGAAAAGTGTCTATTTTTTCGTAAAAGCACTTTGGTAGCATCTCCTTGATGACGTCATATGTAATATAATTATTCAGAATTTCCTTAGAATTGGTTTATCGAGATAACAATAATTATATTTTTTCATTTTATATGCCTTTCTGTTATTGAATTGATATTTCTCATTATTTTTCAATGAAAAATTGATATTTTTAATCTTTTGCTGCCTTGTCAACAGCTGCACAAACTGATTTCCGATCCGATCGTCCATACTTCCATTTCCCGTTCTTTCAGGTCTGGTGAATTCTAACCTGGTTTTCGTCCACGCTTACAGTTTTGTTGTAGAGTAATTTTCAAAATATTTAAAAGTTTATAAGTGTTTCTTCGAAAATGTTGACGAGTGGGAAGATCATCAAGAGTTCGGGCACTCCAGATGCTTTCGAAAATTCGATTTCTCAGGCATTATTGGAGTTGGAAGTGAACAGTGATCTCAAAGCCCAGCTTCGTGAGCTCTACATCACCAAGGCGAAGGAGATCGAATTCAATGGTCGTAAAACCATCATTATCTACGTCCCAATGCCCCAGCTGAAGGCTTTCCAGAAGATCCAAATCCGTTTGGTTCGTGAATTGGAGAAGAAATTCAGCGGCAAGCATGTTGTCTTTGTCGGCGAGAGGAGGATCCTGCCCAAACCCTCCAGGAAGTCGAGGACCAAGAACATCCAGAAACGACCGAGGAGCCGTACTCTGACCTCAGTCTACGATTCAATCCTGGAGGATCTGGTCTTCCCTGCTGAAATTGTGGGCAAGAGGATACGAGTGAAACAAATGGGTAAGCAGCTTATCAAAGTACATCTTGACAAGAGCCAGCAGACCAACGTTGAACACAAAGTCGATACCTTTGTAAATGTTTACAAGAAATTGACCGGTAGGGAAGTTGCTTTTGAATTTCCCGAGCCTATCCTGTAAGTTTTCCACCTAATCGATGATGTTGGTTTTATGATTGTTCAATAAACAGACTTTTCGATATAACCAACTTGATTCTCAATTACCTATACTAGATTAGTTAGTGCATGACCAAAAAGATGGCTAGCAATCGCTCTTAATTATTGATGCTTAACTCGGCTATATGCTGTAAATGGAAATCGATCATTCGCGTCCAATTTCCGCTGTTTCCGCGAATCTTGAATGTTTAGCCCAAAGGCAGTATAAATTTGAACTTACTCATAAAGGCTGGCTCGCCATCTAGTTTGTCACGTACGATCTAATTTACCCCACTTCATTATTTCAAAAGTAAATTTACTCAGGCGTTCGAATTGAGATGAAATTAATTTATTTTATTTTGCTCAGTCAATCACAATTCAATAACAGACACTTTGTGACAATCACTGCTATGACATCTGGATTTGGCCTCAATTGCTAGACGGTGTTTTTCAGTTTCATCATTTTCCGATGATATGATCTCATTGTTCATTGCGTTCCACAGAATGGATTATGCGCTTCTAGAGAAACAGTTGTCAAAACTAGAATCTTTGAATCATTAATTGTGAAGGAATCTTAAACCCGCAGTTACAAACTGACTTACTCAGTTACAAGTCTGAGCTCCATTCTCTACAGGTTTTCAACTTGAAATCATAACTTGTGAATGAAACTTGAACTTGTAGAATGGACGAGTTGGTGTTTATATCTCGAAGCTATGTTTTCAGGTTGAATTCTCTACTTTTTAATTGCTTATTGCGAAAAATTTATACTGAAGAAAGAAACAACAAAAAACGAAACAAAACAAGAATCTTTATCCACTAGGTCTGTCCAAGCAAAGAAGACATTCTGGTAAGATGGGAATATAAGTCCAGTTCGTTCAATATTAGTTGAAAAATTATAAATTTGGTCTCAAATTGTAGGAAACATTTTGATCTACAATTTGAGACCAATTATGTAATCTTTGAACCAATATTGACCAGCTGAAGTCTTCTTCCCATCTTGCCAGAATGTCTTCTTTGCTTTGACAGACTGTACTTCAATGAATACTTCGAGATGTATTGACTTGATATAGTTCCATAATATTAAAAGTTTCGAAACGAAAATCTACATTGAAATATAAATATTGAAATCTGGATCTACAGAATAACATGGCAGCACACTGTATAATACAATATAATTGTATGCAGCAAATGTCGTACAATTTAATATTATGTAAAGTGTATAACCAATTTTTTCTACATTAAAGTACTTTTAAATTGAGGATTACATTGGGTGCTAGATGGCTTCAGTGTTGAGCGAAAGTCACCCCTACACTAGACATGTACCAAAGTAATTCTACAAAAAATTTGTGTGTCCAGTGTGTGTGCCTTTGGCTCGCAAATTGTACCAACTCGCATCCAGTGGGTACTATGGAAGCGGTTTAACGCTTTAACGCTAAAATCTTGATTATATTGATCAAAACAACATTATGAATAACTATTCCGCTGTTTTTACAATGTGAAAATAACCTTAGAAATTGCTAGGACGCTAAACTCGCTCGAATCACAGCCTGTTACTGTGTTGTGTCGGCAAATCAAGTGGTATGACGGCTCTCTCAGGAAAGTTAGAAGCGGTCTACGGAAGAGAAACTATATCGCTCTTCACGTGGTATGCTCTTGCAGACCGCTCGTAGACTGTCCTGACAGAGTTGAGATTGAATGACAATTATTCACGAACCACCAGTTTTTTGCGTACGCTTTACCGCCTTTACGTTCAATGAATTTGTTTGAACAATTAAAACAGTGATGGCCTGTTGTCCTAGAATACAATAAAATTTGAACTCCATTAAAAATTATGGCTGATAACAGAGCATTTTTCTAATCAGAAGTGCTATTGCAGATGGTTTTGTAAAAAATATATAAAATACTCTAAAACTTGGAGCAGTCATATTCATTGATTTAGAAAATGAATTTTTCTTCTGCACCTCACTTCAGGGAGTTGTTCTCAACAATTTGGAAATCGCTTTGAAGTATAGAAAAGGAAGTATATAGACATGAAACCACTGCAAATATGTCAAACCCTTCCTGTTTACAGGATTTCTAAGTTGTTATGAAGCAAAACTCTGAAATGAAGGACAAATTCACACGGCTTTAATCAAAATTCTGAAAAAACAGCTATAGCTGAGGCCCAAGGAGGTTCATGCTGAGGCCAAAAAGTTGAACGGTATCATCTGTTTCTTGTGCGCTCCAACAGCTGATGTCATTAAGCTGTACCTAAATGATGTTTTTGATATTATGACAGTCAATAGATGCTTTGCATTCGCTCTTATTAGGTTACAACACGTGCAATAGACAGACGAAACCGCCTAACTTTTTGGTGTTAGCTATACTTTGAACTGTTAAGTTGCCAACCCTATAACTGACATTTCATAGAAATCGATTGGCAGCCCTGCAGAATAACTTTTACCAACTTTAGACAACTTTTCCTAGAACATCGAAGCATGTTGTTGGTGACAGTAATCAAAGTCAGCTGTCCAATTAACAGCATTACAATAAATTCTGTCTGCAGTTCATTAGGCTTCACTTTTCAAAATATTTTTCTTTTGAGAAATGACAAAAAATATCAACTACTGTGTTTCGGTAAAGATTTTTTATCAATGAATAAGCCAGCTCCCGTCCACATTGAGACGGAATCTTCAACGAATTTCATTTCTGGATCAGTGGCCGGAATTATGGAAAACTGTTTCTTCTATCCCCTGGACACGGTCAAGGTGAGAATTTTGTTTATATTACATGTAGAAAAATAACCCCATATTGTAGTGACTATCAGTTCTTATGCTTTTTGGCATTAATTATACATTCAGTACAGAAATCATACACCAATATTGAATGGAAAGACTATATTGTCAACCACAGATTTATCAACAATTGAGTTCACCAGAAATTGATAATGTTGTAGCAACCTAAACCGGTATCTCGATTTTTAATGATTCAGTAGTTTGAAAATACACGACATGCATTTTACATTTTTTCCAGTATGATAAAAATGTATGATTAATGTATAATGTCTAGAAACTGATAGTTACTACATAAGGGTTCATTTTTCTTGAAACTTAATTTAAAAATTATAATGAATCACAAATTTTTTACATTATGATTCATCATAGCTAAAAGTTATATTTGAAATATTAATGATTTCTAATATTATTTGAAAGTTTTGAAAACACTACCAAAACTTCAGATGCTAATATTAAGTAAGTTATGCGGTAAATACATCAATAAATGAATTTTATATAAATTAAAGGAAGATATTAGTAATTCTATTACTTTAAAACAAATTTTGACCTATTTTAAAATTAGTTTTCTATATATATAGTATTCAAATCAACAAAAACATATGAATAATAAATTATTATTATTATTTCTTGTTTTTTTTTAGATAATCAGACAGCTTTACTAAGACAATTGAAAACGTTACATTGTTAGAGGCTCTTTAATACTTTTAATTATATTCGAAACTTTTTCTAGTACTTTGATTTGTTTAATAGTGTAAAAACCTTCACACTGTTCGCCGATTGTTGGGAGAAAATTTAATATTTCAAGTTTATAGGCTATAGTATAAAATTATTGTATTATTTTGCTAGTGAATAAAATTTCAATTTTTTCTAACCAGACAAGAATGCAGATTCTCTCGCCGAAATCGCGAGACGTCTACAGCAGCATTCCGCGATCGCTGTACCATCTGGTGAGAGAGGGCGGCATTAGAGCGCCCTACAGAGGAGTGGGCATTATGCTGATTGGGTGTGGACCGGCGCATGGCAGCTATTTTTGGACTTACGAATTTCTCAAAACGCACGCACTCAAACAATCGGAAGGACAGTTTGTCTATGGTAAGAGATATCATATTTACATTATACTGATTTTAAAATGAAAATGTATAAGGTAGTGATTATTTGAAAAAATATGTTTATAGCTGAAAGCCAAAAAGTTGGGCGGTTTCGTCTGTCTCTTGTACGTGATGTAACCTAATGGACAGATGATGTAGAACAGTTTATTGTCTCAGTTTATAGTGAAGAGATTGTCTCTTTCGATAGAAAAATTATCTAGGCATAGCTAAAGGATAATATTGTAGCGCATAAAAAAGCAGTCCTACCGCCTAACGTTTTTGCTTCAGCTATAACCACTATGCTACCCAACACATCTGAACTTGCAATGAGTTTTAGTCATTTTAATCCATTACAGCTTTCGAACATGAATAGAAAGATCTCAAGATTCAAAAATACAAACTGTTTTTAATAGAACTTGCATTTAAAAAGAGTTGAATATGATGGATAATTTAAAAATACATGTATAAACAAGATGACAAATATTTTTCACTACTGTATAATTATTCTTCCACTACAATTTCACTCGATAAGTTGTTATTATTTTCTTCATCAACACTCTACAATAAAATTTAAACGGCATTTTGAATACTTTTCTCTTTTCAGGAATTTGTGGATCTATTGCTACATTAGTACATGACTCAATCATGGTGCCGTGTGACAGTAAGTTTCATATTTCAATTATTTATAAATTTGATACGGTAGTTGTTTAGATTATGAATTGATAAGATAACTGTTGAATTTTTCTAAATACAGTACCTATTTTAAATATCTATCGTTCAACACCAATATAGTCAAAAAATAAATTGTTGATAATTCTCATTTTGATGAGAAATCACAGTGAATATTGATAATAAGATGAATTTCCCGCACGTAAATGAATAATCATTTTTAATTTATATCTATTGTCAACCCGAATTATGATTCATAGAAAGATTAATGCCCGGTTTTTCCAAGCACACTCAAAGTTGAGGGACCCTCAAATTTTGATGAACAGCTGACATTTTCTATGATAAGTATAGGAAATGTAGTAAACTTGAGGGTCCCTCAAATTTGAGTGTGCTTGGAAAAACCGGGCATAAGAAATTCTACTGTTGGACATTGATCTGGCTTGTGATTTAATTAAGGTGATGAGGGTGATGTAATTAATAATGGATTATTGATATTATTATTCATTTATTCACAAAACATCTCAAAAATAATATAAACATACGATATTAAGTCATGGGATGGCTCAAAGCGGCTTACATAGCATTATTAAATAATACTGACTTGAACATGAAAGGTCTTACACAAAATTTTATTTCAATTTTCAACTTAATATGAATATACAAAATGAAAATTGATGAATGAATTTACACAACAATATTGTTTTATTCTCTGACCAATTTCAAAGGTTTTCTAGTGGTATTTATCTTGATATTTTGTTGGATTTCAGCAATCAAACAACGCCGTCAGATGCAGGACAGCCGTTACCGTTCAAATTGGCACTGCATCGTCAGCATGCTGCGGGAGGAGGGGGTACGCGCATTCTATCGCTCCTATACAACTCAGATGACCATGAATGTGCCCTATCAGGTATTCACTTATTTATTTTATAATTATATTGTACATATTAAGTAAATTTCATAATATAATTATAAGTCATGACGTCAAAATTACACATTGTTGGGCGTGCCATTCAGCGTGAGAGAATTTTTGTGACAGAACAGAACCCTAACTAAAAACTAACAACAACCCAACAGAAATGTTATCTAACAACCAAACTGTTGCATTGATTCAATCTTATCTTTTTATATGAATAGATGAATTAATGAAATTTGAATAGTTGACATTGTTGACAATAACTTAATTAACAACTGAATGGTGGTAAGCTATTCGAAACAGTATAATATAAACTAATATATATATATATATATATATATATATATATATATATATATATCAGTCAAAAGTGGGCGAAGTCTCGTGCAAAAAAAGAAACATTTTTTCACTGTTCTCCTACCATTGTATTTACCATTGCTACCAGTTATAGCCTGTTCAAGCAAAGAAGACCATCTGGCAAGATGGGAAAATGGCTCAATCTCGGTAAATTTTGGTTAAAAAATTATGAATTTGATCTCAAATTGTAGGAAGCAATTTGATCTACTATGAAGAACACATTTATAATTCTTGAGCAAATATTGACCATGCTGGAGTCGTTTTCCCATCTTCCCAGAGGGTCTTCTTTGCTTGGACAGACTATAAATTACTTACTATACTTCGTCCACTGAGTGTTCGGACCTAAGCTCCTCCTCCGAGGTTCTGACGTCATGATCCGACCAGCTCACAAGCGGTCGTAATTGCCAGGAACGTAGAAATTTCTAATCGATATTGGGAACTTCAATATCGAATTTTTGAGTGGCCTTAGAAATATTGATGTTTTACATGAGAACGATCATTATCAATATCACTTGATAGAATTATAGTCGATTGAACATAATATTTCATAATAATATTTTTGTTAATATTATTTTGACTGCTCAGTTTAAGCCGGGAATTTCAAACTCAAACTACACACTACTACAAATTCAAGTAGGCCTATATAACCTAATCCAAAGTTTACATTTGCAATAAATTAATTTCATTACTATATGTACTTTGAATTCAATAAAACCAATATTTTTCAAAAGAACTATGTTATTTTGTTGAAGGTGAAACAAAGAACAAAACATATCCACCAAAAAATCTTCCATGAGAGGTTTGAATTATGTAAATCAGATGAAAGAGTGCAAACACATAAATTTTGATAGATTCCCTGAAAAGTGTAAGGCTTGCGTTTCCCAGATTTTCACAGCATGACTGTGACCTAAAAAGTAACAGCTGCAGCATGATGACCTTACTTGCCATTGGCTAAAGCCGCCTGCGACGTCAAAATGGGGGAGGAGCTTAGGTCCGAACACTCGGTGGACAGAGTATAGGTATGGCTAATGCCAAAACGTTGGGAGGTTTCGTCTGTCTCTAGTACGTGATGTAAAGTACCAACAGCTGATGTAAAGCATCTATTGTCTCTTCTGATTTTAAAAACATCATCATCTAGGCATACCTAAATGACAACTCCGATTGACAACATTAGCTGTTGGAACACACAAGGAGCAGGCGAAACCGCCTTTGGCTTCAGCTTTACCTTCTATTCATTCTCAAAAAGTGCCAGACTATGGGATCTTATGCTTCAGAATAAGTTTTCAAAAGTAAATTAATACTAAGGTTAAGGTTAGGTAAGGTAGTAAGGTTAAGTGTAAGAGGGTCCTAACTTCGCCTTTGTAAAAATTCAATAAATAAATGATTATATTCTATTCGTTTTCAGGCCATCCAGTTCACAGTTTACGAACTTTGCAGTGCAACGCTGGTGAAAGCTGACCAAGACCAACCCGAGTACAGTTTGCTGAATCACATGGGCTCAGGAGCGCTGGCAGGCGGGGTGGCCGGATTTGTAACTACGCCGCTTGATGTCTGCAAAACGCTGCTCAACACGCAACATCACAAGGCAAGTATTATTTTAATAGATTATTCTGAGGCTACTTCACTAGCTGCCTCAGTCTGTCCAAGCAAAGAAGACATTCTGGCAAGATGAGAAAGTGAGTTCAGTCCAGTCAATATTGGTTCAAAACTATACATTTTGTTTCAATAAAATTGTAGAAAACATTCTACACTAAATTTATAATTTTCAAATCAATATTGACCGAACTGGAATCATTTTCCCATCTTGCTAGAACGTCTTCTTTGCTTGGACAGACTATGCAAGACTTTCATCTAAAGAATAAATGCCATAGAGTTTATTATGATGAATAGAATTAATGTGAAATATTTTCAAATTTATTTATGTATTTAAAGAAACGTTAATATAATCAAATTAGAAGGAATTGAAATTGTTTAGGATATGGAAAACAGGTTTTAATATTGTTTTTAATTCTACGGTTTTAATACTTTGATTTGAACCTGTGTTGACCGAGCTGGAATCGTTTCCCCATCTTGCTAGAATGTTTTCTTGTCTTAGACAGACTACAGACAGCTATAAAAGACCTCGAAATATTCGAGTTTTAAATTCAATATATGTTTTACTTTGGCTGTATTTTTTGACAACTTACAAATAGATTTTGCGCATGCTGATAAGGCACGCCATTGTAAATGTCTTCTCAGCTTGGGCGAGCTATCATACACTTTTCTATGGCTAATATTTATTTTTTCAAACTATAACTCTATAAAAGAGCTTTGATAGTGGTTTTCTCATCCAGAATTTTTAATTTTATTTACAGGACCGTGTCATTGGTTTGAGGAATAGCTTAAGAACAGTGTACAGACTAGGAGGTGCCAGAGGATTTTTCCAGGGTGCCACGGCAAGAACCACCTACATGATGGCATCAGCTGCCATCTGCTGGGGAACTTACGAAAGTATGAAGTATCTACTCAAATAATGAATGTATGTCATAAAAATCATTGTGTGTAAAACTTGTATAACATTTTTTTGTGCGATTTTAGGCTTCTTTCACACTAGTGTAGTCCTGGCGTGGTTCAAACGTGATGAGAATATTTTGAATGATGAATCTTGTCTACTTTTAGAAAAAAAACTCAAGTTTAAACGCAAGTATAGTCTGTCCAAGCGAAGAAGACATTCTGGCAAGATGGGAAAATGATTCCAGTTCGGTTAGTACTGGTTCAAAAATTATGAAGTTGGTCTCAAATTGTTGAGCAGAATGTTTCGTACTATTCGAGACCAAATTTATATTGTTTGAACCAATATTGACCGAGCTGGAGTCATTTTCCCATCAAGTTGTCAATGTTGGTTCGAAAATTGTAGGAAATATTCAGATCTTCAATTTGAGACCAAATTTATAATTCTTGAACCAGTATTGACCGAGCTGGAGTTATTTTCGTACCGTACCATAATGTCTTCTTTGCTTGGACAGAATATACAAAACTAATGATCATAACCGATGAAATTAACTATTTTACAAAACTTGACTGATTTAAAATCAGTCTACTATGTTTAGTATACTATGTTTCACCTCATATATGTGTTTTGATACTTCAAGGTCAATTTACACATATTAGTACAGTTAAAATTAGTGCTCTGTGATTGGTCAATCTTATAGACCAATCATAGAGCGCTTACTTGAATGAAACTGTGACTGAACTTATAAGTGTGAATTATTAATCTTTCAAGTAAATGCTTCATTAGGTTACATCAATCATCCATCCATCAAGCAATATATCATACTATACATCAAGCATTGAGGGTTGAGTGCAAGGAAGGGCCGGCTGCGCCCTAACTTCGCCCTTCCAGGATTAAAAAAAAAGACTACCAGGATTAATTAAATTAAATTCATCCCACCCAGTTTGCACCAAGGTAATTAGAATAGAATTCTTTTCTAATTACCTTGGTTTGCACTGGTGTGAAAGAAGTCTAGAAGGTATAGTGAAGAAACTAATTTTATCAAACCAAAATTATTATTGTTGTTGTACAGAATAATCTTAAAAATAAATGTAATTTTACAAATAATTTTCGTACTTATCAATACAGACCTGACTAATTTTTCTAAACAGAGTGTGGTTCACGAAAATTCAGTGCAGAAGATTTTAAGGCAATAAATTTGATGAAAGTTCGTGCACGCTGAAAAGAGACGCCATCACAAAGTTAATGTATCGTTTCGACGTCTCTTCTCAGCGTCCGCGATCTATTGAATAGTATAGGATTTACAGTAATATTATTTGCCACATTGATTTCAACGCTCATCTAAAATATAGTAGATGGAGTGTTAGGAAAGGTATTTCAAGAAATAAGTACAATATCTATCACAAACAATTTTCATTATTCTTATTTCAATATAATAAAACAGTATAAAATACTCTAGAAATATAATAAACTTACACAAACAAAGCAACAAAAAAGCTAAGTAAAAAATATACATAGTATCAGACTTACTTGTATTTTAACAACTACATAAGATGGAACATCATTTTTTGTGAATACTGTAAAAGTTTAATTTTTATCTCAAAGTTAACATAGATTAATGTGCAATTCCTCTACTGATGTACAGCGTGATAAAGCGGTTAATCTTATTTATCTCCATTTTTAAGCATTTTACAGTATTTTGATTTCAAATCCCTGCAGAGCATTGACTACAAATAACAAAATCATACAAACTTATTTTATTTTTCAACTTTGAAGATTTAAAGGATTTAAATTTCATTTAAATTCACATTTCTATTTAATAGAATGATGACAGAACTGTAAAATCGTAATTATTTCTCCACATATAAAAATATTTACTATCAAACAGAAGTCTTGAACGTTTAAAACGTACTTTACAGCTGTGAGTTTTGAACATTAAAACAGAAGAGTAGAAAGGAACATTACATTCTATGAGGTTTGTACTCGATTCACCTTAAAAAATTCTATAATTATATATACCTAGTCACAGTTGCACAAAAGTGTGTAAAACACAGAAAAATACAAAAATAATCCACATTCTGGATTACAGACAAAAAGAGCCTTGAAACTTTAGATGTAACTATATTTTCTTCACGTTTATGCAACTAAATCCCAGTTGCACAGATATTTTTTAGTTCTATTCTCAATAATTTAACAATTTTAATCCTATGATTAAACTTGAATCCACTTTTGTGCAACCGGCCCCGAGTACCTAACCTAACCTAGTTCATATCGAAACTGAGACCGGTGTCCTTGAGATTGTCCTCCATCCACTGGTCGAATTTCGCCGACAATTCAGAATTCATGTAGTTTTTCCAGTCGCCAATCACGCCCTTGCGAATGAACTTCTCGTTGTCGTCCTTGCTTTCAAAGTTGGCGCCGTTTTTCGCCTTCAAAAACGCCTCCAAATTGAGCGCCGGATTCTCCTTCATTTTGTTGAAGCTTAGATGATCAATGAGGCCTTGGATTTGTTCGTCGCTGAGGGCCGGCTTGTTGAAGAATTTCGACGTGTCTTTGATACATTGCACGTGATTCTGATTGAAAACAAAAAAATAAAATCATTTATTCAATAATTTACAAACAGGAAATCCTATCTTACCTGCTAATAGCTTTCAAATAAGTTACTCAATTTACATCCCAAGTGCAAAATCAGAGTAGGCTATCATTTTTATTATGTTTATGAATATGTGTTAAAATTAGTCGGTCAATAACCAATATAGAACGCTAGAGCAATGGATTATATCTATAAAGAATGTTAGTAACATTTGTTTATAACTTTTATATAACAAGTTATATAATATATAAGTCTATATAGTGATACGTTATTCAAAAAAGTTATCAACATTCCGGTGTAAACGTGACATTATAATACATTATACCATCTATCATTTCCTTCTAGAATGATAGAAGGTTATGATTATATCTTCTTCAATAACTCGTATAGTCTGTCCAAGCAAAGAAGACAGTCATTATGGCAAGATGAGAAAATGACTCCAGCTCGGTCAATATTGATTTATACATTTGATATCAGATTTTAGATCAGAAAGTTTCCTACAATTTGAAACTAAGTAATTGTTGAAGTAATATTAACCGAGCTGGAGTCATTTTCCCATTCCCATATTCCCAGAAAGTATTCTTTGCTTGGACAGACTATCAAAGTTGAAACAGAATAGCTCATTGGTCACTGACAAGGTGCTATAATAATGAAGAAAATAATCACATGCCGCAACAAATAGAGTAGAAAAGTACTTAGATTGAAGGATAGCAAAATTGCAAAGTTCGTTATAGCTGTTACAGCACACGCAACAAAATTGACGGTTGGTGATCGATCGACTTCATTCAATTTTGAACTCTGTGAGGACAGTCGGCGAGCGGTCTGCAAGAGCAAATCTTCTCGAGAGTGACCTCAGCTACACTAATTCGCTTTCGCAGACAGCTTCAGGCTGTCCTGATAGTATAGGCTACTGAGCATTGAAGTTAATCTTGAGCGAGTAAGAAGAACCAAATAGGCGATTTTTTTTAGGATATTCCTTTAAGTTTTGATTCATTTTTCATTGAATCTGTTGAGGGATGATATCTGTTGAACAAGAAATGGAATAAATTATTAGAAATGAAAATGCTGTAATTATTTTTACCTTCTTCATGTCCTCGTACTTGACAAACATCACATTGTCTGATTCCTTATGCAATTTCCAGAAACCAAGAATGTGATCCCAGATTGGTCCGTATGGGGCTGTAATATGAAAATCAATATAGATTATAATAATTCATCTATAACATCTTCTCTGAAAGATATTTTTATATACCAGACTTATATATTGATATATACCAGACTTTTCTCTGAAAGATATCTAAATTTTCTCCAAATAAAAAATAGTCATATTCCATCCAATTGTTTTGAAATAAGGATATCTGGATATAATATTCAATAAGTAAAGAAATCACATTTTTTAAGTAGTCCTACTTATTATGCAACTGAACTCATGATTTTTTAGAACCAGACTTGACAGATTTTATTTTCTCTTTACTTTGTATTTAAAATGATGAATTTAACATTTTCCTGGAGACATTTTTAGAATGTTTTCCATATGGATAAGTTACTATTGAGCTATGGAAATGTAATTAATTTCATGAAAATTAAATGATTGATTCAGGAATTAGAGTGATGGTGAGAGATGAATGAATCTACAATATTTCAGGTACTTAATTATAAATTACAGCTATACATTTCTATTTTATTTTGATATACCGTAGTATAGTCTGTCGAAGCAAAGTAGACATTCTGACAAGAAGGAAAAATGACTCCAGCTCGGTCAATGTTGGTTTAAAAATTATAAATTTGGTCTCAAATTGTAGGAAATATTCTGATCTACAATTCGAGACACAATTTATTATTTGTGAACCAATATTGACCGAGATGGAGTCATTTTTTCATCTTGCCAGTATGTCTTCTTTGCTTGGACAGACTATAGAAGCAATTTCCAGAAAAGTAGCTTTTCGTCACCTTTGTTAGCCAGGAACAGTTCACAGAAGTCTTCAAAAGAGCCATCAAGGTTGTGGACTAGTTTGCAGTAATGGTAGTAGGAAACACACATGTCTTTTGGATTTCTAGCTACGTACACAATCTGCAAACAAAAACAGCAAAAATTGCGAATAGAATTCATAAATTTTTATCAAATAAGAGGAATTCTCAATCTCATCCTCCTCATGAGACGATTAATTTTTATTACAATCTAAAATATTCAGCAATTTTAAGGCTGGTATAAGACTATATTAGTTGTAATAGTTTTAGATTTATGAAAAGAGATGAAAATATGTTTTTGTACCACATATACCAAAACTATTATGGTCTGAAATCATTCAATATTAGACTATTTCAACTTGCTATTGTAAACGTTATTGTTCGAATAGGCTCAATAGTGTTAGAATTTAACATAATTTAACAAATTTTAATAAAATACTTGGGCACTTGAGTAATTTAGGCTACAATAGGTCTACACAAAAAGCTCAATCGTTAAAATTTAACATGATAAACACAAAAGCTCAATCGTTAAAATTTAACATAATAAAACTAAATTTATATGAAATGATTAGGCACTTGAGCAATTTAGGCTACAACAAGCAAGCAAGAAATTATTTGTAAACTCAATACTATGAAGGAATTTTCTGTCAGGAAATCTTTCAGTCTATCCTTGAATAATTTTTTTTTTTTTTTTTTTTTTTTTTTTTTGAGGGTGATGCCCACATGGGCTCATGGGCCTGTGCGTGGGTAATGGAAAGGATGATGATGAGATGAATGGACCTACTGCTTTAGGTGGGTTCCGAACCACCGGGAAGCGATTTTTGAGGCTCATAAATTGAATTCAGAGGAACCGGTCACCATTACAACAGTGTTGTAATTCTTCTCTCCTTGTTGAATTTCGTGGAGCAAAAAACTCTGAAAATTTGCCCCAAATGTAGAAGAGCGTGCTTCTTCTTATATCAACTGTCTCACTAGCTGCTAATCAAGTAGCCAGGTGTTACACAGCTTATTGGATTAGAGCACGTCAAAAGTAGTCAGGGCCTATCGCTAAATACTTGATAAGTAGTAAATCATTGAACATGATTGCGACATTGAAATGATGCTATAAGAATCATTGAAAATATTTTCTGGTACAAAAGTTACTAGATTACTTTAGTAACTAGATTAGTTACTAGAAAAGTATTGCTAGATCTCAGTAACAGTGAAGATTCACTTACTGTATATCCTTTTGCCTCCAAATCTCGTAATCCAACTACCCTATTCATTTCTGCACTTATCATTCGATTTTTAAAAATGTCACTCGCCCCCTTGGCCAATTTTGAGTTGCCTCATTTATCATTTATTTATATTTTCCAAAATTAATTTACCTTTGGTTTAACGGTGGCTAGCTGCTTGGGCAACAGTTCGAGAGGCAGATGAGTTTTGATGAAGCGTGGCTGTCCCTTGGGCATGGCTTCCACCAGATCTACTGAATTTCCCAGTGCCTCCTTCCACTCTCCCTCCTCATTGCCCAATACGGCCGTCAATCTGCACAAACAATTCAGAAAAAATTAGAAATTGAAAAATATCTATTCACATACGGTAACTAGATTAATAAAGATTTTAACTATGGACATGTAAGAATTGGTAAATAGTCTGTCCAAGCAAAGAAGCCCCTCTGGCAAGATGAGAAAATGACTCCAGCTCGGCCAATATTGGTTCAAAATTATTTATTTGGTCTCAAATTGTAGATCAGAATGTTTCCTACGATTGAGAACAAATCAATAAGTTTTGAACCAATATTGACCGAGCTGGAGCCACTTTCCCATCCTGCAAGAATGTCTCCTTCTTCTGGGAGAATGACTCAAGCTCGGTCAATATTGGTTCAAAAATGATCAATTCGATCTCAAATTGTCAGAAACACAAATCTCAAATTAAGACCAAATTTATAATTCTTGAACCAATATTGACCAAGCTGGAGTCATTTTCTCATCTTGCCAGAGGGGTTTCTTTGCTTGGACTATATCTACATAGTATAGTCTTTCCAAGCAAAGAAGACCCTCTAGCAAGATGAGAAAATGATCCAGCTTGGTCAATATAATTAGTTCAAGAATGATTGATTTGGTCTCAAATTGTAGATCAGAATGTTTTCTACGATTGAGAACAAATCAATAATTTTTGAACCAATATTGACCGAGCTGGAGCCACTTTCGCATCCGACTCCAGCACGGTCAATAGAGGTTCAAAAATTAGAAATTTGGTCTCAAATCGTAGGAAACATTTTGATGTACAATTTAAGACCAAATTTTTGAACCAATATTGACCGAGCTGGAGTTATTTTCTCTTTTTGCCAGAGGGGCGTCTTTGCTTGGGCAGAATCTGCTAGTACAACGGGGTTTTGTATTTGTCACCTCGAGTTGTGTTTTAGTCACATAAATTCAAGTTGTTTCTGGCGTTTTTTCGACAACTAGAACACAGCTAACAGCTGGTTTGGTTCACCTAGGTCTACTTTTTTTTGTAAGCTGTATATGGATTTCGAAATTATTCTTAGCCTAAATAGTTTTATTCACTCACTCTATCAAAGGTGTCCTAAAAATGCCCGGTTGTTGAGCGCGTTCATAGTCCAAATCGTTGCAAATGCACCAAACCATCTCTTGTGTCCATGTACTTCCTGCAAAAATTATTGATTCGATTAGAGAATACGGTAAAGTAGAAACAACATGATCGGAGTACCTAACTGCTGATCATACTCCTTCATCATTCAACCGACTTAAAGAGGAATATAGAAAAAAATAGATGACCGTGAAAGAATAACTTATATTGTATTAAAATAAAACCGTTTTCTATAAATAAAATTAAATTCTGAAACCGTAATTCTCTGTACAGTATATGTTTACCCATTAAAGTCTGTTCAAGCAAAGAAGACCCTCTGGCAAGATGAGAAAATGACTTCTGCTCGGGTCAATACTGGTTCAAAAAATATTGATTTTGTCTCAAATTGTAGATCACAATGTTTCCTACTATTGATACCAAATTAATAATTTTCGAACCAATATTGACCGAGCTGGACTCATTTTCTCATCTTTCCAGAGGGTCTTCTTCGCTTGGACAGACTATATAAATATCATTCAACCGTCATAATAAAGAGGAATACCGTAAAGAAAAAATGAAAGGTCACCGTAAAAGAAAAACTTATATTAAAATAATGAAATCTGTAACTCTCGGTATATGCTGACTAACAAATTGTGATATTATAATAATAGTAAACAATATGATGTTATATTGCTGATAATATCACAGTTCGGTTCATCTTATTAGACTAAGTTTCTCTATTTATATGTAGGTAACAAAATTATATTTCTTTACATAGATTTTAGGAACTATTGGGTCAATACAATAGATTATAAATAATTATAAATAGTGGATATTCTACGAGTTGATACTACGATTCATTTATTTGAATTAATAGAGTAACTTTTTTCGCAGTGGTTTACTGTATTTTTACAAATTTAAATTTTGACTTATGTTCATTCTTCAATGTGTTATGAGTGCTGTTTGCCTGTTACACTCAAATATGTTTAACTGTTTAAATATGTTATATTATGTGAAATAAATACTAGCTCTTATTATTATTTAAAAAACAATCGTACAAAACAGATTAGGCTACTCTACTGCTTCAATTTCTTCCATTCACATATATAATTACTATTAGTAGAAAATATTCAGTATTATTTCAAATAATACCTAATAACAATCGATAAAACGTTTTAAAATTTTCAATTCCACTTCATTTCATAAAGTTGGAAAGTTCTATTATTTTTAATGATGAGAGGTTCCACAACATCAACGTTAATTCGCTCTAAAAATTCTAATTTGAAAAATTACCAATTTCCAAGAAATTAAACTCGACATCCTACTTAATTGAGGAGTGAAAGATTATTACATCATAGAGAGAGAAAGAAAAAGAAAACTGAAAATAATGATTACAGGAAGAGGAAGCTGGTGATCTTGAAGTGAGCGAAGGATGGAGAAAGTGTTTTTTTGACCTTAGAGAGACAGAACCAGTTTATGTAATAAGATTACTCTGTAATCAGTTTAGTTGGGAGAAAGCTGTAATCTGTTTTTTCTCACGATGGATGATCGAAAAAGAGATTGGGACGGTTCCACTGGCGGCTCGTGCCCACGAAACAGGTGAAGTGCTGTACAGTAAAAGATATACGGGCACTTCACCTGTTTCGTGGGCATGCGCCGCCAGTAGATCAAGTTGAGAATTGTCATTTTTATTCTGTGTTAAGATTATCATGATAATCATATAAGTTCATGAGTCAATTTTTGTCACTAATCACTCATCTTAATGAGTAAACAAATTTAATTTCCTCTTTGAAAAACATTATTTTTTCGATTTTGAATACAATATCAAGAAAAAACCAGGCGCCCGTCCAAAAATTTATTCTATATTCCAATTCCATTTCAATTAACTCTTTCAAATCAATAAATAGAATTTTTTTCATAAAATTAATCTACAATTCAAACTGCATATTTTTTCTCAGAGAATAGCACTTGATATACTGGGGAGTGAAGGAATTTGAAGCGTTAAAATCTAAAATGTTCGATTATGATAATTAATCTATTTTTATGTCACGGTATCGCATAAAATTATGTTATTATAAAACTAATCTACAATTTAAACTGTATATTGTTTCACAGAGAATAGCACATGATATAGTGAGGAGTGAATGAATTCGATTATGATAATTATACCTACATTAATTTTATGTTAAGGTATCGCATATACATTGTTATTATTATTTAATGTAATCTTACCAGTTCGGGGAAATGAGACGAGCCACACGTCATCAGGCCTGACTTCCAAGTTCAGAATGCGCTCGCCTATATCCTGGTACTTAGGAGGTAGCAGCACAGAGCCCGGATTCACTTCGATCAAACAGTCTTTGCGTTTGAATATCGCGTCGAGCTTATGGGCGAACACGGGTTCGGGTCTTCCGTATTTGATATGCATCCTGAAATTTTAAATTAAATTATAATTAAAATTTATTCAGTTTTAAGGCTCTGTGTGTAGTTGACGCAAAACACTTCCGTCTGCTCCTTTGCGCTCCAACAGCGCAAAGTGTCAGTTTTATAGCTAAATGCTTTAGCTATCAGTTTTATAGTCTTAGCATCAGTTTTATAGTCTTATACAATATTTCCAATTAGAGTTGACATTTAGCTATGCCTAGATGATGGTTTTGAGATCAAAAGGACAATAGATGCTTTACAGCAGCTGTTATTAGGTATAGTCTGTCCAAGCAAAGAAGACCCTCTGGCAAAAAGGGAAAATGACTCCAGCTTGGTCAATATTTGTTCCAAGAATCATAAATGTGAATAGTATTAATAGATCAATTATATAAATTTCAACCAATATTCACCGAGCTTTAGTCATTCTCCCATCTTGCCAGAGGGTCTTCTTTGCTTGGACAGACTATATAACGTCTGCTCCTTTGCGCTCCATCAGCTGACGAATTTTCAATTATAGTTATCATTTAGCTATGCCTAGATGATGGTTTTGAGATCAAAAGGACAATAGATTCTTTACATCAGCTGTCCAAACAAAGAAGACCCTCTGGCAAGATGGGAAAATGACTCAAGCTCGGTCAATTTTGGTTCAAAAATAATCAATTTGATCTACTATAATTTAGACCACATTTATAATTCTTGAATAAATATTTACCAAGCTGGAGTCATTTTCCCATATTGCCAGAAGGTCTTCTTTGCTTGGATAGACTATAGTGATTATTCCTTTTTGATCGCTCTTTTATAGCTTCAACGTAAGTTTTAATCGTTCATCACTGATAATATTAAGTCCAACCAACCTTTTCCTATCGAATTGTTTGTGTAGCGTTATCGTTAAGTTGAACGCGTTATATCTGACGAAAGTCGACTGGCAAGTGGCAAGCGTTATCGCTTGCTGCTTCGTGTCTCAAACCCTTCCTTTTGGGAGGCATGTTTGGTATTGTTAAGCAAGATAAGGTTGAATTAATAGCACCACACAGAATCGAATTACTCAGAAAATTACCGATAAATTAAGAAAGGTACTCGATAAATTACTCAGGAGCAGAGCACTAGGCTATTTCTAATAACTGATTTCATAAATTCTTCACCTATACCTCTTCAACTGATCAAACTCTAACTTCGTCAAATTTTATAAAAAAATGTCCAATGTCAAATTTGATTAAAAAAAACTGTTCACATTTTACCATCTAAAACAACAAAGTTTGAGGATCTCCAAACAACTCCGCCTTTCTATCTCCGCATTACTGTATCAGTTTTGGTGAAACCTTCTTGTATAAAACATTAAAAAAACTATTTTATTTTTGGTCGATAATTATTTGATTTTGATTAATCGATGAGATTGACTTAATTATTACAAAATTTAAAAGTGACTTCTATTCGATCCTCACCAGATACTTCAAGACAGCATGAGATAATTCTTCTATCAAAACTATCTAACTTAGTATTAATTTTGGATATAAATTTTAATAATAATAATAAATTAAAATAGATTTGTTATAAGATTTATTTAGTTTGAAAATTGGTTACTTCAATGCAGCAGATTAAAAAACCTTCTTTATATGCATAAGCGTATGGTTACGCGTATAGTAGACCTATACGCGTATACTCACCGCGCGCGGTAAGAATTGTGGAGAAACAAAATTTGAGCATTATTTAATATGTTCAAATATGTTATTTAATATGTTTTAATTGTTTAATATGTTAAAATATGTTCAAAATGAACACTTATTTGATACAAAAATAATTCAAAGAGATTTCAAAAAAAATTTTCATCTGAATAAATTATTCCAATAACTTATATAAGGATAATAATAATTTGAATAATTTTATGGATACATAAAAATAATTTGATCTATTAATAAAATAGGGTAATAATTTAGCCTACACACAATTCCCCCTATAATAAAATAATATAGGTAATAAAGGGTATAATGTTGGAAAAGTTTTATTGAACAGTAAAGTATGTAAAAATTATAAAAATGAGAAATCTATGTATCAGCATGTGTTTTGTTCTTTCTTGTCAAGATTCTTAAATTGGCAAAATAAAAGAAGAGCTCTCTATTGGAGATTGATTTACACCTTGGAAAAACTTAACTGAGATTCTAAAAACAGAATATAATGATTCACACCTTATATATAATAAACTTAATTGAGATTCAAACAATTTAAACAATAAGTACCAAATGCTTACCTGTATTCAGGAGACACAAGACCGGACAAGTTGAAAAATGAGTAGAGCCGCTAAGTTCCAAAGTGCTATCACGACTTTCACAAGACACACTGAGTGTGGACAGAGGTTGTTTACACTGATATAAGCTTACAGTAGTCTAGACTGGAAGGATGTTTTGGGATTATCTAACTGGTTACCTTTCTTATTCGCTTCCCCACCTCTCATTTCTTTTGATATCTTCTTCTTCTTCCTTCCCGGTTCTCACCACCACTCCTCCATACCATTATCGCCTTCTCTCTCCCTCCCTACTTCCTTCTTCGATCTTCATTCTTACTTTGTCTCCTTGTTCCTAGATCAAAACACCGACCACTTTCACTTCAAAACTCGGAAACAAAACTGAGCTCGAAAACCGGAAGAAAGTGTATATAGCAGGTATAGGTATAGTCTGTCCAAGCAAAGAAGACCCTCTGGCAAGATGAGAAAATGACTCCAGCTCGGTAGATATTGGTTCAAAAATGATTGATTTGGTCACGCAGTTGTAGGGAACATTCTGATCTACAATTTGAGATCAAATTGATAATTTTTGAACCGATATTGACCGAGCTGGAGTCATTTTCCCATCTTGCCAGAGGGTCTTCTCTGCTTGCGACAGACTATACTTTCATTTTAGTGAAACCGATCTTGTTTTTTATCTTATTTCTAAAGTTGGAGACAACATCTCACACGCGCTTGAGAAATTGTTGTTTTACAAGAATCTCTTCATAAAAGGAATTTTAAAATTAAAGTAACGGTTCATAAAAGGGATTTTAAAATTGAAGTACTGGTACCTACCGTACAAGAATCTATAAAATTTCTTTAAAAGATGAAGACTTTATACAGGGTGTTTCAGGAGGAATGTGCAATACTTCTCAGGCTGGTTTCTTACACCAAGTAGACAAAAACGTTCCATGGGACCAACCCCCAAAAACGCTTTGTTACCGAGATAACAATGGTGGAAAATTGAGATTTTTCAAAATATATTAATTTTTCTAATTTTTTAGAGGCTTTAGTGAAGTTCTAAAATAATCAATTCCTATGTAAAACTAGGTAAGTGCATGCGGAGGCAGCCGCAAATTGAGCGGAGCGAGCTTTCTTTTTGTCCAAAAGTTTTTGAAGCGTGTGGACTGGAAAATTTGATCCCGGTGTTTTAAGCCTAGCTAAACCTAGCTGATGGTGAAAGTGACTCTTTCCATTACCATGTAATGTTATGAAATGAGAATATAAAATATGAGCAACGACCTTTAAGTGAATGTTTTCTCAAGTGAGTGTTTATTTTGATAAAATAAGGCAAGATGAGAAAATGACTCCAGCTTGGTCAATATTGGTTAAAAAAATATTGATTGGGCTCAAATTGAAGGTCAGAATGTTTCCTACGATTGGGACAAAATCAATAATTTTCAAACAATATTGACCAAGCTGGAGTCATTTCCTCTATGAGTGGTTCAACTTTGTAAATACAGTATTCGACGTACCTTTTTTTGGTCTCAAATGTGCTCTGATTGTTTAAAATAATTATTCAGTAGCAAATTATAAAGGAAAATCAATATAAACATGAAAAATTGCGAAAAAATAAGCCTATTGGATGAAATTTGGGCAAAATTTTGGTGTATTTCCACAACAAGCTTCCATTGTTTGTTAGCATGTTGAGAAATATTGAATGAATGCAAATAAATAAATAATTTTATTAATAAAGACATCAGGTAAAAAACCCATTTTGCCTCCTTCACACAGTACAATATAGTTATTTGTGTCAGTACGCAAAGAGTGATTTTGCTGCATCAGGAGAAACACTTACGCAAATTAAAATTAAAATAGTCATATCTCAGTTATTTATCATTGAATCCTGACAAATCAGGCACCATTCTATTCAGAACTAGCCGGCAGGCTCGCTTCGCTCGCCTTCTCCGCCTAGCCAGGGGGCTCCGCCGACAGGGTCCGCTGGACCCCCGACAGTATAGGCAGTGTAAGCGAGACAAACAGGCTTGCTTTGCTCGCCTGCAAAACCTCTGTCAGTGTCAGCTAAGACAAACAGGCTCGCTTCGCTCGCCTGCAAATTCCGTTCAGAAGGGATTGGAAATTTATTAAACACAGCATTTCTAGACCTAATTTGGACCTGTTTACTTAATTTCAACATTTTCTGCCAATTTGTTCTCAAAAAATCTAAGAAAAACTCCGAAAATTCTGAAAAATAGTGAAACGCTAATATGAAGTGTAACCTTTGGGAAGTATATTGGACACTTAAAGATTGAAACTTAATTCAATATCTTTCAAATTTAATTTTCAATTTTTGATTTTTGATTTTTAATTATTAATTAATTTTCAATTTTCAATTTTCAATTTACAATTTTCAATTTTCAATTTTCAATTTCCAATTTCCAATTTTCAATTTTCAATTTTCAATTTTCAATTTTCAATTTTCAATTTTTCAATTTTTCAATTTTCAATTTTCAATTTTCTATTTTCCAATTTCCAATTTTAAATTTTCAATTTTCAATTTTTAATTTTCAATTTTCAATTCTTAATTTTCAATTTTCAATTTTCAATTCTCAATTTTCAATTTTCAATGTTCAATTTTCAATTTTCAATTTTAAATTTTTCAATTTTCAATTTCCAATTTCCAATTTTCAATTTGGAATTTACAAACTTGGAACTGGTTTCATTAAATTCCTCAGGTAATTTTACATAGGAATTGATTATTTTAGAACCCCACTAAAGCCTCTAAAAAATTAGAAAAATTAATATATTTTGAAAAATCTCAATTTTCCGCCATTGTTATCTCGGTAACAAAGCGTTTTTGGGGGTTGGTCCCATGGAACTTTTTTGTCTACTTGGTGTAAGGAATCAGCCTGAGAAGTATTGCACATTCCTCCTGAAACACCCTGTATTACTTCAACTGAAGGAATTTCAGGTAGGCCTACCGGTAAAGCTGACGCCAAAAAGTTGAGCGGTTTCGCCTGCTTCTTGTGCGCTTCGACAGCTGATGTTTGCCAATATAGAGTTGTCATTTAACTATGCCTAGATACTGTTTTTGAAATCAGAAGAGACAACAGATGCTTTATATTAGGTACTGTTGTTAGAAGGGTACATCAGCTTGCAAAGGAATGCAAATAGACAGCTATAGAACCGCCTAATTTTTTGGAGTCAGGTCTACTACCAATATTTATAGTCTCTGAGGCGGCATTTGAGGAATTTAGCCTATACAAATGATACCGTACAGTATTTATAAAATTTCAAAGTTAAGTAGCCTACCGTATAAAATACTACTGAAAAAAGTTATTCTGAATACGGTACGGTACGCATTTAAAATATTCAGTGCATATAATTACATTTAAAAACATATAAATGTGTCCTTATTTAAAGAGGGTCAGAATAAAGATTAATTCGGTTTATCTTCGGAGACTGTTTTAATTTTAGTCTAATTCAAATTATTTATTGTTAGAAAATACACTAAATTTGTATCATAACGTCATTTTAAAATAATATGGGGCTATTTTAATAATGACGTATATGAATATAGTAAAATTATATCTAAACATAATCCGAAATTAATCTTCTTAACAGGCCCCGCTTGCTTATGAAAGCTTAAGATTAAAATCAACAGTGAATTTATTATTATCCTGAAAAATGGATACGGTACCTATGTCATTAATAATGATTAAATCTAGCAAAAGTTGGTAGATGACTCACATAATTTATTTCAAAATAAATGGCCGTGGATAAGCTATACATGGAGAGATCAAGCTTAAATTTGAAGCCGTGAGTTGGAAATACGCCAGATTTTTTTATGGATTAGAATTTTTAGATTTATCAACAATAAAAAAATAAAATGCATTCAAACGAAGATCTTCGGGTTATTACTTGTATCTTGTAAAACGAAATACCTCATACAATATTATTACCGGTACGTAGGTAACTTACTGTTATTGCAACAATATCCTCATGATTCAGTATTTATTTAATTTAATTATAATAATGTATTGTCTTTCAAACCTTCAACTATATTGAGAGTTTTGAAATGACGACAGCCTTTTGGTCAAAAATCAATTTTCAAGATTGATTGGTCAAAAATCAAGATTCGAAATATTAAAAATTTATTCCATATTTGATTTCTTTTGAAAGTTGAGTTTCAACTATATTCAAACAGAAACTGAATTCAACAACAACTCAACATAAAATGTGAATAGAAGGACTAATGCATGTTTTCTGGATCAATTGAGTGGAAATGTTGTTCAAAATGTCAAATACATGATCATATTGTTGTTACAAAGAATGTTATGCTGATAATTAGAAGAGATCACAGAACATTCATATTGACTTCTTATCATAGAATGAACCCTTGTATTTGATAATTGTTGTTTTTGAGAAAATATTTACAGGGGACGATTTAATAAAATTTTTCTGTAAAACAAGAAAAAGACTAACTCACAAGTTGCAAGTTTGTTTCAATGCTTTCAATTGTCATCCGTGTTTCGGATGGACACGTTAAGCCGTCGGTCCCACCTGCCTAAAAAGCAGTTGTTAGGTCGATATTATTATTATTATTGTGATATGGTTTTCTCGTTTTATAGTGCTTCTAATCATGAAAACTATTTATTCAAGATAGCACTATAGCACAATAATATACCAATACAGTCTGTCCAAGCAAAGAAGACCCTCTGGCAAGATAGGAAAATGACTCCAGCTCGGTTAATATTTGTTCAAGAATTCTGAATGGTCTCAATAGTAGATCAAATTGATAATTTTTGAACCAAAATTTACCGAGATTGAGTCATTTACCCGAGATGGTCTTCTTTGCTTTGACAGACTGTACCATACCCCAATTCTCAATATTCAACGTGAAAGAGAAGATGCCCGTTACTTAGAATTTGAGTAAAAATTTAAGAATTCAAAAATAAAAATCCTATTTACATAACCATTACATAGATGTTCACTATGTTATTAGGGCTACTGATGTATAATGAATCAATAAATAGTGAAATTCACCGTTTTCAAGTCAATTATTTAATACAGTATTGATGTAATATCTTGTGTGTGTGAATAAAAAATGTCAAGTGAATTTCACTATTTTTTGATTTGTTATACATTGGTAGCCCTAATAACGAAATGAACGAGCCTAATATAATTATCATGTGAATAGAGTTGTGGTGGCTGGAGCAGCGCATCTAGAGCCGGGCAGCTCCAGCAGCACGAGCCACCGCTTGGGAGTCGGTACCTTAATTGGAACATTTCCCAAATATTATTTGTATTTATTATAATGTGGTCACACACAGTTGACATTACTTCAAAATTGAAACCGCTCAACGCTGCCATCAGTTGAAATGAAAATATTCCAACTCTCCAATCCCATCTCACCAGCGGTAGGTTGGCAAAAGTGATTTTACACTAAAATTACCAGATTTGCGCATGCGCAGTTACTCTCGCTTCAATTGGCCATTTTGAACGAATTTCAACCATTTTGAAATGTGTATCACCAGACTATAAGATACCTCTGTATCATAAATCATCTTGAACATAAATTATAATTTTGCAATTATAAATTCCTTAGTCATATGACAAAACCACTTAAGTCCAAAACTGCAGTTTTGAGAAAATGGAGCCTAAAGTTTTCTAGTATGTTCAAACACTATTTTTAATAATATTTTTGATCCTATCACAATGAAACTTACAAAGTAGGTTCAAAATACACTTATTCATGATTCTATCGTTTCAAAGTAATGTGAAAATGTAAAATCACTGATTTAGTTATGACTTAAGTTGTTTGGACCATGTAAAAACATGACATAAGTGGAGTTAAGTCATTTTACCCGAATGAAATGAAAGACTTAAGTTATTGCTCAAAACAATAGAAATAGTAAGTTAAGTGGTTTTACCAAACCATAGATTCCCATAATTCATCTGCAATACCTGACTTAAGATGTTATAACAGTCTTAATAAAGGAAGTAGGACTTAGGTTGTTTCACCAAAATGTAGATCTTAAAATTCTACACCCGGATGTGTAATTATCTCATTTCCTCAAAAAGTGGACTTAAGTGCTTGTGTCAAATGACCAAGGAATTATTAGTATGGATTTTAATAGTGGGGAGACCCAAGGGTTGTTCCACTTTTGCCATGTAACCTGATTTCCCACAGATGGGAACATGGATAGGTTCTTTCAAAACAGAATTTATAAATAAATAAAATTATTTTAATGCGGTACCCAACGTTCTCAAATAAAAACGACCACAATTTTTCTCCAAATATATTTACATTCATATAAGATAATCTCAACATAATTTGGTTTCATCAACTAACGCACTCACAATCTTACATCGCATACGCTCACAGAAAAGCAATACAATTACTCTCTTTTCAGTCAGTCATTACAATTACATTTTTCAAACAACACCTTTTCAACATCACTATACTCATCTAGATTATTGAAATTTACAGTCAAAAATAGTGTATCGATATAATATAGTAATGCAGCATAGATAGAGTTGAAACATCGTCTCCTATTAATCAGAAAACTGGCTAAAAATGTTGTTTTCCTGTGTTATTAGTCTGCCCTTTTCTATCCTTTGAAAGGATAATAAATACAACACGCTTTCATCACTACGCACACATCTCTCAACATAACATTACAACACACAGACTCGTAAGAGAGAGACAACAACAACCATTTTTGCCAAAAAAACTATCAAATGTCATCATTTTTTCTTCATTACTCACTTAACTATTAATAATTAATCATCACCAATAATAACATCGTACTTTCACATTGTTAAGCATAGAAAAACGAGAAAAAATTAAAAAAAAAACTGTAACTACGTAAGAGTTTTTCGTGTAATATAGTTTTCACTTTACACTTTAGTTAACACTTTCGCTCATCATCCTCATAGAGGAAACTCTCAACAATGATGACTGGCCTATCACACTCACATTTGCGCACAATCTCAATCACATAATAAACGTGACTCCCTCCCTCCCTCCCGCCAACACTTCAGGTACTATTATACCACGTTCCTCGGTTAATCAAGACAGCGCTGGTTTATTATCTCGAAGGAGGCACAACAAACCCTGGCAGAAAGTTTTCAGTTAAAATTATTATTCAAACTATTACCAAATTTATTAATTAATCCAAACATATACCAAGGAGAATCCAAAATATACAGAGGAAAGCTAGTACCTAATAGAATAGAAAATTTGAGAAAAATACACCAGTTCAATAATAAGTTGAAAATAATTTGAGACCTATCAATTGGTAATAATTATCTTACTAGTAATAATTTGTAAATAATGAATGGTAAAGAAATTATATTTTTGAAATGAGCTTACTGATTTACAAAATTTTACATCATTATCTAGTAGATGGATTGAATTATTAATGATAATAAATTATTAATATTTTTAAAAAATTTAATATTTAGAAAGGCAAATAAGTCTACAATAGCTACAACAGGAAACTTCATTAATAATGAATTTGTTGAATAATGATTAATGATTTGATGATGAATTAATGATTTAATCAATATGAATAAGCTCTAGATGAACTCAAGGAAGCGCTTGGCATGGAACTATTTACAGCACAACAATTATTAAACTATTAGAATTCCAAACATGGGTTTCATATCCCATGAATAAAATTGAAATATGTCAAGTACTTGAGATACTATTCAAGTAATATCAATAATTATAATATCATTTACTGTTTTCATCACAAACTAAATATCTTCAATAAAGACTAAAACAAACAATTCCAAGAGGAATAGAGAAAAACATAAATTTGAGAACTACTGTGAAGCTAGTGTTAAAAGTTGAAAATATAAAAGAAATGAATAAATTCAAAAATTTAAGGAAGTTTAAACCTCACCCATAAATATCTTGGGAAATAGATCAGACAGATTTCGAAGATCAATATTGAGATTTTAGCAATTAATTTAATCGAGAATACTTTTTTTATTGGAGCGTTTCAAAAAAGGTAAATATACATGGAGAATATAAAAAAATCATGAATAAACTTAATAAATAGTGAACAATTGGTTATAATTCTGAGAGGTTTGTTGGCCTATGTGTACAAACAAACATAGATTATGAAAGAATTGCCAATAATGTTGAATTCTATTTTTTTCAACAAATAGAAAATAATCAATCACTCCTCGCTCACTCAGACATCTTTTCTCACCGAGGAACATTATCGAAAATAAGGTAAAACATAATTTTACGATAAGAAAACATTTATTCTCATCAACTAAGATAATCAATTTATAATATATCGATTTCCACCAGAGCATATACAAACGAAATAAACTTTCTGATTGCAGAAGTAAACGAGAAATGATAACAAGTAAATTATAAACGCATAAATATTATGTGCAATCTATTTTCACGTTTTGTGAAAAAATAATAAAAAAACACTAGACTCTTCTTTCAACTAAACTGCAATCAGCTACACTTAACAAAATCAAAAAATATATTAAATCATCATCATAAAAAACTGGACCAACTATCAGACAGGCAGGTATTGAGTTTGCCCCACTCTCATTACTAGAAAATCATACAAAACAAGAAACGCCAATTGCAATCATATTGATAGAAAAATTACACCATCAGAAATATAAGAGGTATGATCACACATTAGGGCCAACGTATTAATAATATATTCAATGAAATGCTACATCATAATATAAATTCAAACAATTAATATTCTTTAAAAATCTACAAAAATTTATATCATAATACATTATTCTTATTTCACCTGTGAATTTCCATAATATGCTATCATATCCACCAAATAAGACAAAAATTCAATTGTTTTACATTAATCTGAATTATAAATTTTGAAATAAATTTCATTTTCGTCAACTCACAGATTTCATCACGGCTGTTTAATTTCAATCAAAATAAATCGAAACATTCAAGTGACAATATTCCTGTCACAATGGGCGTCCACTAATAAATTTCCAACGAAAAATAAAAATGAATGTAGAAAATTGATCAAAACACCGTTGGGGATTTCCCAAGCGATAAATAGTTTTCTTGGTTTATTTTTGGTTTGTGTGCCTCCATCGCTTCATTCTCCCCTCCCCCTTACCTTACAATCCCCCCTCCCCTAAGCCGCCGGTAACAATCGTTGACAGTCTTCTATTTCTTTTTCTTCACCTGCAATTTCTCGACTTTCCGACACAAAACCCAAGAAGAATGGTTTTAGCAGCTGCTAGTTTTAGCGGCAGAACAGTGTTGTTGTTGAAAATAGGCTACTGGAAATTCCTGCAAATAAAAAACCGCGAAACATTAGCATAAAAATGCAGTTGCACAAGTATACAATTCCCTAAAATTCATATTCTCACAGAAAAATTTAAAAATGAAAGTAAAATATTACACCACGGATGACCTACAACAGCTCAAACATTGAAATAAAAATACTTATTAGAAAAAGATGTCATGGAACACGCAACAGACGTCATTTTTCACGATTACTCAATCTAATTGTTTTTCTGAGCAACTATTTTCGGTTGTCAATTTGATTTGACAAAAAAAGTGAACCACTTGATTCAATCTGAATTTCAATAATGTTACAAAAGAGTACATTACACGATAATAATTCGGCACTACATGATAATAGTTCTATGATCATATGGAAAGAGATGAAAATATGATTTCGTATTTTCATCTCTTTCCATACTGATGATCATAGAGCTATTATCGTGTAATACTGGCCTAATCAATTCAATTTGATTCTTTCATCATATTAATTATATTCTCACCAGTTCTGGTCTACCTAAATGTGATATAATACTAACTAGCCGGCAGGCTCGCTTCGCTCGCCTTCTCCGCCTAGCAAGGGGGCTCCGCCCCCTGGACCCCTGACAGTATTAGTAACGTCAGTGATTCAAACAGGCTCGCTTCGCTCGCCTGCATAACCTCTGTCAGTGTAAGCTGAGACAAACAGGCTCGCTTCACTCGCCTGCAAATTCCGTTCAGAAGGGTTTCAAAACTTATTGACCATAGCATTTCTAGACCTAATCTGGACCTGTTAACCAAATTTCGACATTTTCTACCAATTTATTCTCGAAAAATCAAAGAAAAACTCTGAAAATTTCGAAAAATAGTAGAACGCTAAAATTGAGCGTAACCTTGGGAACTATATCGGACATAGTTTGAAACTTGATTAAATATCTTCCAAATTAGTTTATCTATAATCTCGCTGAACCATTGAATTTACAGTAAGGCATGGTCGTATCAAGGCGGAAGAAATTTCTAAAATTTTGAAAAACCTGATTACTGGCGTAATCTTGAACGGAATTCAAAAATATCTTAACACAACATTTCTAGACCTTATCTGAACCTACCTACCAAATATCAACATTTTCTACCAATTGGTTCTCGAAAAAATTAAGAAAACGCCGAAAAACTATAGAAAAACTTGAATATTTGGCGTATCCTTGAAAAGTTCATAAAATCCGTTCTTAGCACGCGTCTAAACGTTCAACTGAACACGCCTACCAAATTTGAACGCATTCGGTTCAGTGGATTTTTAGTTCTGGTGATGAATGAATGAATGAATCAGTGCCATTTCGCTTTTATAGATATAGATATCAAATTTCATTTCCTTCTCAAATCAAAATATAAAATTTATATACAATCGTACTGTAGAAGTAAAAATAACTATTAGAAAAAAGTAACTATTGTTGGTTCTCTGAAACTCCGTGTTTCATCATTATGTTTCATAAACTCAACTTCAAAAATACCCAAACCAACTTTAAATGCTCTCAAATTCAATCATTGAAAAATATAATCAGCTTATTCATTTCTGTTATTTATTCATTCCATCAGAATAATACAATAAGGAATAAAAAGAGGCTTATTTCCAATATAACGGCGTTCCAAGAGCATCATTCCATTGTCTCGTATCGATGAGCTTCCTTACTGTATCAATTTTGGACTCTGTATCACTGCTGCGTATCAGAAAGCCACAGTGTACAGAAGGATTTATTCAGTGGTATTGCAGCATTATATAGAGCCCTATAAACTATTCCTATTGTAGGAAACATTCTGATCTACTATTTGATACTAAATTTATAATATTTGAACCAATATTGACCCAGCTGGAGTCATTTTCCCAGAAAATGCCTTCTTTGTTAGAACAGATATGCCAGAAATAATCCCGGATGCGCTGTTTTCTGATTACTATTCTCATCAGCAATTCTCAAATATAACATCAAATATTAATTATGAAATTTTTTCATTTGCGACTGAGTATAATTGAATATGTTTATATTAATAATCAATTCGAATCTCCATTTATCGCTATATAAATAGACAAAGGACTTCTGCAACTGCAAATATTGACCACGTAAATGTGACCAATGTGAATATGTTTATTTTAAATTGTGTATATTGTCAATGCAGATATCAAGTAAATGAATGAAAATAAAACTAAATAATTCAACTTCAATGATTTTCTTCATACCAATGGTGTTGTATGGTGTGGTTGGTGGTCGGGCTGAGGGTGTTAGTCCTGCATCTCCTCCTCGGGCAGCTCGTGCGGATTGAGTATGCCGGGCACCGACATCTGGATGCGTCGCTTCTCCTCCTGCGCCTTCCTCAGCGCCTCTTCGCGCTCCTCCAAAAACAAATCCGAATCGTCCTCGCCCGTGTATTCCTACACAATAATAGTTTTGATCAAATTAAAATTGAGTTACGTTATAAATCATGCATGTTGATATAGTTTTCCATCTTAAAAATGAAATATAATTATAAAAATTTTCTTATAGAATTCCTCTTGTGTTTTCGGTACTAGATTATGATAGAAATTAGCAGAAACGATTGGAAATAGACAATTAAGCATTGAGATAGCATTGATTTGTAGCAAATCAAGTTTGAGAACGCACAAAAGAAGCGCATCTATTGAAACAGCTGATTTAAAAATGATTTCAATGCTTTTGAATGGACCGATTTTCCCACTCTACATATTTACAGTCTGTCCAAGCAAAGAAGTACCTCTAGCAAGATTGGAAAATGACTCCAGCTTGGTCAACATTTGTTCAAGAATTATAAATGTGGTCTCAAATTATATGTTTCCTATAATTTGAGATCAAATTAATAATTATTGAACCAAAATTTGGACCGAGCTTGAGTCATTCTCCCATCTCGCCAGAGGGTCTTCTTTGCTTGGACATACTATACCACTTTCAAGGCAATGTCCTTATCATAGGAGGATATTATGGTATAGGTGAGGAGTACCATTTTATAAATTTATTATATTTACTATTTATTAATCATTATATTTGGTGTTTGTATAGTCTTTCCAAGCAAAGAAGACCCTCTGGCAAGATGGAAAAATGACTCCAGCTAGATCAATATTGGTTGAAGAATTATTGATTTGGTCTCAATCGTAAGAAACATTCTAATCTACAAACTGTAACCAAATAGATAAATTTTCAACCAATATTTACCGAGCTGGAGTCATTTTCTCATCTTGCCAAAGGATGTTCTTTGCTTGGACGAAGACTATAAAAAAATGTTTCCTTTTTTGAGAATAACACTTTTTCATTCAATCGTTATACATTATACCCTATTCACGATCACTTGAGACGAAATAAAGGAACGTTTCGGATGTACAGGTAGCTATTTTCGTTTGAGCTTGAGGAAAAGCCAAGAGCTGTGATTGGCTGCAGCTGTTCGACTGCGGCCGATCGTCGTATAAAGTAATACCTCTCTACACGCACACACGCGCAAAAAGTACTTCGCCTTTCCTTTATTATTTCTGCCTTTTGAACTATTTTTTCGTACAGTACTGCCTCTAAAATTCTTGTATAGTACTTTGATTCGAAAACCTTTAATTACTTTTTTTTTCTCGTTGATATTACAATATCAAAATATAACTCAATTCGAGCTTACGCACAGGCAATGTTTGCCTATGTAGGCTCTTCCTCCTATTTTATTTTATTTATTTATTTATGTTACAAATAACATTGACATTGAGAGATAAAATACCAAAGTAATTCTTGTGCTATTCTATCTTTCAATTTTATAATATGATACAGTCTGAAATTTAGGTTAGACCATGTTCAGTTATGTTTCTTCACTTCTCAATTTTTAATAGAAAGAAAGAGAAAGAGTATCTATGTTACTGCTTGTAAAATTATGAACAATGCAATTTATCTTCCAATGTTTTAGAATAGAATAGAATGACTTCTTCATTTTAATGACGTGGCGAAGTTTGGACAGCAATGTCCACTCTACCACTTAACCACGAACACTTTCAAACATAGAATTTTGAATTAAGATGGATTAAGCACCAAATTAAACAACGGAATTACACTCAATAAGCACTTAAAACTGTGAAATATTGAAATAAGTAACTAGAAATAATTTATGATTAAATTTATACTTGAGAAATTATATTAAGTCATCTTTAAATTCTGTATGTTCTGTACATTGATATATTTTGTTTTATTTTGAGGAAAATAAATGATTTTCAATTTATTTAATAGACTGACTGACCCTGATCTGTACAAGGAAGTCGCGCATGTGCTCCTTGAAGGCGGGAATGTCCTGGTTGAGGTTGAACATGCCCTGCACGGTGATTTTGATCTGATTGTCGGTGAGGTGCGGAAAGGCGTTCTTCAGCAGGTTGGCGACAAACTCCTGGACAAACTGCACGTTGTCGGCGGGTGTGCCTTGGCCGGTAGGCACGCCCAGCATGCTGCACTCCACCAGTCGGAACATGTACGCCAGAATCGTGCAGTGCATGTTCAGACCTGTAAGACACGACACACATTTTTATACAATTGTACAGCGTTATGCAGAAAGGAACCAACCCACAATCAACTACTTCTGAGTTATCCACAGTACCAAAGTTGAAACTGCAATGATATAGTCTGTCCAAGCAATGAAGACATTCTGGCAAGATGGAAAAATGACTCCAGCTCGGTCAATATTGGTTCAAAATTATAAATTTCTTTACAAATAGTAAATCAGAATATTTTCTAGAATTTGAGACTGGATTGATAATTTTTAACCACTATTGATCAAGCTGGAGTCATTTTTTCATCTTGCCAGAATGTCTTCATTGCTTGGACAAACTATTATCCAATCAGGTATTCCGATTTCGTGAACGTATGTATATATGTGCTTTCAATATTGTAGCTTAGATATTCAAACACATAAGAAGCAATAATTATTTCCCCTTTCTGCAAAACAACAAATCATTCTTTTTCAATGGAATATTGGGAACCAGGCACAAATTTCCCGTTTTATGAGGGTTGGACCCTTCAGCATAACTGCGTCACATTGAAATTAAACAATTAGAATAATGTAGGTGAAAAAAACGTTATCCAACAGAGGCAATGGAACCATTTCCCTATCCAGGTCCCTTATATGACGTAATTTTACGGCTGTTCAATTTCCTCGGTTTTGTTCAACTGACTATTGGGTATGCAGTAATAGATGCAGGAAACAACTAAGACACCTCCATATTAGATGAAATGCAACACAACAGAACGTTTGATTAAACCAATGTGACAGGTTTAGCATTAAAGAAGGCGAAACAAACGCACACCAGATGAAGTGGAACGGCTTGAATCATTTGGCAAGTTCGCTGTTCCAGATAAACGTTTGGTTGTATTGCGATTCAAATAATTGGCTTAGATGCCTGTTTCTTACTAACTTGTAATGGTGTTCAGAAGATTTACTACCTGAAATTTCAGAAATAACTCTTAAAGACTAACAAAGTACGTCCAAACAAATTCTGGCAAGATGGGAAAATAACTCCAGCTCAAACAATATCATTGGTTAAAAAATTAGAAATTAGATCAGAATCTTTCCTACAATTTGAGACCAAAAAGTTTATAACTTTTAAACCAACATTGTTCAATCTGGAGTCATTTTCTCATCTTGCCAGAATGTCTTCTTTGCTTGGACAGAGACTTTACCTAAACAACATAATAGTCTTGTCGAGCAAAGGAGACATTCCTTCAAAATGGCAGCTGCTCAATGCTTCCAGCAGTCGAAATTAAAACTGTCCCACTCTCACCATCTGTCTCTCATCACATCTCACCACTGGTATGTTGGCAGAAGGGATTGTAAAATTAAATAAGGGAGTGTAAACTTATCAGATCCGCACATGAGTGGTTAAACTCTCGCTTCAATCGGCCCATTTTGAAGGAATATCTACTTTGCTCGACAAGACTCTACCTCAATTATAAACCTTAAAGGTTTATAATAAAATCTTCATTATTCTTCCAATAAAGGAAATAATTTTTCTTTAGAAATTTTAGATAGAGAGATTTGATGATTTAATGCATTCGAACTCGAAAGGAAATTGGACATAATCAAATCCTATTAATTTTTCTCCCAGTAATATTCAATTTACCTGCGGTGTGTGAGGTATCGGTTAGTACAGAGAATACGTGTTGCAGGATGTCAGTGAAGTAGGTGCAGTAGAAGCTTCGCGCCGCCGCCTCGTGCTGCTTCACGTTCAACAGCAACTGGTAGAGAATCTACAAACAAAAACAAACATTTTTCAGTAATTTGTCGACCAAAAATACACACAAATACAGAAAAATGAAAACAAAGTCAAGTAAATGTTCGTTACTTCTAAACGTAATGTATCTTATAGAGATCGGAAATAGTTATCTGTTTTGTTTTTGACAAATTGAGACCAATACTACGCCACGATGTTAGGCGGTTGGCGAATGACTAATATCAATTCTCAGCTCTCTCAGGGCAGTCGACGAGCGGTCTGCGAGAGCGGATTGAGTCCAGAGCAATATCAACAGAAACGAAGTTAGACAGTTGGCAAATGACTGTTGTCGATTCTCAGTTCTGTCAGGACAGTCGGTGAACGGTCTGCGAGAGCGGATTGAGTACAGAGCGTCCGCAGTCATACTAATTCACTCTCTAATTTCTTCATTAGAAAAAGCAATATTATAAATGAACTAAATGATTGAGTATCCTGGTCTTTTTTAAGGATAAAACCGACAGATATCGGCATCGGTAAACTTTCATCATCTTTCATTCACCATGTGGACATCATCATTCACTCACTCATTAGCCTATTAACTTTGCTTAAAATACTTGCTATCAAGTCGCAATTGTAACAATAAATGAAACGTTGCAATAATAATATCAAGCTACTGATTTAACAGCTCCAAAAGTAGTTCCTCCACACACAGGGTCGATCCTAGTTCGAGAATACAGTATACTAACAGAGTACACTAATACTCTGTATAGTATAGAGTAGATAGATATATTTCTTGAGCCAAGGGCACACAGGTGCAGAGACTCACGTCAAAATTACAACATAGTTCAAGTCAATAATAAATTGATCAGGGGTAGTCTTGTCTAAATGGTTCCAGTAGTTGTTGAGCATTGCAGGAAAATGATGGGCTCTGGCAGCTGGAGAAACTCGTCAACTTTATAAAATGGATTTAGAGTACAGTGTGTACTTACATTGAGCCCGGTGTCGGCCACGTTGCGCATGGTGTGCTTGAACGCCCATATGATGGAGTCGAGCACCAGCTTGAACTGGGCGGGCGGAATGCTCAGGAAGGCCGGGAAGCAGTGCGTGTTCACAGCGTGCAACAGCAGGTAGAAGTTGGTGCGGTGCTCCGGGTACTCTTCAAAGTTCTTGTTGATCATTTCCAGGGTGCACTCGAACACGGCGTCGAAGATTTTCGGCACCTAACACATAACCAACACAAATAATTAATTAATTCGAATATCCATTTATTGCTATATAAATAGACAAAGGACTAATACAACTGCAAATATTGACCAATATTGACCAATGTACTAAATAGCTGTTGGTGTACTGCAATATCTAATAATTATTCCATAATTGAAATCGAATTAATTTATTCTCAAAAGTCATAGTAGTAGCCTACATTACAAAATATATATATATATATTGGGGCCTCCTCTTGCAGGTATAGTCTGTCTAAGTAGAGAAAACATTCTGGCATGATGGGAAAATGACTCCGGCTTAATCAATATTGGTAGCCCGAAATTGAAAATTTGAAACCAAATTCATCATTTTTGAACCAATATTGATCAAGCCATGGAGTCATTTTCCCATCTTGCCGCAATGACTTCTTTGCCTAGACAGACTAAATGCCTGACAAATAGGTGCATTAGTATCCATCAAGTATTATATATAAGAGGTAGTTATATATTTGATGAAATTTGATTCAAACTTTAACAGAACAATAATTAAATTCATAAATACTTCAGTTACCTACCCAATAAAGTTAAACTTCCATGTGAATTCAGAGTAAAAGAGAGAAAGCTGATATTCGATACTATTGTTACATTAGATTAATAGTAGAGACAATTAGACAGAGAAACAATTAAAAATTAGATCGTCCATATAGTGTTATGCAAGTATGGTCTGTCCAAGCAAAGAAGACATTTTGGCAAGATGGGACAAAGACTCCAGCTCGATCAATATTAGTTCAAAAATAATAAATTTGGCCTCAAATAGTAGGAATCATCATGACCTACAATTTGAGACAAAATTTATAATTTTTGAACCAATAATGACCAAGCTGGAGTCATTTTCCTATCTAGCTGGACTGCATTCTTTGCTCGAACAGCCTACATGCCTGTGAAAGAGGTAAATTAGTATCAGTTAAGAGATCCATTATAAGAGATAGTTTTGAATTCGATGGATTTTGATTCAGACATGCACAGAACAACAATTAAGATACTCTCGTTACTTAAAAGTTCCACGTAGATTCAGAGTGAAGAAGATTGAGCTGAAATTTGATACTACTGATAAATAGTCAGTCCAAGCAAAGAAGAGCCTCTGGCAAGATGAGAAAATGACTCAAGCTTGGTCAATATTTGTTCAAGAATTATAAATGTGGTCTTCATAGTAGATCAAATTGTCTCCTACAATTTGAGATCAAATTGATAATTTTTGAAGGAAAATTGACCGAGCTCGAGTCATTTTCCCCATCTTGTCAGAGGCTCTTCTTTGCTTGGACTGACTATACATTAGATGATCAAAATAGTGTTATGTTGCAGGTTTAGTATGTCCAAGCAAAGAAAACATTCTGGCAAGATGGGGAAAATGGCTCCAGCTCGGTCAATATTGGTTCAAAAGTATTATATAATTGGCCTCAAATTGTAGATCAGAATGTTTCCTAAAATGTGAGACCAAATTTACAATTTTTGAACGAATATTGACCGAGCTGGAGTTATTTTTCCACCTCGTCAGAGCGTCTTCTTTGCTTAGACAGACCATAGTAGAAGAGCGTACCTGGCTGGTGATGTGATCTTCAAGTTTGTTGACAATTGTGGCCATAGCTGAAAGGACCTCGGGCTCGCGCGCTGAAGGCACCGAACACCGGTTGTAGTCCATCAGCACCGCATTCAACAGCGGCGGAATAAAGTTCTCCAACACCTATTCACAAAATAAACACGCACACATCACAATAACTAAACTAGAATTCACAATAACAACAACATCTTTAAAAAATGAGAGCCTCCTATTATACTCCTCATGGAGCTAGCACTGAGCAACACAAAGTGATACAAACAAAATTGATTCAACAAACTGGATACTGTTAGTTAATTGTAATAGCGACAGTGACAACCCAACACTGTGATTATAAACTAGAGTACCCAACAACAATATATAAGGTATAAGAACCACGTCGTATTGTCTCATAAAGCAATGAGAAGAACAAAGTGATATACTGGATGCTATATAAATTCATTCTGAACGCGATTGTCGAAAACTAACTCCCGTCTTTCGGAGGAGACGATAAGCCGTCGGTCCCGACTACCTAAAAAGTAGTCGTCATCTATCATCCATATCATTACCCACGCACAAGCCTATGAGCTCATGTGGGCTTCAACCTCATAACAACAACAACAACAACAACAACAACTAACACTGTGATTGGTAAGAATATAAATCAAGTAGGCCTACTGTCAATTGTATAGCCTAATAAAATCAAATATTTATTGTTGTTGTCGAACATTACAAATGTTATAAACAAACGTCAAATTATGAAGCTAAAAAAAACTTACATATACTAACATACATAACAGTCACATGTTTACATTTTTGCTAAAATAACTCGACAATTTTATAAAAAAATATGTGCAAATGTGGACATGAATTTTTTGAGAGGTAATTTCTCATTCTTTGAAGCAATTTGTTGATAATTACGGCTTTTGAATGATTTATGCAGCCATGGCGTAATTAAGTTATTTCTATTTCTAGTTATATGTTCATGAAGATGACCATGTCTTGTTAATAAAAAATGGTAGGTTAATTCAGCAATAAATCAAGCACAAATAGTAGCTAATGATAATGGTATGAATAGTATTAAAAATCGGTCAGTGTGAATATTGTTTGATAATAGGCGTATCAGAGCAGATAGTAGATAATAGGAATAAGGAGACATTCGATTTGATAAGGAGCATACATAGTTTAATGAATGCAAGGTACTACTACATATAAATACTACAAATTTATAATTATTCTACTCTATTAAGCCAACCAGACATGGTAATATATCTAATCTCATCAGCCTAGTTGATGCAATTTTATTTCCAGTTCAGATTTGCTTTTGAATCACATTTCACTAAAATCAAGCACTTGTGAATGATGAAGAGTTTAATTCCATCTCAATTCAATTAATGGGGTATTTCACTGAGGAAGATTTTCAAAGCCAATCCTCTTTTGCAACTCTAATTGAGCAACGCTAATGCTAAATAAACAATGCTTCTTAGTTCAAGTTAGATGTCCTCACTAGGACTACTACTTTCTTTATTCTTTCTTTGCAATTGCGACTTGATTTCCAAGTATTTTAAGCAAAGGATGAATGAGTGATGATGAATGATGATGATGACTTTTACATACTGACTGATTGATTGAATTCTACTTGCATAGCTGGATTGAGTGATACAAAGTTTGATTTTTAGCGAAAATTCAAATAATTATCTAATAATTATTATACCATTTTATAGTCTGTCCAAGCACAGATGAACCTCTGGCAAGATGGGAAAATGACTCAAGCTCACTCAATATTGGTTCAAAAATTATAAATTTGATCTCAAATTGTTGGAAACAATTTGATCTACTATTAGGACTACATTTATAATTTTTGAACTGTTATTGACAAGCTGGAGTCTTTTTTCCATCTTGCCAGAGGCTCTTCTTTGTTTGGACAGACCATACATACTGATTGATTGCATTCTTTAGTGATATAGTCTGTCCAAACAAAGAAGACATTCTGACAACATGGGAAAATGACTCCAGCAGATACATTTGGTTTCAAATTGTAGATCAGTATGTTTTCTACAATTTGAAACCAAATTAATAGTTTTTGAACCAATATTAACCGAGCTTGAATTATTTTCCCATCTTGCCAGAATGTCTTCTTTGCTTGAACGGACTATACAAGGATAGATTTTTCAGTGTGACAACATACCATTTGATGGTCGGTGGAGAGACTGATCCAGTCTGAGATGAGTTTGAGCGTTTCCTTCTTCACCACTCGCATGCTCTTGATCAGCGGCTGCTTGGTCACACTCTCGCCGTTCAACGCTATCGCCGATATTATATTCGAGCTCATCACTTTATATACATTCAACATATCCAGGTAGATGCGTCCCAACTGAAACACAAACAGAAACAATTTTTTTAAAAATTCGACACAGTCAACGTTCCATAGCAAACATTGAAAAAAAATCGACCTAGTTGTTGTCAATGTTGTAGAATTGTTCCTTAATGAAATAAAACACACACTGATATTCTCAATTCTACCGTTCATTTTGGTACATGACCATATACCATGTGACCACGAAACTATGCTCTTGTACCAGAATAAACGGCAGAATTGACAATATCAGTGTTTTATTTCACAAACACTTTTGCTACGCTAGGACTAAAATCAAAGTTGAAACAGTATTTCATGAAAGTCAAATACAACCATATTCATTTCTTAGATCCATAAGCTCACATAAAAATTCATCAAACATGAAATTAAACTTGAAATTATAATAATATGCAGTGTCTTTTAGAGCTGACGCCAAAAACAGAGCGGTTTCGTCTGTCTCTTGTACGTGACATAACCAACTAACAGCTGATGTAAAGCATCTATTATCTCTTTTGATTTCAAAAACATCATCTAGGCATAGCTAGATGACAACTATAATTGACAACATCAGCTGTTGAAGCGCACAAGTAGCAGACGATACCACCCAACTTATTGGCATATTTTTAAATAATCCTAACAATATATCCAATAAGTCACACAATATAGAACATAATGTAATCAATTCATATCAACCTACTGAATCCAGACAATCAACATTCCTGAAATAGGTTATTTATTTAAAATTCAGACCAGATAAGATTATACTGCACTATTGGAATTGATAGGATTAAAATGGATATTACAATACATCAGCTTACATCTCGAGCTGTACTTAACTGGAATATTGTATTCAAAATGCTATACATTCAACTCCAGCACAAGAGGATTCAAGTTCAAGTATTCAAAATTATGAAACTAACGTACCGGTAATGATAAAGTGAATTAGAGAATCAATTTACTCACTTGAGCCACAAACGGATGTCCCAACGCTTTACAAGCTCTCACATTTGTTTTCAAAATTCCCGCCAGCTGTTTAACTCCTTCCGGATCTTTCAGGTAATCTACATTCTGCAAAGAAAAATCGTATTGATGACAATAATTTTATTATACATGCAAAATTAATACACTAACAACATTGATAATAATGAAATAGCACTTATTATTCAGCCGAATTACAAAAACTTAGTTTTGAGATGTATAGAATACAGCAGAGAATGAAAAATTCAGTAGTTACTACAAAACTGAATATAAAATATTCCATTTATTCATTCATTATGAGTGAGTGATCTATGACAGACCAACTTGATCTTCATCAACAGGAGTATTCTAGCTGACGTCTAACAAATAGGCGGGGTTTCTGTGTCTTGTACGTGATGTTAACTACTAGCTACTAGCTAAAATGTAAAGCATCTATTGTATCTTTTGATTTCAACATCATCTATACATAGCTAACTGACAGAAGCCCCACATCGATATCTTGAACAATTTCGTATCTATGAACTGATTTGTAGTGAATATTTCTTATTAATAATTGAAATAACTTTGAAACGGTTTGATATAATTATATCGATGTGCGGTTTGGCATTCAATTTCTCTTTAGAATCTGCATCATAATTATGTATAACATGACCACCTTCCCATTTGTAAAAAAGTTGGATTAAATATGGCTTGACAAACTTACAATACCAAAATTGAGTAGCATACTATTCCCTACGTCACCCACCATCAAATTGCCTTTGTACAGAAATATTGATCAGTTTCCAAACTTTTCACGTACCCTGTGATATAGTATTGCATTAATATAATGATTGTACCAATGGGATGAAATGAATGAATAATAATCATTCTTTATCATTATTGCAAAACTTACTTTGGCAGCATGGTTGATGATTTCGTCCCAAATTTGATTGGGGAGTCGCATGTACTTTTCGATGAGCACTTCCTGTTGCACCTGATCCACCTGGGCGCTGATCATGTGACCCACCGCCTCGTAGAACGTGTGCACCTGAAACAATATTCAAAATGAATGACAAGTTGAAAGAAGAAAAATATTTCTAGAGGAACAACCTCAATATCTTGACAAAGAAGAGATAGCCTCTTTGCACACAAATATTACGAGTCCGTTGGTAGTATTTAGAGTAGAATTGCGAATTCTTATACATTGATTCTTAACTTAATTTGCAGAAAAAATTAAATCGCTCATATAGTCTGCCCAAGCAAAGAAGACCCTCTGGCAAGATGGGAAAATGACTCAAGCTCGGTCAATATTGGTTCAAAAGTTATCAATTTGATCTCAAATTGTAGGAAACAATTTGATCTACTATTAAGTCCACATTTATAATTCTTAAACAAATATTGACCAAGCTGGAGTCATTTTCCCATCTTACCAGAGGGTCTTCTTTGCTTGGTCAGACTATACTAACGTAGATGATGATCCTTGAAGAGTTGAAGAAGAATCTATCAAGAAATAGACGAAATTCCATTGCAAATAATACAAAGAAAAAGAACACCTGAAAGATTGAATTCATTCCTAACACACGGATAACAGTCTAGTGTATTCTATAATAATATTATCGCCTGAAAGTTGAAGTTTTTCATAATTTTGTTTAAAAAAAGGAGACAAAGGAATTAGGGGGGGGGCACAATAATTGTTCAGCGGCTTCGTCTGCCTCTTGTACGTGATGCAACCTATAAACAGCTGATTTAAAGCATCTACAGTATCTTTTGGTTTCAAAAACACCATCTAGGCATTGCTAAGTATCCGCCAATGCAAATAGTACAGAGAATAACACATAAAAGATTAAATTCATTTCTTGGTGAACAGTGTATACTAAACTATTAACTTTTTTATATACTACAATAAACTTTTTACAATAAATTTTAGTGAAAAAATGACGCCGAAAAAAGAGAAATGATATAGTATTAGGGGGGAATATTACCTGCTGCGAGTGCAGATCGCAAATGATGGTGTTGATGGTGCTGAGTATTTCGTCGATGAAGGGCACCACCTCGCCGGCCTGCACCATCACAAAATGGCGCTTGCACTTGAACGCTATCTTGATAAATGTGTCGCACGCCATGTCCTGTACACCGTCGTGTGTCTCTGCAACAACAAGTTACAATTTATTCATCAATTTTGTCTTCAACACAACGATAAAACTAACAAAACTATAATTGATTAAAATCTTACAAAACCATTTATGCATTGGTTTTCAATTATCTCGCCTAAAACTTTAGAAATTAACGGCTCGACCACAATAAATTGCTTGACCCACAGGTCAGCTGTGTGGTGTGTCTGATTGTTCAGTGAAACGGTTGCTAGGTGATTGTGATTTTGTGAATTTATTCTAAAAATTGATATTAATACTTAGTCAACGAGTATCAAGTAAGATTTTTGACTCCTATTTCGATTAGCTTAGTTTCTATTGGAAACTTGACGTAACAAAGTTCAGCGGTTAGCAATTGATAGCTATCAATTCTCAGCTCTGTCAGGACAGTCTGAAGCTGTCTTCGAGAGCGAATCAGTATAGCTGGGGACGCTCTCGCTTCAATGTACTCTCACAGACAGCTTGCCGACTGTCCTAACAGAGCTGAATACAGGTTTCCCTGTATACTCCCATAATATTGTAGAAAAAATTATGATAAATTTCATTATCAAATTTCACTTTAACAACAGTAATCAGTTATATTTACTAAACGTTATAATCAACTGTTCAAGTAGGATGGAGACAAAAGAAGAAAATAATAATAATTGTAAAATCAACTTACCGTGCATAAACTCAAACAGCTTGTTGACAACGGTCTTGAGGAATTTCCAATGCGCCTTCAAGAAGCGCGGATACTGGCCGACCACGTACATAATGTTGGAGGCGATGATGGCCTTGTTGTCTTTGCCCTTCTTCTGTTCGCACAGACCCAGCAGGTCCTTGATCACAGTCACCAGAAACCGTTTCTCATCCTCCTCGTGCATTGCGCCCGAAATACTGCCGATTGCCCAGCACAACTGCAATTAAAATCAAAATCTAATCAAATTCAAAATCACTTTTATTCCGCATAAACAATAATCAATAAACATGGCAGTATTTATTTATTTCAATTGACATTTTCACACAATCATTTTATGATCGAGGAAAAAAAGAGGATTGAACGCTTTCAATTTCTTTCTCAATTTTAAATTAAAATGTGATATCCAAGGTAATAGATTTCATGATGAAATTTAACACAGATTTGTGTTTATTTCATCATGGAACGTTTCTACAATATCGACCACAACTCAGTTGAATTTCTAATAGATTTCAATTAACCTACGCTTCAACGAAGATTTATGCCGGGTTTTTCCAAGCACACTCAAAGTTGAGGGACCCTCAAATGTTGATGAACAGCTGACATTTTCTATGATAAGTATAGGAAATGTAGTAAACTGTAGTAAACTTGAGGGTCTCTCAAATTTGAGTGTGCATGGAAAAACCGGGCATTAGTCTGTCCAAGCAAAGATGACATTCTAGCAAGATGGAAAAATGATTCCAACTCGGTCAATATTGATTCAAAAATAATCAATCTAGTCTCAAGTGGTATAGGCTACATAAAATTGTTTCCTACGTTTTGAATCCAAATTTATAATTTTTAAACAAATATTGACCAAACTCGAGTCATTTTCCCATCTTGCCAGAGTCTTCTTTGCTTGGACAGACTATACATGACATTGACCAATCACAGAGCACTAATTTCAACTGAACTAATATGTTGCGTAAAATGACCTTGAAGCGACAAAACACTTTAGATTCATACCCTTAAACATGTATAATTCATCAGTCAAGTTTTGTATTCATGTCAAGATGGTTTATTTCATCGGTTATTGGTATTGATTTTGTATAGTCTGTCCAAGCAAAGAAGACATTCTGGCAAGATGGAAAAATGACTCCAGCTCGGTCAATATTGGTTCAAAAATTACAAATTTGGTCTCAAATTGTAGAAACCATTCTGCTCTACAATATATGAGAACAAATTTATTATATTTGAACCAGTATTAACCGAGCTGGAGTTATTTCCCATATTGCCAGAATGTCTTCTTTGCTTGGACAGACTATACTTATTAATTTACTGGAAATAATGCAGATGTATATTAATGAATATTGCTATCACCAAAAATTTAAGGGGTTTCCTAGCTGATGTAACCTGTTAACAGCTGATTTAAAGCATCTATTGTATCTTTTTATTCAAAAAACATCATCTAGCTCTAGACACAGCTGAATGGCAAAAATAATTGACAACATAAGCTGTTGGAGTGCAAAAGGAGCAGACAAACCTTCCTAACTTTTGAGCGTCAGCTATACAATTCATTTCGATCAAATTGACGGTCCACACATAAAAAAAACAAGAAAACTATATTGCACCAACCGTATTGAGGTTCTTCCAGGACCACTCGGTGCCGTTGACCTGGTTCTGCAGTTTCTCGGTCATGACACGCTCGGTGTCGGCATAGTCCAAATGCGTCAGGTAGACAAGGGTTTCGCGCATGTTCTTGTACAGGTTGATGGAGTCGGTGTCCTTCATGAACTCGCGCACCACCTCGCCGTTGTCGTTCTCCACCACCAGCACTTCTTCGGGCTTCGCCATACGGCTTATCATTATGTACCTCACCTACAAGTTCAAAACAAAATCAATTAGTATTAGTAGTAAATCATTATGAAGTATTTTCATCTTTTATGAATTAAACAGTTCAAAACATCATAAAAATAAAAAAATTAATGTGAATATTTTTAATTCTATTTTCATAACAACCTTTCCTGGTTTTAAATTCATGATTTTTTCATAGTGGTGGTTTTTACTGAGTGAATATTGAAAAGGGACATAAACTGAATTTGGACATTTCAATAATTTTTGAATGAAAAAATATGTTTGCCAAAAACGTCTTCTATTCCAATTTAGATAAAAAATTTGCATATTCAGGTTATGAACTCCCTTTTCAATATGATTCGCTTACACAATATAAACTCAGAAAAACAAAACTTAGGAAAAACTATCAATTTAAAACCCAAGGTTGTCATGAAAGCTAAATTAACGTTTTAAAATTGAAAATATTACCAAATATTCACTGAACCTTCAAAATTCCGAACAAAAATATTTTCCAGGTGCTATGAGCAACAGGATCATCTGTATATTGAGAGGAATTAGATGTTCAACATAGGGACAAATGAATACAGAAATAAATCATAGGATTAAATCTGCGTGGAATAATTGGAAAGACGTTTCCAATTGCTATGTGAAAGGAAAGTTAGGGTAAAAGTGAAGGGCAAGGTCCATAAAACAGTTGTAAGGCCGGCAATGATCTATGGTGCGGAGACATGGCCTATAAAAAAGGCACAGGAAAGGAAACTGAATGTGGCAGAAATGAAGATGCTTAGGTGGATGTATGAAGTCACTAGACTGGATAGGATTAGAAATGAAATCATCAGAGGGGCAACTAAGGTGGTAGAAGTGTCCAAGAAGGTCCAGGAGAGGAGGCTCCAATGGTATGGCCATATTAAAAAAGAGATCAACAATATCTAGGGAATAGAATATTTGATATGATAGTAGAGGGTAGAAGAGGGAGAGGAAGGCTGAAGAGAAGCTGGAGGGATTGTGTGGAGAGGGATTTGAGAAGCAGGGGAATGGAGATGGATGGTGGTGAATATGAGGACAGAGACACTTGGAGGCGATTGACCAGAAACAGCGACCCCGTATAGAAACGGGAATAAGCTGAGGAAGAAGAAGAATATGTTCAACATAGGAATAAAATTCATTGGATGCCTGCCTGCTGGCAGTAGGAACGAAATAAAAATTACAAAGTATCAGAATTTACTGAAAAATTACTTGATTGATTTGGAATTGTACAGTTTTGAAGAATTTTATATTGTTAATACATATTAAATTTAAACTACTGTTGATACACAATTTTCTGAATTAAATTTATTTAAATTTTATTATTTTGTTGAAACTAACAATAAATAATATGAAGACGCGTTCATGTACATCTTGATGTATGTATTGAATGAAGAGATTTTATTTGTTGATCAATTGAGTCAACCTTGGGCATGATTTGTATCCTCATCAACATAATAAATTCAACAAATTTTAGAGAAAACAGATGCCGAACCAACCTTGGGCAGTACATGGCTGTAGAAGTAGCGCCGCGTAGTGGTTTTGGTGTTGTTGGGGGTGGGGCTGTTGTACTTGTTGTGCAACAGGATGGGATGTTGGGCCGAGAAGGGACTCTCGCGGTAGAGGTCGGCGGCCAGGTCGTTCCAGTACTCCAGACAGATCTTGAAGATCTCCACCTCGTCCACCTCGGAGATCAGTACTAGGTAGTGTAATGCCTACAACAACACACATTATTCATTTAATAAAATACAATAAACTCATTAGCGTAAACACATAGACAATAAAGTCCAAAAACTATTTCGATAAATAGATATTTGAAACAGAGGTTAATCACAATTTTTACACTTGAAAATTAAAAATATGATACGATTATTAATACAATATGCCTACTGTTTATTAATATAATATAGATATGATATTACATACAATACATCTACAGTCATAATTCATTATATGATCTTTGTATTCTTGTACTTTGCTGCTCACACCAAACGCATTTATATAACTTAAATATAATAACAAACTTACAGATTACAGTAGAACGTCAATAATCCGGATTAATTAGGACCGGACCCCAAGCGGATTATCAAACTATCCGGATTATCTTACAAAAAAGGCCAGCATGCCACTATTTGAGAAAAAACTATTTTAAAATTGTATAATAATAGAAAATTATCTCCTTCGCTTTGCTGAACACTACAGCATGTATTCTCTCATCGTCCACTCTCTAGTAAAGGGCAGACGGTACAAACATTTTTATTTCTTGCTGGAGACAATTCCAGATTATTGACGGTCCGGATTTTTGATGTCCGAATTATAGACGTTCTACTGTATGTTGATTTAGTAAATTCAACTGCCAAGCTATTTCCGATATTAATAGGGTTAATATCAAGACCAGATTCCGTCAATAACCATACAAAAATGTTGCAAAAATTGGCTTCATGTGCACCTTCAACGGCTTCATTCAAGTGAATACGACACTTCTATTGTTATTTTGAAAACAAAACGGTCTTTTCCGATTTAAAAATTCCAAAATTGAAATTTGAAATTCCAAATCTACACTTTGTTCACAGAATGTCTGGAGTGAATTCGAGCTTCAATGTGTTTGAATACTTTCTTGAAATCAGCTTTACAACATTTAAAAAAACTGTGTCACAATCCTCTCTAAAAAAAAACTCTGAACAATGCACTCCAAGCAGTTTGAAAATTACTTTTTACATAAAACTAACTATGTCAAGTTGACTTGATCAAGTGGATGTGTCGTCTGCTGAATATCCCATTCAATTTAATAGTATAGCTGACACCAAAATATTAGGCGGTTTTGTCTGCCTCTTGTACGTGATATAACCTACTAACAGCTGATGTAAAGCATCATCTATTGTCTCGTTTGATTTCAAAAACATCATCTAAACATAGCTAAAAGACAACTCCAATTGTAAGGGGGGTTGAATAATCATGGGCTTATATAATTAATAATTAACAATGGTTAAAAGATTTTACTTTAATTAAGTGATACATGAAAATAAGATTCTCAATTGAGATGTGGACATTAACATTTATTTTCATTATATTATATTAATCAGGGGTTTACTACTATTGATAAATTATCATGGGGTACTCGCTTGGCTGCTCAGGAACATTTTGTGGTTAATCTAGATACAATGACTCACCTGACTCTCCATGTTGATAACACTTCACTTTTCCGCGACTTTAATAATTCTATTTTAAAATACAAATACCTGTCTGATGAAGGTACTACTCTTTCCAGTTGTTCCCTTGATACACAGAGTTATCCTACCCGGACTGTGGTAGCCTGTGATATCAAGAAATACAACCTTCTAGAAAGTAACCCAAATCAGACAGGGAGACGTTACTGTGTCTCTCTGAACGGAATCACTAACTTACAAGACAAGAACTGAAGAACTAGAAGAAGCAAGAAGAGCTAATACTCCCAAAAATTTGGAGTATATAAATGGATGAGTCTAAGTTCTAGCCCTCATGGTCACTCCACGTTCATGCCCTTGGTGAGCCAATGTTTACATAATAGAATATAATCATGTTTACTATCATTCGAACGTTTGTTATTGAAAACAATATAAACTGATTTGAATAACAGTCAGTCTGAATTCTTTCAATAGTTGAATTTTGATGAAATATATGATTTTTAAGCTCAAGTGATGTGTATTTATCACACAATCGACAAAATCAGCTGTTGGAGCGCTGTCAGTAAATGTCAGATCACACGTTGATAAGTCAGATGTGGAACGACTTCAACTTTGAATCAAATGCATCTACCAGGACCACCTAAATACTAGGTATTTAGGTGGTCCTGCATCTACGCTTCTCCTTGATCAAGTTGAAGTGATTCATGTGGCAACACGTAATTTTAAAGATAATCTGCGAGGTTCCAATATAAATCTTTGAATAATAATTCCTTGAGATTTATACAGGGTGTTTCAGGAGGAATGTGCAATACTTCTCAGGCTGATTCCTTACACCAAGTAGACAAAAAAGTTCCATGAGACAAACCCTCAAAAACGCTTTGTTACCGAGATAACAATGGCGGAAAATTGAGATTTTTCAAAACATATTAATTTTTCTAATTTTTTAGAGGCTTTAGTGAGGTTTTAAAATAATCAATTCCTATGTAAAATTAGCTGAGGAATTGAATGAAACCAGTTCCAAGTTTGTAACTTTAGCGGTAATCGAGATAATTGAAAAAATATGCTAAAAACGCCATTTTTCAACAATAAGGGTTATAACTGGATAAGGAATTATAAAATTGTATTTTTTATTAATGGAAGTTGAAGAGAGTCGGATTCTCAACAAAAAGTTAAATGGCGGCGATTGTGTAAATCTCACCCAAATCTCAGAAATAGCGATCAAAAATCGCAAAATCGCTACTAAACACAAATTTATCACTCTTGTCAATTTTGCGATTTTTGATCGCCATTTCTGAGATTTGGGTAAGATTTACACAATCGCCGCCATTTAACTTTTTGTTGAGAATCCGACTCTCTTCAACTTCCATTAATAAAAAATACAATTTTAGGATTCCTTATCCAGTTATAACCCTTATTGTTGAAAAAATGGCGTTTTCTAGCATATTTTTCCAATTATCTCAATAACCGTTGTAGTTACAAACTTGGAACTGGTTTCATTGAATTCCTCAGCTAATTTTACATAGGAATTGATCATTTTTGAACCTCACTAAAGCCTCTAAAAAATTAGAAAAATTAATATATTTTGAAAAATCTCAATTTTCCGCCATTGTTATCTCGTTAACAAAGCGTTTTTGGGGGTTGGTCCCATGGAACTTTTTTGTCTACTTGGTGTAAGGAATCAGCCTGAGAAGTATTGCACATTCCTCCTGAAACACCCTGTATAGGAATAATAATTCCTAATGGGAAAAATAATTCCTTGACAATTACCTTGAGATGTGTTTCGGATAAGTGCGGTTTCTTTTCGATTTGGAAGCCGTGCTCTTTTAGGAATGTACAGAGGAACATGGCCAAATTCTGAATGAAATTCTGTTCGGCATTGGTGCCAACACTGTAAGCCTCTTTTATGTTGGTAGTCACTGGCAGCATCTGAAACAAATCATAAACATTTTAAAAAGTGGTAACAAATCAATAAAAAATGAAAACGAGTAATAATTACATGAATTAATTAATCATTGGCTCCAATTTCCCTTAATGTTATCATTATTCTTGATTGAAGTGCTGCGAAAAAATATAACCTAGATTCGAACTTATTGAACAAAATTTGGTATAAAGACGTTTTGGACAATTGTCTGTGTTTACTTGTTTCTGTAAAATGAATAAATAAATAAATACCCAGTTCAATAGCTGACGCCAAAAAGTTAGGCGGTTTCGTCCGTCTCTAGTACGTGATGTAACCTACTGACAGCTGATTTAAAGCATCTATTGCGTATTTTGATTTCAAAAACATCATCTAGGCAAACCTTAGGCCGGTATTACACGATAATATATTATCTACTAGTAGTTCTGTGAACGGTGGACCTCACGAACACACCCATGTTCCCTGCATCATAAAAGCACTGTAAATTCACGGTACGTTCAGATTGTTTCGATTCCGAAAGTCGGCGCGAGGTCTGGTCAGCAATGCAGTGGCCACAACACGCTCTGTGTCGGCATCAGTTCGTCACGATTCGTCAAAATTTGAGGGTGCTTAGAAAACAGGGCACCAGTCTCTATAATTGTAATAATGTTTTCCTTCATGCGAAACTTTCCGACGTTCGGCTGCAGTCGAACAGCTGAAGCCAATCACAGCTCTTGTTGTTAGCCTGCGGTCGACCGTCTGACCGTTTCGCTTAAAGAAAAACTTACCTTAATATTCATCTAAAATATCTCAGCTGACTGCAATGAAAGAATATCATCTGAAGTAGAAATTTTTGAAAATCTTTCTATTATGAATGTCATAATATCACATGTTTAGTAATATCAACATAAATATACTCTCAAATCATTTATGGAGTATACCTATATCAGAGAATAGTTTAATCCTTTTTTCCTTTTTTCGTCCTTAATATGAAAATTGTCAAAAAACCTTACATATACATCGACGCGCGGTTTCAAGAGGAACATCCCTGTCAAATTTCATTAGAATGTATTGCCGCGTTCAGTCGTAAATGCGGAACATACATACATACATACAAACAAATGCAAAATCGTCGACTTGAATCTTAGACCTCACTTACGTTCGGTCAATTATCAAACTTAATCATGTGGAAAGATATGCAAATACGAAATCATTTTATCATCTCTTTTCATATGATTAACTATGATGATAGAAATATTATCGTGTAATACCGTCCTCCACGAAAACTCTAATTGACAACATCAGCTGTTGGAGAGCACAAGAATCACCCATCTTTTTGGCTTCAGCTAAACCTATTTAATCATAAATCTTCAAAATAATAATAGACTTGAATAAATTTACAACTTGAAGTTACTCGATTAAAAACCAGAATAAATCTTATTTTAGAATACAACAGAATCATCCATTAGAAGGCTCAAAGAATACAATTCGATCAGTAGTTGATAGCTGGCGCCAAAAATAAAGGCGGTTGGCGTGCGACTGTTATCAATGCTCAGCTCTGTTCGGACAGTCGGCGAGCGGTCCTAACAATCCTAACGAGTTGAAAGCAGCCTCTGAAAACAGTTTCGCTTTTGCAGACAGCTTTCAGACTGTCCTGACAGAGCTGAGCATCAATAAAATTCATCCGTCAACCGCTTCAACTTTAGACATCTACTATATACCAACTTTAATCACTAAATAATTTTTTCAATAATGAACCATGAATAGTATAGTCTGTCCAAGCAAAAAAGACATTCTGGCAAGATGGGAAAATGACTACAGCTCGGTCAGTATTAGTTCGATAATTAAAATTTTGGTCTCAATTTGTAGAAAAGATTCTGCTCTACAAATTGAGACCAAATTAATAATTTTTCAACGAATATTGACCGAGATGGAGTCATCTTCCCATCTTACTAGAATGTCTTCTTTGCTTAGAAAGACTGTACAATAGGATTTCCCCCAAAACTGAAACAAATTCGATTTCTCAAAGCGGTTAAGGTACGATTTGGCTGGTGCGCAACGTAACGACCGTTGGTCGTAGTTGATCAGCTGCAGCCAATCACAGCTCTTCTTATTAAAACAAGACATTAAAAAATAAGGACATTACAAAACAAGACAAGAGCTGTGATTGGCTACAGCTGATCGACCACGACTGACGGTCGTTACGTTACGCACCAGCCAAATCGTACCTTTAGAGTTAAATAGAGAATAAGTGTGAATTGAACAGGATTCTTAAACCAAAAATTGATTTGTCCACTGACCAATTCGAGCTGCGCCATGGTCTGTGTGAAGAGTGTGACAAACATATCATCGTAGTCGGTGATCACAGTGACTCCGGCGATTTCGGTCAGGCATTTCAATGTCACGTTGCGGAACATCGATACGCTTAGGAACTGCAACAAAACAATCATTTTTGAACAACTTTCAACAGTCTAGATTAATAAATAACAGTTTTTAATCATTGTAAGTGAAAATATTGTAAATCTGTTGTTGTTCATTCATCTTTTTTCACTGATCAATCAATTAAAAGAAAGTAAAGTTTTTATTTTCTATTAACTAATATTGTAAAAATATAATGCTCTGGATACGATGTGAAAAAATTGAATTTAAATTTGAAAAAAATTGTGAGACGTGAATATGAATCATTGTAATCATAACCTTCAAGCCATATTGAATATTTTTCAAAATTTTATTGTGTTTTATCCAATAAGTATATTTTGTATTTGTTCAAATAAAAAATAAATTGATGATTGACTGATGATTGCATATTTAAATAAAAAATAATTTTAACCCGTTCAACATAAAGCTAAATTACGACCACCAATAGACTAATCAGAAAGTGTTCAGTATTAGATGAAGATGAAAAAACTGTAATATACATTTTTCTCATTGAATATCCAATAAAATGACAGTGAATAAAAATTCAAAGCATTTGTCCTTGCAAAGAGTAGGTACCTTGCAGATGAGAGTTGGTATGAGTTTTGTTTCAAAGATGTAGCCCAGCGGAATCCAGTTGAGAAACCTGAGTAACGTTTCCAGTGTGGCAGCTACCAGGGGCGCGTTCTGTGAATTGTCCTGCAAAACACAAGCAATTTCTATTCAGTGAAATAGATCGAATTCAATAAAGTATAAAATGAATGAGAAGTACAAATAAATTCAATTTGAAAGAAAATGTTTTAAATCGAGAACCAGCTTACAATGAATCAATGCAACGTAAAAATTTAAACCTTGATATCAACAAAGTCCCTAAATCCAGAAAAGTGATTAACATTTCCTTCCCAAATGATTATAAATGTTGAAAAACAATTATTTCTTGCACTTGATTTCTTGACTTTACACTCTTGGCTCCTGAATGATTAACCTTCCATTTCCAAATTTGTGAAAATTTGAAAACTCAATAATAAATATCTGGTACCGAGCTGCGCTCTGAAGCTGTATGCGGCAGAACTGTTGAATTACATGAATGTGTTATTGTAAAAAATTAATTCAAAATTGATCACCTCTCACAATTTTTTGACATGAACATGTGTTATAGACTAGAATGTAACTCCATTTACTCAAGCTGGATAGCGTTGGTCAGCTAACGATGACAGCCATTATACGCAGTAGTTGAGACTATTCCTGAAGGAATATTTAATTCTTTTATTGATCCTGCCAGAGAGTTTTCCCGGACATGAGACCTGGTGCAATCTTATTTTTCCATCACGGTTATATTACATTTCAAATTTCAAGGGAATCGTTCGAGCCGTTTTCTAGATCCGTGGTTCCACGGTATACAAACATACCATACAGAAATTGCTCGCTTAGGGCCGGTTTCTCCAAAAAAGTTAATCTGAATTTTTGATTAAACCATCAGCTGGCTCAATTGAAACACTAGTTAATAAAAGTGACCATACACTGACAACTGATAGTTTAAACTAAAATTTCAGTTAGGCTAAACGTATTTGGAGAAACCGGCCCTTAATATAATAGGTATAGGATATAAGTATTTATTGAGATAAAATTGAAACTTGCGGTGATTTTTTTGCACACTCTGGCACTCCTCCTCGTACAGTTTGCCATTGGCATCTGTCTACTTTGGATGCTCTACTTCAGTCTACGTCTACCTTCTATGCTCAATTTCAAAAGTTTTAGGCGTGAGAGCGCTACTTGATCTTATACAAGATATTAAATTGATATTTTAGCAATTCTAATTACATCTATTCTTTCAACACATCAACAATAAGTTAAACTTCTTACATTAATAACACAACCCTACTCTCTCATCATCAATCCTTGAAATCTAGTAGCCTAGGTTACTATGCGATCTCTTTGAAAGAATAGCACTGTGTTATAGAATAAAATATTTATGATAAAATAATTCATTAATTTTCCAATAATACAGAATCTCCATACAGTTGAACAACGTCAATAATTCGCAAACGCCATAAAGTTGAGCGGTTTCGTCTGTCTCTTTTACGTGATGTAACCTACTGACAGCTGATGTGAAGCATCTTTTGATAAAAAAAAACATCTATACCCTATTCACGATCACTTAAGACGAAATAAAGAAACTTTTTGCATGTACAGGTAGCTATTTTTGTTTGAGCTTGAGGAAAAGCCAAGAACTGTGATTGACTACAGCTGTTCGACTGCGGCCGACCGTCGTATGAAGTAATACCTCCCTTTACCCGCACACACGCGCAAAAAATTTGTTCATTCCGTCTCAAGTGATCGTGAATAGGGTATAGGCATAGCTGAATGACATCTCCAATTGACAACATCAGCTGTTGGAGCTCACAAGGATCAGATGAAACCGCCCAACTTTGGGCGTCAGATTCAGCATAGAATTTTTATTCCAAACGACCACGAATCCATCTTCCTCAAGCGATGTTTATTGTGTATTGTTTAGTTTATTCTAAATGTGATAAATTCATCAACTCAATCAATCGAATAAATAGTCTGTCCAAAGTAGAAGACCCTATGACAAGATGGGAAAATGACTCCGGCTTGGTCAATATTTGTTCAGGAATTATAGATGTGCCCTTTTTAGTAGATCAAATTGTTCCCAACAATTTGAGATCAAATTGATAATTTTCGAACCAATATCGACCGAGCTTGAGTCATTCTCCCATCTTGCCAGAGGGCCTTCTTTGCTTGGACAGAAGACTATCCAATTTGACAAATCACTGTACTGTGATTTCGTTTCTAATTTATTAGAATACATTGATAATAGCCCTAGGCAAAAAGGAGACATAAAATAAATAGACAAGATATTCAACCACTGATTGATTAGAAAATCGAAATACCGGTTTCTGGTAAGATTAAGTACCTGAGACTGATGATGGTATAGCGACCGAAACCGATAACTTCATTTTCTAATAAATCAGTGGTTTGACAATATATTGTTTATTCAAATTTAATTTGGATATATTATTTTCTTGATTGTACTCACCAGCACATACTGGCAGAGCTGAAATATCTGATAGAATTCGGAGCACATGTTGTCCTTGAGGTGTTTGGCCTTGTTCTGTGTGAGCTGGCCGCCCGAGAAGTCGAACACCTCTTCCGACAACAGCTTCAGGATTTCCATGTTGTTCTGGCAGAGGCTTTCGTTGGTCTTGCTGGCGCCAACTATGTCCGGAATAAACGATTCCCAGTTTTTCGGCCATTCACGCTTCAACACCTGCACAACACAACAGAAACCGACATTAATAAAGGACTCTTTATTTCATAGCTTTCATCACTCTTCAAATAATAATTTTATAAGGAGTTTTTATAAATTATTTATTGTAACAATTGCGACTTGATAGCAAGTATTTTAAGCAAAGGTGATAGATGAGTGAGTGAATGATGATGTACATGGTGGTGGAGTTAGTGAATGAAAGATGGATGAAAATTCTCTTTACAATTTCAATTTTGAAAACATTTAAAAAATAATGTCAAATCGAAGTTAACGGACTTAGTTTGAAAAGTTTCGTACTTATTGGATGGAAGATGATGAAAGTTTACATAACAATTTTTAAAAACACCTTTCACTTTGAAAAATTCTGAATTTTGATGAAAGTTCACTGTTCACAATAAAAAGTTTCATGTTGCCATGGCAAAATTATTATAACATGTAAAAATTTTGTGCTCTAAAGTTTTCTTAAATTCCAAATTTTCCAGTCTTGGATTAGTGTTTGACCTGTGTTTTAGTGCTCTCGGACTTTTTAAATTGTGAAGGACTTCCCGAAATCTAAATTACAGTGAAAATAATCAATACTTTCATCATGTTTCCTATTGGCGAAATATGGTTACGTTGGCGAGGTGGAATTACCTTTTGGTCTCCCCACCAAATAAAGCCATACGCTAATAATAATAATAATAATGGTGGCACTAAAACCCCAATGTAGAATCAGCTGATAAATTGGAACCATTTAGCCTAGAAGTTTATAACTCCTAATGATTATTGAGATATTGGACAGAATTTGCTGGAAAATTAGAGTTCAATCATTACATAAAAAAACTAACCGAGAAACTTAATTAACCAGTTCGTCAACTGTACAAAGTGGAGTTTTGGCAAGCAGTGGTGATACAAAAGTTTAAAAATTGATACGCAATCGTACAGGAGGGAAGCTCATTGACACAAAATATTTGCAACGTGAGGTTGCACTATGAATATTCAGTGATACAAAGTCCAAAATTGATACGCAATAATAGAGGAAAGAAGCACATTGACACAAAACATTTTGCAAGATTGCACTATGAATATCCATTTATAGTGGGTTGGAATATGATTGAATTTATATCAATTGAATATGGAGATTGAGATAAAGATGAAAATATTCAACTGTGATTGGTTCGTTCCCCCACGTCATAAAATTGGCATGATCTTCAAATATAGAAAAAAATGAGAGAATTATAAATTATTTTCTATTGATTAAATCAATGTGCTTAATTGAAGGGTTTCAATAAAAGTTTATGACGAATTTCACGAAAATTTATTTGGATGAAGAAGCTTTTTATAATTCGAATTGTTTTTATAACTAGAATTTAATCGTTATCTTGAGACTTTCGATCGAATAGAAAATAAATAACATCTTTAATCATGTGTTACTTTATTCGAAAAATTGGAAGAAATTTTTAAAGTAAATTTATTTCTGCAATATTGATATATGATTTGAGTTATTTGTCTCCAATATCAAATTACAAATTGGTCTAATCAACAGAATTCTCCTCTTATTTTCTCTTTGTCACGTCAGTTCCATGGAGGGGGCAAAGCACCAATCACAGTTCTCAATCGATATTCCTGATTGAGAATATTTTCAATTTAAAAGTGTTAATTTGGCTTTCAAAACAACCATCCTGGTTTTCAAATCGATAATATTTCCATGAAAGTGTTTTTTGAGTGAGAATTTTGTGAGTAAATATTTAAATAATATAGGCTAACCTGAATTTTGACATTTCAATCTAAATTGGAATAAGTTGGAAGATGTTTTGGGCGAATTTTCGTTCCTTGTATTATTGTAATCAAATAAATAAATCTTCATCTTTTAATAACACACTATGAATGCACCCTAAGACTGAAAAATAGGATTAGAAAAAGAGCTGAATAAGTGAAAAAGCCAATCAGCTAAAATGATAGAGAAGATATAACTAACTAAGCTTTGATGAGCAAAGTTGAAGTGCAAAATTCAATTGACTATTTTGGACCATGTTTTAATTAAAAATTAGAGAAGAAATGGAAAAAGTTTGAGCCTGCCTTTTCTTCTCTGGATCATTACGTGAACATGACAATAATTGTAATAATTAAATGAATAATTTGCTGTTGGAAAAAATAGAATAGAACACTAACCTGCACCAGAATCATGTTGAGCTTGTTGAGATACATTTTCTCGCGCTCGAGCGACTCGGGATCCGACGAGGTTTTGATGATGAGGCCGACAATGTACTTCTTGATGCCCTCGCACTGGTTGCGCGGCAGCACTTTCCATCTGGTCTTGATCACCTGTTCGAGTATCTGCAGCGCAAAGTACTTGGTCTGCTGGTTGGTCGAGTACTCCAGTATTGTGTCGACCCGCGTCCACGCGTCCGGATGCTCTTTCAGCGTTGTCAGCAGTTCTTGGGCCACTCGTTGCTGCACAAACAAAATTAATAATGAATGAAATACCATACAATAAATTTAAAAAATGTCCAAAGATTAACAGAACTATCGATCCTCTACTCCTTTATCACACAACTTGTTTGCATAGCCTATGTTCTTCTTCAGTGTTCCCAAATAGATAGTAATGTTATTGTTATCAATGTAATTTATTGTTATTTATTATTGATATTTTGTGCATTTAATATGTTATGTGTGTAAATAAATGGATAGACATCAAGAAGATACGATAGTTAAAAAATGATTGAATTCAATTACTGAAACTGTGATCACAGAGTTGCAATTGGTGTAAAAGTATCCACACATGTATACATTTATTCCCTCCATGCTCTTACAAATTTCTCAAATTCTGTGGCGAAATTATATTGGATGAGCTGACACGACACTCAGGTTGAGTGTCGACACTCATCTCACAGCAATGATGATGCTACATAGCAAGAAATAAACTGGAAATAGGAGGACTAATGCATGCTTTCTCAATCAATCTAGTGGGAATGTTGTTGTAAATCCAAAAACATGACCACTTGATGGTTTTAGAAGAATCTATTCTCATAATTAGATGGGCTGGCACAACACTCAGGTTAAGATGTGCCTGTCACAGCTTTGATGATGCTACACAGCAAGGAATAAACTGGAATTAGGAGGACTAATGCGTGTTTTCTCAATCAATTTAGTAGGAACATTGTTAAAAATGCTAGAAACATGATCATTTTATGGTTACAGAGAGTGCTATGCTCATAATTAGAAGAGCAGTCAGGTTTACATGCTCTTTTCACAGCAGGGATAATGCTCCTTAGCGAGGAATTAACTGGAATTAGGAGGACTAATGCGTGTTTTCTCATTGAATTGGTTGGAAATATTGTTGAAAATTCCAAAAACATTATCATTTCATTGTTACAGAGGTTCATTGTTATATGAGCTGACAATACTGTCCGGTTCACATGTGCTTCTTACAGCAAGGATAATGCTACAATTGGAAATTAATTGACCTCAGAAAGTAGAAGAATGACAGATGCCACTGGCAAACTGTAAACGAAGGAGTCAATAGTCCAAAGTTCAAAAAATTAATCAGAAAGTTAGAAATCTGCAGTGTAAAGAGACCTTGAGAGACATATTTTAATAATGTTGAGATAATTATATGAAATAATCAGAGCCTACCTGTTCACCGATGCCAGTATACATGGCTGTCACGACCTTATCAAGAAGATTGATGTCCATCTTCTGATTGAAGTCGAGCAGCTGGGCTGCTTCAGCCGAAGTCGACACTGTAGACATCTTACTCAATCCTGAAATTAGAGGGAAAAATACTTCAAATAAATTCTAGTTGAAAGAAATTTAATCCTAAATGTCACTGATAAGAAGAAAAATACACAGATGTTGTCAATATCACTTTTGGTATAAGCATACAAGTGGTATTGACATCTGTGTCTTTTTCTCTTGTTGAGTTATAGTTGTGAAAGTTATATTGTGGTATAGTCTGTCCAAGCAAAGAAGACCCTCTGGCAAGATGGGGAAATTACTCCAGCTTGGTCAATATTGGTTCAAGAATTATAAATATGGTCTCAGTACTAGATCAAATTGTTTGCTTCAATTTGAGATCAAATTGTTTGCTTCAATTTGAGATCGAATTGATAATTTTTAAACCAATATTGACCGAGCTTGAGTCATTCTCCCATCTTTCCAGAGGGTCTTCCTTGTTTGGACAGATTATAGTTATTCATATTGAATGAAAATACGAGGTATTGTCAGATCACAGATTTATAAAAAATTGAGATACCGGTTTCAGTTGCTACAACATTATAAATCTTTGGTAACCTAAAAATCAAAGTAAAGAACAGCAGTATTATACTAACGGTCTGTCTTTTTCTTTTCACTATGGTGAAATGTCACAATATCTCAATACATTATCAATCCGGATAATTTAGTTGCTGGATAAAGAACCAATCCTGAACTAACTAATAAAAATCTAACTCAACCCTAATAGTTGAAATAAAATGAGCAAGTGACCATCTAAGAATTGTACATAGAAATCGAATACATGATTGGAATCTTCAAATTAAAAAGCATCGAACTCATGCTGATTCAGTTATTATGGATCTACATCTCAACTTTTTATTCAATAAATTGATAGCTAACACAATATCACCTCCAAAAAAATCACAAAACAAGATATTAAGTAGATAAAAATTAGCCTACAGAAGAGATGAATAAACGATTCAGAAAAAATAATTCGTAGGCCCGTTCCGTTCCACATACCACGATTTTTGGACGTCCGGATTTATTAAATTTATAAATTTTAATAGATTGAATAAAGCTTCACAAACGTATGATCGTATGTCTGAGCGCAGATCGTATGTTTAACATGCTTCATTCATTCTAGTAAAATTCATTAGGTAAACAAAAAACCAGACGACCAAAAACTGTAGTGTCTGAAAGGGGAATTATTGGCAGTTTCACGAAAAATCGAATTCTCAATATTTTTTTATTCATTTATTAATATAAGGACAAACATACATTGGGAAGAAATAACAGGCATATCCCTTACTATTTCTACCACAATTTTCATCAAAATATTGTCCAAATTTTTAGGTTATGAATTCAAATTTCCATCCCAGCCAAAGGTTAGATTATCTCAATATTTTGCAATGAACAGAAAATTAAAAAAAAAATTTTTTTTGAGAAGAATGTCAGAAAAGATGAGGATTGGCCCATCTGAATTTAATAAATCAGCTTAATATTTATACTAAATTGTGAAGTTGTGTGTGATTTGGGTGATGTAACTTAGGCCTATGCCAATATTTCTTACAAATTCAAAGATATTGATTAAATAGAATAGGTATAGATTAGGCCTACATCAATAGCTTTACCATTAGATTCAAAACAAATATAAATGCAAAATATCATGAGTCTGATGTATACGGAATCATAAATGCTCAAAATTAGTACATACCGCTATTTCGTAGTACATACGATATTTCAAAATGTTATGCAATAAAAAAAATCAACACTAAGAGTTGGAGCTGACCAATTAATTTTCAACAAATATCAATTAGCAATAAAAAGAATAAAGACATATTTTTACACATACTAATAGCAGACACCAACAAAAGTAACGGTTAACGAACTTCTGTTGCTTATGCTCTGCTCTGTCAGGACAGTCTGATAGCTAACTGTCCTCATAAATCTGGGCATTAATAATAATCATTCTTCAAACACTAGTTTCGTTGTCGTCTGCTATAGCAAATATAGGCTACCAATCAAAGATTGAATAGGCCTAATTAAAACTGAATTATTCAAGATAAATTCACTGTTCAAATCAAGGTTTTTCAATCTTGATATACATATAACAACATTGGCATACATATAACCAAATGCACCATATTAAAATTTACACTATCAACACATTGAAATAAAATACAATGCAATTGTTCAAAAGATTATTTTCAATCTTGAAGTGACAATATTAAATCAATACAATCTCAAGGTCATGTCAGAAAATCCTTCAAATAAAATTCTCCTATAATAAGAGATGATGTGAAAAATTTATAAGTTTATGAAGAACTTTCTGAGTAGTTGTGAATGTGATATTGTTGACAAATCACTGATTTATTAAAAAATTGAATTCGAATCTCGAATTAAAATCGAAAAATATCTCTAAATTTTAAATAAATCAGTGGTTTGACAACATCTTGTCGTTTTATTTATTATGAAGAACTTGAAAATAGATGCAGTAGACTAATAATAATTAAGACTCAGATAATGAAGGGACCAGACAATTTCATCATTTCAACTTAATTAATTTATTTATTTAGCGTAAGCTTTCATTAGTGGGGAGACCCAAAGGGTTGTTCCACTTCGCAATATTATAACCTCATTTTTCACAAATGTAACTTAATGTAACATCATTGTAATTTAGATTGAAATAGCTGACGCGAATAACTTGGTTTCATTTACTCCTTTTGCGCTCCAACTGGTGATTTAGAGTTAGCTGGTGTTAATAAGAGTTTTCACAATGGATTAAAGATAAGATTCTTCTCAACTTCTTATCGGGAGTTGGAATGTTATCTCTTTCACTTTCTCCTGCTGGTATGGTTCTAAATTGTTTAACGGGATCTTTTCATTTATGCGTGGGAAATTTATTGATCAGAGGTTTTCGGCAGGATGGTCAAAGTTCATTGATTCGTTAAAAAATACGTGATTCTTTTTTAAACTAGTTGTAATTTAGCTATGCCTTGATGATGTCTTCAAAAACAAAAGAGATAATAGATGTTTTACATCAGCTGTTAGTAGGTTACATCACGTACAAGAGCTTCAGCTATTTAAGAAATCTTGAACTCAAAGACCACAATATTTTTTGGAAATATTATCGTTACAGAAAATTTGTTACGAAGAGTCTAATAAGTTTACTATAAATAAATGAGGTTTTTAATTCACTAGAAATTGAAACAAAATGAAAAAAAAAATCAATATGAACTTAGAATACTCACACACAACACTCACACACTGAAGAATATTAACGTAAACGCAGACACATTCCTTTCAATCACCATACAAGAACAACGGGTTCAAGCCCGGCTCTCCCTGTAATTGATAAAAAAAGTTTTAATATAACAAACACATCATTTTCAGGTTTGGCATGCTTTTATAAATTGACTCTACTAGACTCACTATCTAATTCAAGTAACTTATAAGTATCTAGATACTCCTTGTATGCTGAAGATATGGTTCAGTGCCCCGAAACACGCTCGACAAGCACCAAAATCGTGAGTACTGGTGTTGGAGTGAAAGTTGGTAACGTGATTTATTATAATTACTGTATCACTATTTCATAGTATTAAAAGTGTCCGTAGCTGAGTGGGTTAAGTGCTAGCGTTCCAACCCAAAGGTCCCGGGTTCAATCCCATGTCAGACCAAAAATTTTTCTCAGGACACTTCCCGTGTATCGGATGGACACGGTCTCGGCTGCCTAAAAACAGTCATTAAGTCATGTCAGAGGCCCTGAAATTGATCAGGAGCGACCTGAAAACTCTGACACCAGACCTGAGCCAGCCAGGTTACACGAATATTATTATTATTATAAAGTCAACAAATTTTAAAAAATCAGAATCAAAATAAAACGTCAAAGAAGAATATTAACATTCAAACGAATTAGAACTGAGACATTCCATGAAAAGTACAGAAGTAAGTTTCACGATCCTATACATGGACCCAACCTAACGTGATTTTGATAGGACTACCTGTTAGCAACGGATTAGCTTCATTTTAAATAATATTATGTCAAGAACTTATTATATTCATATAAATTCCAAAAATGTGAAGATCAGAAAACTTTTTTGAATAGAAATTCTAAAACAAATTAATATATTAAAAAATAAAATGTCTTCTGAGAACGCAAAAACTAAGTTAAGTTACTGTATGGTTGATAAATTACCAAGTTATATTTATGCATAATACGTATTTATTAGGTAATGATTATTATATTTATGAAGCAGAACGTGATTTGAAGTTTGAAAACAATCTTGAACATTCAAATGAAATTGCTAACTCAACGGAAAAACAATGTCAATGTCATGTTTGTAACCGTATTCAATATAAGTTATTTTGAAATTTAAGTTATCTAAATTTGAAAATAAATCAAGTGAATAATGACTTAGCAAACTAAAAAAAAGGAAATCAACTCACAATAAGTAAATAATGAGTTTGAAGAGTAGGAGTTCATAAAAAAGATTACTTTGATTAGAGAGAATAGGATCCCAATCCGTAACAGGTTATCCTAGGACCAGTAAGATTGAAAAACTTTCCAGCAAAATTAAAATTCACGTGATTGAGGTGTTTGGATGAATAGAACATTTAAATTAAAAATCGAATTACATGAAATTATTCTGAACCATGAATATGTGAGATCTTGTATCAATCAGAGCTGACAACAAACCAAAATACTTGAAAGGCCCACACTGCGACTAATACACAAATAGTTATTGACAGGTCAGAAGAACCCAATTCACTTTGACACCACCAAGAATACTAATTAAAATAGAATGTATTATGTGAAATAATATCAAATATGAATTGAATGTAAAGAAACAATGAACTAAACATAATAATATAACCAACTTCCCGCGCGGTTGTTCCCATCTATTCCGTAACACGAGGTGCCAAATGGAAATACCACTTGGAGAAACACATATCATGAGAGAAAATGATAAACTTTAGGATAATATTAGAAGATCACCATACTTACATAAAAGAAATGTTACAGTTACTGTCAAATAAAATCGTAGAAAAGATACAAAACTAATCCAACCTAAATGTTCCTAACATAATAACAAGATGGCGATTCTTCACGCCTCTCTTATTTCGAAGTTGTTTGCTATTGGTCCACATAGAAATACCTCTGCAAATGCCAAGCTGTTTTATAAATCCAAACATATGACGTAAATATAACGTCATCTTGATAATTGCACGAAACTGATTATTGCATATGGAAATTTCAATTAACAAGGAAAATTAATCTCAACTATGAATTTTCAAAATAAACAATCTCAATTTTGGTCAAACCTGCCTCAGTATCACGCCAAAGCAGCCAACAACAATTTGGGTTGGGACAAACTCGACAGAGTGGTTTACTCAGTTCAGGAGTTAGGACACAGAATGTTCACTTTTCCTTCTGTTGTCAGGAACAATGAATTGCAAGGGTGCAAGCTACAAAGAACCTTGATATATCAAGCCTCAATTACTGTAACAGTTGAGGCTTTTAACTTCAATTAGAATTTCATTTTACTCATTAATTTTAGGTAAAGAATATACAAGAGGATGCATTTCTGCAAAGTTTAATCGAAAGGAGATGCATATGAGACCATCAAAGAAACACTGAGTTATAGTCTCAATAAGTTTTGGGAGGAATAATAGAGCAGAAACAAAGGCACATCAATTAAAATTAATTAAAAAATAGGGCTTTGTCACAATAAATAAGTATCAAAAATATTTGGATGGTTAGGAACACAATACGCAGTTTTTTATTATGCTCATTTTTAATAAGTACCTAGGCTAAAGGATCATATTTTGATAATAGAATACATTAGGCTAATAGGATCAATTTTTCTATTGGAAGGATCAATATTAATGATTGAAGAAGAACAATGGAATTTAAACATAATATATTTTTTATAATAACTCTTGGACAAGATAAAAACAATCTATTACCAATTATTCCGACTCATGTCAGTCTTATCAAAGAGTACTAATGAAGAATATATTATTTACAAGTAGAAACCTTCAAAATTACAATTTAAAAGACTGACAAGTCTAAGGTACACTTATACAAGAATTAATACACAAAAAAATTTCAATTCCAACTCAAAACAAGAATAAGTTTAATCATAAATCAATGTAGATGTGGGATAATAATTCATCCAAGTTTATTGGATTTGATCAATAGAATGAAGGCTTCCATCAATAGAGTACAGGTTGAAGGTACTGTATTGCCTCTTTGATGTACATACAGAATACAACAGAAATCACTCAATTGAGTAAATCGGTAATGAATTCAATCTATAGCCTACATAACAAAGTAATAAATAGTTTAAAGAGATTACTGCTAGTTTTTAACCAATAACCTCTTGTAATTTTTAAATTTGTATTTGAAATGATTGGATTGTTATTTTCACCTTACAGCCATAAGATTGTTTTGATTACAATAGCATAGTTGTTCTATATTATTCTCATTTACTAGAACCATTACCACCATAAAGTAACATCAATTTTATTGCGAAAAGGTGTGATTTTCATTAACATTTTCAACGCAAATGTAGTTTTCAGCCTCAAAAATTTATAAAAACAATGTTATCCAAGCAATTTTTATTTCATTTAGAATTCATAGCTTTCTGTAGATATACATCTAGAGAAATAATATACATATAGTAAAGAGTGATTAACATTAATGAAATTATTCATGTTATTTATTGATGACAGTATTGACCAAGCTAACTTTATTTACAGGACATGAAACATAATGTTGTGACATATTTTATAAAACTTATGCTGTAGCACCAAACATTGTTAGTGAATTGTATTATTTTTCCTTGATGAGAGTTGTAAAATAATGCGAAATTACTTGCAATTATTGGGACATATATCTCGATAACAAAGGCAAAAATGGAATGTGGTACATACAACAGTCGTTACGCCAGAAATATAACGAAAAATATGAAAAAGAAAACAAGAACAGCGAATATTTTTATCATCAGCCACCGGTTAGAAGAGACCGACTGGAAGTATTTCAGAATTTCGTTGTGAGCCGACTCCACGTTCATTTCGGCGTCTTGCACGTTTGCATCAATCCTGTAAAAAAGATAAAAAATGATAATTTGATACAAACAATAAAAGAATAAATACGTTTTTAATTATAATTATATGTAATTATAACAACATTTATTTATTCTATTGTAAATATTATTACAATAGTAATATTATTAATTAATATTATAGTTAATATTATTTGTTCTATATAAATTTATTTTATTGTCGTAGACCAGCATGGGTAATTGACAAAGTCACAGTAGTTTAATAGGCTACATGAAATGAAAGTCACAAATTACAATATTATATATCAGGTAATATCAAAATATTCTGTCAAACAATAGAATGGTCTCAAAACAAGCCACTCAAATAGTATTTTTTTTAAAATAACAATGTTCTCACAACATTTAATATCCGTTGGCAATTTATTGAATATTCTTAGGCCTATGCTGTCATAATGTTATAACAAGACGTTGATATGGAATATTAAAGTGATTTTTTTTCTAGTGTCATGAGCATGAATATTGGATCTTTTCTTCAAGTTTTGAAGGTTCTTCTGGTATGAAGGATCACGTTAAAAATATAAAGATTTTTACAGTAAGTATTCTTGACTTTATAAAGAGAGGTCGACAGTGTTCTAGATAGTGTGAACATTTAATTATAATTGAAAATTATCATGCATATCTTTTCAATCAGAGTCCAAACTTGAGTCCCTGACGGCCAGTTGCAAGAAAATGTATTACCTTTTAGAAAACATTGCATAGTTTCTGTTGTATAACTTCCATTTACATCGGTTGAATTAATTCAATTTTTTTGGAAATGACCGAAAGAGTTCTTATTAAAAGAGTTATTAGTTTTGTAATGATAGACTTGTGCTACATAGATTTTTATTGTGTAATATGAGAATCATTTATATGACACTGATCAGAGTTGAGAATCCTGAAAAGAGTAATTGATAATAAAATTAACTTCACTTTTTTCTGAGGGTGAAACCCATATGAGCTCATAGGCTTGTGCATGGAATGATAATGATGGGGGATGGCGACTACTTGTTTAGGTAGTCGGGACCGACAGCTTATTGTCTCCTCCGCAAGACTGTAACTATGTGATTGTGCTATAGCAAAATAATTGTTCCCCGGTTGGGACTCAAATCAGAGTCCACCTGGATATAGGGCCGGCGCGTTATCTCTTCCTCCAATGAGCCACCCTGCTCAAAGTTTGTGGATTATGGACCATATTTATAACACTGTATCAACAGAACCAAGAATTCTGAATAGATTATTTACACCTATATATTGGAAAAAGTTTGGTGGAGCAAAAATTGCTAGCATAAAAATTTGGACTGTTTATTATGTCTTTGGGTAGTTGTGAAATTGATATTGTGGTAGTTATCCATAATAAATGAAAAGACAAGATGTTGTCAAACCACTGATTTATTAGAAAATCGAGATTACCGGTTTCGGTTGTTACACCATTATCAATCTCTGGTAAACTAAAACTTAAAGTACAGAGCAGCAGTATTTATACTAACGGTGAAGCACCGCTATTGGTAGACGCTTGAGCCAATGACCGTGAACGTCTGCCATTGGCCTAGACAAGCTCCTCCCCGATTAGCGGTTCATTCAAACATTACAAAATGGCGTTTTAAACAGAAAATACAATATTGAAGATCGATAAATAGCTACAGTAACCTACAAAATACGAGTAAAAATATACGGAAAGATGAGGAAAACAACGGAATGAACTAATACAGTAATATCTGACTAACAAATTACGATAAAATTAGATTTGTGGTATTGTATTGATTGAAATGAATCTGGTCGTTCAAACTCAACTGTGAATGATCTTTAGTTGCCCTGGTTATTTCTAAAGCTTCCAGAATGTTGAGAGTTCTGCCTTTATTATTAAAATGCAGAAACTCAACATTCTCCTCGACCTTGAACATGTGATTATTTGTTATTAAATGTTCAGCAAAGTTTGAATCTCCATTACACTTATTCCAATCTTTGAAATAAGATTTTCTAATAAATCACTGGTTTGACAACATCTTGTCTTTTCATTTATTGTTTATTATGTGCCTAAATTAGGAATAGAAGAAGTTTTGGGCGATTACCTGTTTTTCTTTTCTTACCGTGTATATTTTTACCTTAATAAATAAATAAAATTTAGGAATTTTTCTCACCTTTCAACCATTTCCTCTTGCTCCTTTACCATAAATGCTAGCTGCGAAAATATGCCTCCAAGTTCCACAATTGTCGATTCAATGTTTTGCATTGTTTCTGCCCTACTCGATAAATACTGGTCCTGCAACACCAAAACAAACAATAGTAATGCAAAAATTCTAAAATTTCGTAATCTTTAAATTCATATTTTGTAATTTTATTAAATTTATCAATTTTATACATAAATCTGGGTATATAAACCACCTTTAAATTCAGTTTTAAACTTTTTGGGAGTATGACCTATGGAACTTTTTTCACTATTTTATAATTTAATTATTGACATGATAGCACAAATCATAATATGATTATGAACTAGGACAGAAAAACTATGCTGAGCCTGTACTATTACTTCCTAAATTTTGCTGTGGTCCAGAACAAGGTTATCTGGTTTTACCGCACTTCACAGAATAATTTCTGGTGTATGGAATCAGCCTAAGGAGTTTTACACCTTCCTCCTGAAACAAATTCTATTTTTTCACCTTAAATACATTTAATCATCATTTAATGATAATTTAAATAATCAAATAATCATTTAATGATTTAAATAATTAGATAATGTTGTCTGATTTGGTAATGGTTTTAAAAGTTGTTCTATTTGAATTGTTTTTATTGGCTCATATATTTGAATTTTACCAGCAATTTCTTATACTGGCTATATTTCTTTTGTATGACGGTGTTTTCACGATTCAAACTAATTTCAAGATGATATATTTATTGCTGAAACCAAAAAGTTAGGCAGTTTTGTATGTCTCATTTATGTGATGCAAAATTCTTATTAACAGCTGATGTGAAGCATCTATTTTCTCTTTTAATAAAAAAAAACATCATCTAGGCGTTCATGTAGTTAGATGGAAATCTAATTGACAGCATCAGCTGATGAAGCGCACAAGGAGCAGACGAAACCATTTATTCGCCATTCCATTCTAATGTATTGCTCTCTATTTTGAAAATCGAATCTAATCTAATCTACTTTGCTATAGTCTGTCCAAACAAAGAAGACATTCTGGCAAGATGGGAAAATGACTCCAGCTCGGCCAAAATTGATTGAGAAATTATAGATTTGGTCTCAAATTGTAGATCAGAATGTTTCCTACAATTTTATATAATTTTTGAACCAATATTGATCGAGCTGGAGTCATTTCCCCATCTTGCCAGAATTAATTGTTTGCTAGGACAGACAATACTACAAAAATTAATACTGAGACAATACTGTTACATAAGTTTGATGATTTTTTTCAATTGAAGACCTCCAATATATAAAACTATGCATTTTGATCAGTTTCAATTTCTATAGGGACGTATGCAAGTACCCTGAGGTGTAAAAAGCCAATTGTCCTTTGTAACATGCTTGAAACCTAACTCGAATTTTGTAATTGATTTATAATGTAATCAATCCTTATATTAGATTGGGAGCCCTGAGAAGGGCTAGTTTAGCCTCTTAAACCGGGAGACATTATGTGTCCGGTCAGCAAAGATGAGATTCAGGAGGAAATTCCAACATCCACTCATGAAAAACCTTTTGCGCAATTTATAATTTCACACAATCATAGAAGAATTGCAATCATCGCCAATCTAATCACCAATACCAAAAACCACCATCTTGCGCTTATTAACTCAAAACTGGTCAGTTTGGCCTAGCTAGCATAATCCTTATATTTCCTAACTTTCACTGAATATTTGGGTTTTTTTGTTTGATACTTGGGTAGATACAGTTAATTGGAGTAACAATTATTAATTTTATAGGCTACATTGTTGTTCTCATCAATTTACATACATTAAAAAAAAAATCAATTTGTCCCAAAGTTACCCCTCATTACTTCTTGTGACTTTGACATATATTATGGTTCATAATTAGATTATTATAAATAAATATTCTTTAATGTCATAGAATATTTTTACACATCATTTGTTTATATTAGACAATAATATATTGAGTATCTTAATAACAATAATGTCAGCTCTTGAAAATAAAATAAAAATTTAAAACATTGAAAGAAAGATTTTTCACAACTCAAATTTTTACAGCACAATTATAATCCAGTACATACACAAAATTTGATTCTGTTCATATATAATTTTTCCAATTTATAGAAAAATAGTCATTTACTCTGCATGGTGTTTCATTTTTTTAAATTTCCTCCACTTTAATTTTGAAAGAGGTCTTGCTCAGAGTCTTAATAAAAATAAGAAGATAATTATACAGTTTCACAGCCATATAAGGATAGAGTTTAAGAGACAAGCTATGTTGATACCTATGAACTCTCAGACTGTTTCGGTTTCTTGTATCATAAATATGGTGATCCTTATTTACATCAAATATTTCAATATTGGAATGAACAAATACAATTTAAAAGTACACATAGAGAGTTGGTCTCTTTCTTCATACTTGGTCTTCATGGACATTGCATTGAATAGCCAAAAAGTGTAGCTATCTTTTAAGGTAATCATAGCTGAGATTGGCTAATTGGTATCTCATTGAAAACTAGGAAAACTGTCCCAAAGTAACCCCCAACGACCGGTATTATTTGTCACAATATTGAACCACTGACCGTTTCGTCCATGATAAGTGCCTGCGCCTGTGTTTGCATGAGCATGGTGCCCGGGCCATGGCGCGACGGCGGCTCCAGGTCGATGCTGACCTGTTCATCGGCCAGCAGCACGCTGCCCTGATGGTAGCCGGAGGTGGCCGAGGGCGGAAGGGCGGGCGAGACGGTGCCCAGCGAGAACTGGTCGCGACGACTCTTGGCCTGCTTCAGGTTCTGTCAAACACATTATAGGAGGTGATAACATGATCAATAGACGTCTAGAAAACGTCAAACTAAAATCGAAATATTATAAAATTTGTCATAAAAATTTGCCGTGTAGTAAGAACGACGTAGCAAAGAAGACATTCTGGCAAGATGAGAAAATGACTCGAGCTGGGTCAAACATTATAATTATGGTTTCAAATTGTAGTAAACATTCTTCTCTACAATTTGAAACCAAATCTATAATTCTTGAACCAATATTGGCCGAGCTGGGGTCATTCCCATCTAGCCAGAATGTATTCTTTGCTTGGACAGACTATAATAAAATGATCGATAGACGTATAGAAAACATCAGATAGAAATCGAAATACTATGACACTTGTATGTATACCCTATACACGATCATTTCAGACCAAATAAACAAAATTTTTGCGTGTAATGGTAGGTCTTCTTCTATTCGAAACGGTCAGCCGCAGTCGAACAGCTGTAGCCAATCACAGCTCAGGACAAGAGTCTTGAGACAAGACAAGTCGGACTGCAGCAATATTCCACTTCGAACATGTTCGGCCATCTTTCATGTCCTGTCCTTGAGCTTAAACAACAAGGGCTGTAATTGGCTACAGCTGTTCGACTGTGGCCGACGGCGGACCGTTTTGCATAAAGGGAGAACGATCTTTACACGCACATACACGCAATAATCTTGTTTACTTCATCCAAGTGATCGTGAATAGGACCCTATACAACTCCATGTTTGACTTATTTTTATCAATGTTTCAATCAAATTGAAAGATCTCATTCATAATGTCTTCTCTGGAATTAGAAGTATACTTTTACTTGCTGTACAGTTCCCTTACGATTTGATTTCGAATCTCAAATCAATCGATTCACGACTGACGCGTTTCGAACACTGGTGTTCATCTTCGGCGCTCTTAGCTCAACACTGTACAGCAAGTGGAAGTGAGCTTGACAATATTTATTACTACTGTTTCAAGAAGCACGTATAACCTTAAACCTTAACAGCCATGATGTTATTAAATCAAGATAAATTACAGCCATATTTATAAAGTAGGCTATGGCCTGTCCAAGCAGAGAAGACATTCTGGCAAGATGGTAAATTGACTCTAGCTCGGTCAATATTGGTTCAATAATTAAAAATTTGATCTCAAAATTGTAGAAAACATTCTGATCTAAATTTTAGACCTAATCTATAATTTTTAAATCAATATTAAAACCGAGCTGGAGTCATTTTTCCATCTTGCAAGAATGTATTCTTTGCTTGTACAGACTTTAATGCAATTAAACTATTTGATGGGGCTCTTCTAAAACAGTCAAGAATGGATGCTTGATATACCCTGTCCAAGCAAAGAAGACATTCAGACAAGATGGGGAAAATGACTCCAGCTCTGTCAATACTGGTTCAGAAATTATAAATTTGGTTTAAAATTGTAGATCAGAATGTTTCCTATAATTTGAGACTAAATTTATATATTTTAAATCAATATTGACCAAGCTTGAGTCATTCCAATCTTGCAAGAACGTATTCTTTGCTTGCACAGACTATAATGCAATTGAACTATTTGACGGGACTCTTTCAAGTCTTAGGAATGGATGCTAGGTAGCTTACCTCAGTTCTAACCTGCAACACCTGTTTGAACTCTGTGGACATGGCTGCCAACTTGCTCTGTAGTGCCAACACCACACTGCTGCTGTGCGACAGAAGGTGCTGCTGTTTTGTCGTCTGATGCATTTGTCGCTGTCGCTTGCTCACCTATAATTATAAAAATAGTTTCATTGTACCTACAGTAAAACTATGATACAAAACAATTTTTGAAATTGAAAGTCCTAGGGAGGGGTCCGACGGTTCTCCCCTCATTATAATATGGAAATTGTAATATTAGTTTATGATTTAACATAACCTTGTTTTGGACTGTGTGGTATAAATTGGTAGAGGAGCGGTTTAGGGCATGAGTCTATTGAACTCGCCAAAATGTAATTTGAATAAATAAATGATGATTGATTGATTATTAGATGATGCTATATAGCAAGGAATTAACTGGAAATTTGAGGACTAATGCATGTTTTCTCAATCAAATCAGTTGGAATATTATTAGGAAAGCCAAGTACATTACAATTTTATTGTTACAGAGGAACCTATGCTCATAATTAGATGAGCTGACAGGAAGACATGTACGTCTCACAGCAGTGATAATGCTGCATAGCAAGAAATTAACTAGTGAGAGGAAGATTAATGTATGTTTTCTTGAACGATTCAGTTGGAATGTTGTTAAAAATGCCAGGAATATGACAATTTTACTGTTATAAAAGATGTATTGCTCATAATTAGATGAGCTGACAGGTCAGTCAGGATGACATGTGCCTCTCACAGCAGTGATGATACTGAATAGCAAGGAATAAACTGAAAATTGGAGGATTAATGAATGTTTTCTCATTCAATTCAGTTGGAATATTGTTAGAAAAGCCATGAACTTGGCAATTTAATTGTTACAGAGAATCCTATGCTCATAATTAGATGAGCTAACAGGACAGTCAGGATGACATGTGCCTCTCACAGCAGTGATGATGCTGCATAGGAAGGAATAAACTAGAAATTGTAGGACTAATGCATGTTTTCTTGATCAATTCAGTTGAAATGTTGTTAAAAATGCCAAGAACATGACCATTCTATTGTAATATATAAGATGCTTTGCTCACAATTAGATGAGCGTCCTGTCAGCTAAGGTTGACATGTACCTCTTACAGCAGTCATGATGCTGAATAGCAATGAATAAACTGGAAATGAGAGAGGACAAATGCATCTTTTGTAAGTGAATTCATGTAGCATGTTGTTGATAATGTCAAAATTATGATCAGTTTATCGTTACAGAGGTTCCTACGGAGATAATAAGATGAGCTGACACGTCAGTCATGTTGAGATGATCCTCTCAGAGCAGTGATGATGCTACTTAGCAAAGAATAAACTGAAAATAGGTGGACTAATGCATGTTTTCTTATTCAATTGTGTAGGAATATTGTTGAAAATACCATAAACATGATAATTTTTTGTTACAGAGGATCCCATGCTCATAATTAGATTAGACTACAACATTTAGGTTGACCTGTATCTCTCCCAGCAGTGATGATGCTACATAGAAAGGAATAAAATGGAAATAGGAGGACTAATGCGTGTTTTCTCATTAAATTCAGTTGGAATATTGTTGAGAACGCCAAAAACATGGTAATTCATTATTTTACTTATTACCACTACACCATTATCAATCTCTGGTTTATCATATCATTTATGGTAACCAATAATTTTAGCTGCTTTACCAGCATACAATCTGGTTTACCAATAATTTTACCAGAAATTTATAACGGTGTAGCAACCGAAACCAGTAATTCGATTTTAGATTTGAAAATATTTTGTCTTCTCATTAAATAATAGGCTATTTGGATACTATCCTCATTATGGATAACTACCACAATCACACCTTTTAAATTTGTCAACAGATATGCATTAATCGTTTGTTAATGAACATATTTTTGTTTTAAAAATATATTTCACGATGATTACCTCCTGTAATCGCGCAATCTGCTGGTTGAGACTGTTCAGGTCCTCCTTGATGATGTAGGTCAGCTCCTGGATTTCGGTGGGCCGGTCGTTGAACATGGTTTTACGTTTGGCCACTGCAAGAAACAAAACCGAAAAAAAACATTGAATAAGAACGGAAAACAATTATGGAGGAAAACAAAACAATTTCAAATTAGATCATTTCAAACATAATACAGTGCGGTGTAGAGGAAACACATGTTATTCGAACTGCTAGCACGTGGCGAAGGTAGGTGGTATTGACCTTGAAATAATGGTGGCAGACGGCTCATACAATGCCGTTTCAGTTGCTATGGTCGATATGGAGCGTAAAACATTGTGTGTTTGATGTGGAGAGTTTTATTTAGAAACAATGACATTGTTTTTTTTTTAAAGATTGCGTCTTGGGGACTCCAGGAGGGAGTGTAAGACAAGTCAAATACACGTATATAATATATATGTATTACATACATATGCATCGAGTATAACTCTAACATATACCTACATAAAAAGGCAGTCCAGTTCATTTCTATTAAAATAATAAAGATAGAATATTATGTAGCCTATTCATTTACACATAAATGTCAAAGTTCTAAAAATTTAGGTGGATAGGAACTCTTGTATACTATAAAAAACTCCATCAACTAAGAATTTTTTTAGTTGATTCTTGAATATCGGTATATTTTCTTGAGATTTTATAGTATTTGGTAGTTTATTGTAATAAACCCTACCAATGTTTGTTTGTCAATGGCGCAACAGCCCTATGAAGGGCCTAGGCCTACCAGCTGGTTGCCAGTTTCATATTCACCAATGTAGCTTGGCTTATTCTCAAATAATCTGCTATTATGTCTTTGAAGATGATAGTCGGCTCTATTCCGTGTATTGTAGTCATGGATATTTAAATTTTGGCTTATGTTGCTCATTGTAGCATATAGAATGGTTTCAAAAAGATACAAAGAGTGAACAGTCAGTAGACCAAGTCTTTTAAAAATAGGCCTGCATGACTCCAGCCTGTCATTTATACCTTCCATACACCTGATAGCCTTTTTCTGTATTTTGAACACTCTATCCAGGTTTTGCTTTGATGTGTTTCCCCAGACTAAAATAGCGTACCTCACATGAGACATTAAAATACCGTGGTAGGCTGTTAGAAGTAGTTTTTTATCTTTTAATTTCAAAAGTTGTCCAAGAACAAATACTCCAGAAGACATTTTGCTACAGATTTTGTCAATGTATGGTGTCCAAGTCAATCGTTTATCCAATAGGATTCCAAGGAATGCTACCTCTTCTTCTTGTTCTACCTGGAAATCATTTATGAATACGTTTACAGCCCTATCCTCATTTGGATTATACAGGGTGTTTCAGGAGGAATGTGTAATACTTCTCAGGCTGATTCCTTACACCAAGTAGACAAAAAAGTTCCATGGGACCAACCCCCAAAAACGCTTTGTTACCGAGATAACAATGGCTGAAAATTGAGATTTTTCAAAATATATCAATTTTTCTAATTTTCTAGAGGCTTTAATGAGGTTCTAAAATAATCAATTCCTATGTAAAATTAGCTGAGGAATTCAATGAAACCAGTACCAAGTTTGTAACTTTAACGGTTATTGAGATAATTGGGAAAAATATACTAGAAAATGCCATTTTTCAACAATAAGAGTTATAACTGGATGAAGAATAATAAAATTGTATTTTCATTAATGGAAGTTGAAGAGAGTCGGATTCTAAAGAAAAAGTTGAATGGCCGGGATCGTGTAAATCTTACCCAAATCTCAGAAATAACAATCAAAAATTGAAAAATCGCAACTAAACACAAATTCATCCCTAGTGCTATGTTTTGTCAATTTTGCGATTTTTGATCGCCATTTCTGAGATTTGGGTATGATTTGCACAATCGCCGCCACTCAACTTTTACTTCAGAATCCGACTCTCTTCAGCTTCCATAAATGAAAAATACAATTTTATTACTCCTTTTCCAGTTATACCCCTTATTGTTGAAAAATGGCGTTTTCTAGCATATTTTTCCCAATTATCTCAATAACCGGTTAAGTTACAAACTTGGAACTGGTTTCGTTGAATTCCTCAGCTAATTGTACATAGGAATTGATTATTTTAGAACCTCATTAAAGCCTCTGAAAATTAGAAAAATTGATATATTTTGAAAAAACTCAATTTTCCGCCATTGTTATCTCGGTAACAAAGCGTTTTTGCGGGTTGGTCCCATGGAACTTTTTTTGTCTACTTGGTGTAAGGAATCAGCCCGAGAAGTATTGCACATTCCTCCTGAAACACCCTGTATTTACTTTTAAATTGCAGAGATTGGCATTTCTTGCTATTAATAGTTAGCCACAGTGCAACGTCTTTTACGTCAATATTTTAGAGTTGGACGTCGAGGTGCAGTGCCTGATCGAAATACCGGACTCCGATGGGTTGCAGCGTTCAGAAGTACTGGTTTTATGATGAGAAAATACTACTGGTTCTGTGATGTAGCGTGACATACCCAGCGCTACAGCATGTCGTCTAGTCGATCGTCTAGGACTAGTAACAACTGCCGTTCTGACTTGGTCAACATTTTCCGGAGTACGAACTGAACAGGGAAGACCAGGTGGTTTATTTTCGTCACAGAACCAGTACTTCTGTACGCAACCCATCGGAGTACGGCATTTCGATCAGGCCCTGCACCTCGACGTCCAACTCTAAAATATTGATGGAAAAGATGTTGCAATGTGACTACAAAGTCATTGTTTCTAAAAACCTCTCCACATCGAACACACGATGTTTTACGCTCCATGTCGAACATAGCGACTGAAACTGTGAATTGTAAAGTTATTTTATAATTATTAAGAATACAGTAATTCAGAATTTTAAAAGGAAAACGTGTTTTTCAGAGTTAAAATTGTAATTTAAACATTCACCATGTTAACATTATCATTCACTCACTCATTATCACCTTTGCTCAAAATACTTGCTATCAAGTCACAATTGTAACAATAAATAAAAAGTTGGTTATAGGAAAAAAGCATAATTCCACTCACACAACATAAGCTTCTCCAGTTTGGCAAACGTTCCGCTAAGGTTTTTGCCAATAGTTTTGGCGATCATCATAAACTCGGCATAGCTCTGTATGTAGCGCGCCTTGTTGGGCGTGGGCGCTCTGATGGCGCGCGGCAGTTGGCGGCCCTGCAGCGAGCGAATCGCGTTGCCGAACTCGGCTGTGCGATCGCGTGCTGACGTCGCACTATTCGACATGCCGTAGCCGCTGTCTTTTACTCTGCAATCACAGTGATAACAAATTAGAATAAAATTAAAGTGGATTTGTCCAAGAAAAATAAGGTAAAAATAGTTTCTTGATATATCAACTCATTATTGCCAACCTACGGTACTTTAAAGAAGCTCAGCCATTCAGCATATTCAGATCAAGACAAAAAAAAAAAAAAACACTGATTAATAGATGAATGTAATTATAGTTGGCAAGACTTTTCAAATTGAATTCCTATTATTCCTCTGATAAATTAATTAAAAACTAAAACTGATAGTTAGAAATACTCCCAGGACTAATTGTAATAAAAAAATATTGATTAGTTTATGTTACCTGAGTTTGGGGTTTTGTTTTGCAAGAATCATTGTTAAAGTCTGTCCAAGCAAAGAAGACATTCTGTCAAGATGGGAAAATGACTCCAGCTCGGTCAATATTGGTTCAAAAATGATAAATTTGTTCTCAAATTGTGGGAAATATTCTTATGTAAAATAATGTAAAAAGAGTAGGCTATGAATAATGAAATCTGTATGACTATTGCCAATGCCAACTTATGTATGCTCAATTACATTCAAATACGAATAAATTTAATTGGGTTGAATATAATTGAATTGAAATTTAATTGGATAACACTAGCTACATGACTAGAAACATGAACATTGTAGACACCCATCAGAACATAATGACTCACAGCATGAGTCAGCCTGAGTAAGACAAAATTTTACCTTTCTTGAGCTCACAACAAGAAAATCCAACTTAATATGGTTTTAAATTTTAATTTTGTGTCTTGCCTATCGCTGTACCAAGTAATTTTAGCCATGATTATCAAACTAAATCAAGCCGTACAATATCAAGGAAAAATTTACAAAAAAGTTGTATGATTTTTAAATTACTGCCAACCAAAAGCCTAATGGGAACGGGGAAGTACCCCGAGACTCACTGACATAGTTTATCTCGTTGTCCTTCTCAATGACGAAGAATTCAAGTAAGTTATAATGTAAGAGGAAACAGGCATTTTCTGATTATAATTTTTGTCTCTATTTTAAACGATTTTGTATACATTCGAAGAATAAGCTTCCCGTGCATTCACACTCACAGCACATATACAACATATTTTCTTGTACTCATCAGCTGTTCCTTTGTCTCACCTAACTCCATGCCAAAGCCGATTCATTCGTTTGTATAGAAAATTTTGTCATGTTGTGTTGGATCCGGTGTAAACGCACACTTCATCATCACAACATATACTGCGTCAGGAGATAATATTGAATTGAGAAATTCAATAGATTGGAATCAATTCAAGATTGACAAATAAGTACCAACAAATTGGATTTTATAGTGACAAATTGGGACCTACTCACTTTGGTCTAGCACCCAATCGAGCTGTGTTATTCCAGTCGGTGTGCTCTGGCCCATTATAGGGCCCAGTTGGTCCGCTCTGATTGGCCACAGCGTTCCAACCTGTTGCACCTAGATTACCATCGCCGTCTTGAGTGCTATCTGTTCCACCACCGACCAACGGGACCTGTTCGGATTCGGAACCAACGCGTCGGCGACGGGCTGTCATTGCACCATTTCCGATCTAAAAAAATCAAATATCTCTTTTAATGAGCATTGTTCAACAGCTATCATAACATTAGGTTAAATCTATTAAATAAATTACTGGAGAATGCCAGCAGAGAACACAGATGACGTAACCTAAACTAAGCTAACCTTGAAATCTTACATTAATTCATGCAAGTAAAAGACACATCAATGAGTTCAATATGTTTTGAACGTATAATTGCATTAACAAGATTCTATTTTATTATCCCTGGAATGATGATTTATGAGGATGACAACTGACAACTGATGAGAAGTGACAAGTGACAGTCCAAACTTTCTAATTGTCTAATAACCATAATATTATACCACATTAAAAATAGAGTTTATGGATAATAAATTGGAGTAGAGAATTGAAGAATTCTTCAACTGCTGAAATATGAAATTTTACTCACCACAAATTAGTGATATTTACTTGAAAATTAATCACAAAACAAATCAGAAATAGTTACAACCAAAAGGTTTACAACGTCGTGTCAAATCATCTGGGGAGTGAAGATCAGAGGCGAAGAATCAGCTGTTCATGAACTGTTGATTTTGTCGACTGTGAAGAAAGATTAGAGTGAGATATAACTAATTTCTAATTTTATGCGTTTCATGTTTTTTATTAGCAGAAAAAAATTATTTTAAACCCATTTGTTTAATTAATAATTGAGAAGTAAGATGAGGAAGGCAAGATCGATAGTATCGATACGACGACTATCGATGATAAGGTGAATCGATCTATAGATATAAATTTTTAGGTTATCGATTACCGTTGTGTTGTGCTTGTTTGAAACACGCGTGTTTTTCGGTTGAAATTTTGAATTATATGTTGTATATATCTGAAAAATAATTCATGAATACTTGAATATCACTTTTAAACTTTTGTTCATCAAGTATTTGTTGATATAGGCTATTGGTAGATCCTGTAAACATAACTTAGAACTTTGATTTTAAGGTTAGCTTAAACTGATGAGCGTTGTATCTTTTTACAGTCTAGGATAATTTGTGTTTTTTATCAAAACAATGACTAAAACTAATGTAAAAAAGAAGCAAGTTCGTATTATTGAGGACGGGATTGCTCTTGTCAAGTTTCTAAGCAGTAACAATGAGAATGAAAGGAATAAAGCTTTGAAGAAAACCAAGAGGGTTCTAGAATATCGGTCTCAACTCAAGGACTGTGGTACGTAATGAATTTAATTTTACTGTTTGATTTTTCATCTCTGTTTCACATTATACTTCATTCAAGCTTTAAAAGTAAGCTAACTTACCTTCCGTAAATTCTATTGGTGTATTTAAAGAAAAACTATTTTTGATCAAACGTTCCATAAAAATTAAATAAGTTGGCTTATATCTCTCAAATACCCCCCAAATAGTAAAATTCCAATAATATACCTGTGTCATAATTCTTCTTTTATGATTGTAGAATATTCTGCATCCGAGGCCAGAGTACTATGGAAAGGACTTTTCTACTGTTTATGGATGGCTGACAAACCCTTATATCAGGTAATTTAGGAACAAGCATGTTTTATCTTACTACAATAAGCTTCGAAGAATTAAAATTTATGATAGATGAATAAAAATACATAATTTATACAAATATCGCACTATAGCCTACCGGTAACTGATATATTTTTTGTGAACATTGGGCGCTTTGCTAGGAAACATGCTGTGAATATCGTATGACGAGAAGATCTACATGATAACTTACTTTTCTCCCACCCCTTTTGAGCATAGACTGGTATGCTGTTAAACGACGTCAGATGATAGAGTTACAGATCGACATTGGAATAAGTAACCGTAACCCACGGAACTGAGGCATTATCAGCACAATAGTGTTCATTTTATCATTTAAGAGGATGCGAATTGAAATATTGAATTGTTTCAGTTGTATCATTTATAGGCCTATAGGATGAATCAAAAAGGTGAATTAAACCGGCACATTTTTGAATCACCCTGTATTATTATCATCGTACATGCCATATTTGGTGGTGAGTCCCGAAAGGAAGTTCCTCCGGTAAAATAACCTCATTTTTCCTCGATGGGAAATTGTGAGATTTCTTGATATGATCCACGGAGATTTAAATGTTTGAAAGTTTTTTGAACACATTTAAAATCACTATTCACTTGAGAAAAGTTTAAAGTTTTGAAAAAATTTAGAGCACTGTAAAATCTAATATCCATATTAATCCACTAATATCCATTGAATCATTTCAGAAAATGTGAATTAAATTAGGCTACCGAATTTGTAAAAAATCCGTTTAAATCTCCGTGAGTCATTTCAAGAAATGCCACAATTTCCCATCGAGTATAATTGTTGAGGTTATTCGGTGGAACATCCTTTAGGACTACCCACCAAATATGGCATACGCTAATAATCGTAAGTGAGGTCTAGATTCAAGACGACGATTTTGCATTTCTCTTTATGTTTGTTCCGCATTTACGACAAAACGCGGCAATAGATTCTGATGAAATTTGACAGGAATGTTCCTCTTGAAATTGCGCGTCAATGTATATGTAAGGTTTCTTGAAATATTGCATTTTAAGGATTATATGAAAGAAAAAGGAATTACCTACATGCTAAAATATTACTATACATTTATACTTCTGAACATAGGAAAATTCACTCTATAGAACTATTCATGATGAACCAGCTGTCGAGTTTATTATTAATTGCATTCAATGACGCATGCAATCAATGAAACTTGAAACTCAACATAACTAAGTATTCCCTTCATGAATAATGCTCCATCCATGGGTGACTTCGTGAGGTCTACTGTTCACAGAACTACTAGTAATAACTGAATTTGTTTTCATATCTATTAAATCAATTTAGAGAATGCGAATTGAAGTATTTAATTTGTTTTCTTGAGGAACAAGTAGCCGAGAACATCAGTCAACTGCTGCACACTTTCAGGAGGCTAAGCGACGCACTGATATTTGTCGAAGCTTTCTTCTCGACCATGAGCAACGAGTGGCTGGGAATCGACCAGTTCCGCATGGACAAGTGTCTGATGCTGGTGAGACGCATGGTACGACACAGCATGCTCTACGTGCGGCGAGAGCACAACTGGAGCGAAACAGCTGTTGGTCAGCTGGCCGACTGTTATGGCCGGGTGCTGCGCAAAAGCCAGAAGGGACTGGTCATACAGTTGGCCGAGTTGTATCTTACTGAATTGGCTAAGGTTGGTACGAAATCTATTACCGAGGTTGTATTTGATCACAGTGTATAATACAGTTTATAGTAGTGACTATCCATTCACGATGGCTTGAGACGAGATAAACAAAAGCTCTGCATGTGTGTGAGTGTGCTACTGGAGTAGGTTCGTTTTAGCCACGGCATAAACAAGTCTCAGCAATGCCAAAATCCCGAATTTTGTTGTAGGCAATTCAGAATAAGTATCTTGAAGTAATCTTTTTCATAGATACACATTGAGAAATTGCTTGTTTCGGTTGTCTATTGACTGAATGAACCTAGAATGAACAAACAATTATAGTAAAAGTTATTCTGTCAATGCTTTGTTAACAGTCCCGACAGCAAAATTCGGGGTTTCGGCATTGCTGTGACTTGTTTATGTCGTGGCTAAAACGAAGCCACTCCAGTCGCGCACACATACATTCAGAGCTTTTGTTTATCTCGTCTCAAGCCATCGTGAATGGACTATAGTGATATATGTAGTATATAGTAGATTGTAGATACGTATATAATAGTTTATATAAGTGAGTTGGGACATTTTTCCTGTAATCTCCATACTTTTCTCAATACTGCAACAGGTAATGGGACGAATGCTAAATGACTTACTCTTTTGGGGAAGTAGTTCCTTATGTTTATTTGCATTTGTTATTGATTCATTTTGCTGTTATATTCCTATATTGTGAATTATTGTAAAGCTTTTTCAAGGAATAAATAAATACTAACATACACAATACTCAGCTCTACAGGTCCCACAGATCTTCAAGGGTAGATGGTACAGTCTGTCCAAGCGAAGAAGACCCTCTGGCAAGATGGGAAAATAACTCCAGCTTGGTCAATATTTGTTCAAGAATTATAAATGTGGTCTTTTTTGTAGATCAAGTTGTTTCCTACAGTTTGAGATAAGATTGATCATTTTTGAACCAGTATTGACCGAGCTTGAGTCATTTTCCCACCTTGCCAGAGGGTCTTCTTTGCTTGGACAGACTATAGGAGACGGCCAACTGACGAACAGCAGAATCATGCCTTTTAAGAACAATGTAATTTTTATCAATCTCTTGGAGCAGATAGCGCCGTTATTTATGGACAGAATTTCACGTTCTTTATGTCATTGGAAAGAGTATTGAATTCTCCAGGGGCTGGAATTTTTACTTTTCTGATTTCAAGTAGGCTACATTTCAATAATATTGTATATTTGATTAACTTTAAAAGTATTGAAATCTGATTATTGAAATGAATTTAGAATCAAAAAAGTAAAAAGTCCAGACCGTGGAGAATTGAATTCTCTCACCAATGACTTGAAATTCTGTCCATAAATAACGGCGCCATCTGCTCCAAGAGATTGATAAAAGTCACATTGTTCTTATGAGTCATGATTCTGCAATTGGGCAAATGGCCGACTACTACTGCCCATTCTTAAAACCATTGATCTCTCTCTCCAAGACCAAGTGTTAATGGAAAGGATAACCTTATTATCCTTTCCCAAGAATGGACATATATATGTCTAAACTTCGCCTTTTCACTTAGATAACTTACACTCCTTATTCAGTTTGCAGAGCCTCCAATTTAAAATCTGTATAAATTTTGCATTCATTACATCACCATTGTTCGTATTTTTACTAGAAGTCTCTATTTTGTGAAATTTATAGGATAATTTTGTTTTACTCATTTATATTACAATGTATAATCTAAGCCGAATTTTGTTATCTATTTGAATAAAGTAATCTAATCTAATCTCCTAAGTAAATTCATATTGGGACTAAAATTAGAAATAATTTTTCATTCAACACATCAATAACAATTTAATAATTTGAATGGGCCGAAGTACGGTGGATTCGATAAAGCTTAATAATCAAAAGTGGGACATTGTGATTACTGTATGTATTCTTTGTTACCTTTTCATCTATTGGACTTTTTTTTCAGTCTTGTAGGCCCGTTTCATACTAAGGTTATACTCATGAAACTTTCAAAGAAATTGTATAAATTTTACATTATTTTCGTTATAAATCCACGCCCCCGTCCGACGTCCGTGTTTTGTGAATATGACCTTGAAAACCTGATCTTTCTAATCCATAGAAGGTTATATTTGATATAGTCTGTCCAAGCAAATAAGATCCTCTGACAAGATGGGAAAATGACTCCAGCTCAGTCATTATTGGTTCAAAAATTATAATTTTGGTCTCTAATTGTAGGAAACATCTCAATCTACAATTTGAGACCAAATTTATAATTTTTGAACCGATATTGTCCGAGCTGGAGTCATTTTCCCATCTTGCCGGAATGTCTTCTTTGCTTCGGCAGACTATTCCAGCTCCTTCTCCTTCAACTCAAGTTTCTTCGTATTTCTTGTCCTCTTCCACCACAATTCCTTCTTCCTCCTGTTTTATAGTCTAACCAAGCAAAGAAGACCCTCTGGCAAGATGAGAAAATGACTCCAGCTCAGTCAATATTGGTTCAAAAATTATAAATTTGATCAAAAATTGTAGGAAACAATTTGTTCTACTATTGATACCATATTTATAATCCTGGCAAGATGAGAAAATGACTCCAGCTCGGTCAATATTGGTTCAAAAATTATAAATTTGATTAAAAATTGTAGGAAACATAAACAATTTGTTGTACTATTGATACCATATTTATAATCCTTGAACAAATATTGACCAAGCTGGAGTCATTTTCCCATCTTGCCAGAGGGTCTTCTTAGCTTGCACAGACTATACCATATCAATTTCCTCCTGTCTCACCAGCTCATTTAATTTTGTGTTGCAATAATTTTATATGTAACTTATGGCATTTTGCATGCAATATTTATTCATAGTAAATAATTTGTTTTATCGATTTTTTTAGGTTAGCGAAGGAAAGCTGTCCTCTGAACAGGTTTACGAGCTGGTGAAGCCATTCGCAGAGTACTTTATCACATTGAACGATGGCCTGCTGATTTCCAATGTAATTGTGCCGGTATTCTTCCGACTAATTGAACAGACTGACATTGGAATTGAACATCAATTGAGATGGGAAGCGTGGAGGGATGTGAGTTGATTGTTGATGTTTATTTTATTACAAATTTTCAATTCTCCATTAAGAGTGGGCAGTAGTAAACGGCAAACTGCCGAACGGTAGAATTATATCCCATAAGAACAATGTAATTTTTATAAAACTCTCTTAGGTTTCAAAAATTTAGGTTTTTATGAGTCTCTTATAAATTTTAAGTTTAGTTCAATACTTTTTTAGTTAATTAATTATATAATAATTATTAAAACTTTAAATAAAAAAGTAAAAAGTCACGCCCCTGGAGAATTGAATTCTCTTTCCAATGACATGAAGAACGTGAAATTCTGTCCATAAATAGAGGCTCTATCTGTTCCAAGAGATTGATAAAAATTACATTGTTCTTATGGGGCTTGATTTTGCCGTTTGGCAGTTTGCCGTCCACTACCATCCACTCTTAAGTAAATAATTTCATTTTCCAATAGGGTGACGCCCACATAGGCTCCTAGGCCCATGTGCAATAAGAGGGATGGCGAGAGATGACTAATTTTTAGGCAGTCGGGACCGACGGCTTATCGTCTCCTGAATATTGCCTCAAATAAGACTCTCCAAGACAAGAGATAGCCATATCTTCCAACAAATCAAGGTCTACAACAATCTATCTTCGAAAATTAGAGAGCTGCCGATTTATGAATTTAAAAAAATTGTTGAAACTAAATTGACTGAGAGGGTTTTTTATTCTGTAGAGGATTATCTTCAGACTGCAATTCAATAAATGTTCAATGTGTCATGTACCATTTTATCATAGGTATCACTAAAGATTACTAAGCCTATTGATTACTTATGTGAATATTGTAGTTTGATTTGTACTAACTTTGTAGCATGTTTCATGAGGTTTTTAATATTTTAATATTGTATTTCTAATATTCTATTCTATTTTAATATTGTATTCTTCTTTACTTAACAAGTGTTACTTTTACTTTGACGTGCTTATACAATGTAATGCTTTTCTGGCAATAAAAATAATCTTGAATCTCCGAATGAGCCATTAGACAGACATACATTGATAAAAAATGACGTTTTTGCTATTCTTAGCAATATTTTAGTCTAGTCAAGTTATGTTATGCAATACTTCGTTTTCGTTCATGAGTTTCGACATTTTTTCGACAAACTTACTTCCATGTTCGGCATCTAAGACGGGTATAGAGTGTAGTTGCAAATAGCCAATAGTTATTTTCCCCCGATTTTCGACAAAATGAGCTAACCTCACTTTGCAAATATTTTTTGTCGATGAGCTTCCTTTCTGTAATATTGCGAACCGTATTAATTTTGGACCTGAGTATCATTACTGCACATCGGAAACCCGCCGTGTAAAAGAACCTTTACGTCTATATATAAACTTCTTGACAATATAGTCTGTCCAAGCAAAGAAGACATTCTGGCAAGATGGGAAAATGGCTCCAGCTCGGTCAGTATTGGTTAAAATATTTTCAATTTAGTGTCAAATTGTAGAAAATATTTTTCTCTACAATTTGAGACCAAATTTATAAAATTCGAACCAATATTGATCGAGCTGGAGTCATTTTCCCATCCTGCTAGAGGGCCTTCTTTGCTTGGACAGACTTTATCACTACTGCATATCAGAAATCTGCCGTGTAAAGAGACCTTTACGTTTATAGTTGAACGTGATCTCTCTTGATAATACAACTACAGATAACGCAAAGAAGATATTCTGGCAAGATGAGAAAATGACTCCAACTTGGTCAATATTGGTTAAAATATTTTCAATTTTGTCTTAAATTGTACATCAGAATGTTTCCTACAACTTGAGACCAAATTTATATTTTTTGAACCAATATTGACCGAGCTGGAGTCATTTTCCCGTCTTGCCAGAATGTCTTCTTTGCTTGGACAGACTATACTCAATAACTTGCATTTTATTCTACTTTTTTCCCCCCATTTTCAACAATTTTGGTTAAATTAAGTTTGTTACATTCTATGAATAATTTCGTCTGTTTGTTATTCAGAGAGGATTTCCGGGTGGCTCCATTGATGTGATGGAAAAAGCAGAAGCAGACAGCGAAGAAGGAGAAGAGGAAGAGGAGGAGGAAGAAGAAGAAGACAGTGATGACGAAGGAGGTGAGAAAGCGTTGGATCCGAGGGCCGGCCGAGTCGACGTGGAACTGCCCACACTCAACATCGAGCCGAGGATGTTCGTGAAACTGTTCAGCGAGTTGAAAGAGAGAAAGGGCGTACCGCAGCTAGCCAGGAATCAGCTCAATGTGCTGATCAAAAAGTGAGTACCGTATTTCTAAATTGCAATAGTATATTACATAATGAGTGTGGGAAAGGCGTTTTTACATACGAATAATCTATGTTTACAAACGAGCTGTTTAGGCGAGTTTGGCAAATAGTTATGAGTATGTAAACCTTCCCACACGAATCATGTACATTTTTTTCGTCATACTGGCCGAGTTGGCCGAGTGGTCTGGGGCGTTACAACCTTCAGTCCGCTAGCGCTACCCGGTCGTGGGTTCGAATCCCACCAGAGGCATGGTCGTTTATGCACCTCATAAATCACCCTCGCACACTCCATTACCCATGCACAAGTGAATTTAAATACTTATATGGGCATCATCCACAGCAAAAAAAAAGGGTTTATTAAAACCTCAAACAACTGAAAACATTTACTGAAGCCAATATAACCTCAACAGAACAGCTAACTGAGCTAACACAAAAGCACACAGACAACTGTCATGGCGGCTTGTTCGACTCGTTAATTCATACGTCGGAATTCGGAAAAACAGCTGGGCAAGATTTTCAGTGCTGTAATTATCATCGCGATGATGATTAGTGCTGTAATAATCATCAAAATGATTATTCCCGTATTCAGAACAGCTGATGTTTGATTCTCTGTAAACAGCTATTTCCCAAACGCAAATCTAGCTTGGAAAGTTATCCATTACATATGAGCATGGCGAAAATGATTCTTACGTCCAAGCAAAGAAGACCCTCTGGGAAGATGTGAGAATGACTCAAACTCGGTCAATTTTGGTTCGAAAATTATCAATTCGATCTCAAATTGTAGGAAACAATTTGATCTACTATCAAGACCACATTTATAATTTTTGAACAAATATTGACCAAGCAGGAGTTATTTTCCCATCTTGCCAGAGGGTCTTCTTCGCTTGGTCGGACTACATTTTATGCTCAGCTCTTTCAGAACTGTTGAAAAGTAGTCTGTGGGAGAAAAAACCCTCGGCTAAACCGTTACGAACGCATCCAGACTGTTCTGACAGAGTTGAGGAAAAAAGTACCCTGCGTTAGTCCTCCTATTTCCAGTTAATTCCCTGCTGTGAGAGGCACATGTCAACCTGATAGTAGTGTCAGCTCATCTAATTATGAGCATACTATCCTATGTAACAATGAAATGATCATTTTTTTGTCATTTTCAACAATATTTGTACCCAATTGGATTAGAAAACACGCATTAGTCCTTCTATTCCCAGTTAATTCCTTGCTATGTAGCATTATCACACCTTTGCAAGGTGAACCTCCTTGCACCTATGAGAAGCACATGTCAACCTGACAGTTATGTGCGCTCCAACAGCTGATGTTGTCAGTTAGAGTTGCCATATAGCTATACCTAGATGGTGTTTGAGGATTCAAAACAGAAAATATTTTGCCCCACATAAACTCTTTGTAGGTTACATCACATACAAGAGACAGATGTAACTGCCTAACTATTTGGCATCAGTAACAACATTTTTTTTACTTTTTCATGTACTTGTATTATGTTTCCTTTATCTTAGGACTACTTTATCACTTTTTTATAAATAAAAATCGCAGTACTCTTCTCAATTATTTTTATTATTGTATTATGTTCTATCCAGAGGATATTAATTCTACTTTAAAATAATGGAGAGTGATTTGACTTCATTACAATCGGCCACCCATCTTGATCTTGAATTTTTCAATCAAGTTTGATCTTCCTGAATTGTCTAACTTTCTTGTGTCAGCTGTAACAAGAATTCTGCAACGTCATAATAATATTTTGTTGGTCCTAATCCTAATATTCAACTACTGTACTTATCAATTTTTCAAATTAATTATTTTCTTTTACCGAAATATTTAATTAGTATAGTCCGTCCAAGCAAAGAAGACCCTCTGGCTAGATGAGAAAATGACTTCAGCTCGGTCAATATTGGTTCAAAAGTAATTGATTGTAGGAAACATTCTGATCTACAATTTGAGACCAAATCAATAATTTTTTAACCAATATTGACCGAGCTGGAGTCATTTTCTCATCTTGCCAGAGGGTCTTCTTTGCTTGGACAGACAAACTATAATATTGATTTTCAAATTTTATTTACAACTTGATTAATTCTCAAACAGATTCACAACACTAGCCGACGGCAAATTCCCGATGGGCATGCAGAAAGTTGAGCTGCCGCCGAAAACCAACTGGAAAAACATGACTTTAACGGCCGCTAAACAGTTGACGGCCGATTTGATTGACGACGAGCTGTCAAAGTTGGACAGTTTGAAGGAGGAGCTGGAAGACGAAGAGAAGGAGGAGGTGGAAACGGCGATTGGAACGTGGAAGGTGCAGCCGGCCGAAAGCAGAGCGAATAAGAAGAGAAAGAGGAATATGAAGAAGAAGGTAAGATTATTCAATTTATCACTCATCTATTCAAAGATGCATTCAAATAATCAAATTATAATGATTTGGGAGATAAAAAACTGAATTTTCCTTACTATTAATACTATTAATCTCCCGATTAATAATAATGATAATAATAATAATAATAATAATAATAGAATAAAATCTAAATTCGATAATTTCCGATCGTGGATTAGTGCTTCGAGTGTTTGGTTCTTGAAATTCTTGTGTTTGGTTCTATGAAATTTGAAGAAATTCACCACAATTCCAATAACTTTGTTCAATACCATTAATTACCACAAAAATTTCCCAACATGGGAAATTGTGGTTATGTCGGCTGTGGAACTTCTTCGGAACTCCCCACAAAATGAGCCATACGAAATAATAATAATCATCTCCCGAATTTTGGTAAAAGTTGATTTATTTCAATAAATCAATCATTTTTTTATGAATAAACTATTACAATGATCTATAATCAATCGATCAATCATTATTTATTTAAATTACATTTGGGTGAGTGCAACAGGCTCATGCCCTAAACGGCTACTCTACCAATTTTTACTACACAGTCCAAAACAAGGTTATGTTAAATCATAAACTGATATTATAATTTGCACTTGGAAAAAAAATCCACTTGAAACAATTTATAATGATAGATATTATAATCTAAAAGAGAAAAACTAGGCTTAGCCTGTACTATTTATCTTTCAATTTCAATTGGTAATGATGTCCAAAAGGTTATGTATATGTCACTGTCACGCACTTCGAATTTCTGGTCTGGGAATACTCTATGAGAATAATTCACACTAAAAACAATTTTAAATGTTGATAGAAAGCCGAAAAAGCATTTGAAAGCTTTATAATTCCAATGACATGAGTTTATTTTATGAGTATAGAAGATTCAACGGATTTTTAAAAGTTGTATTCAAAAAAGTAGTACACATACAGTGTAAGTTATGAGTTATACATGGAAAGAATCAGAAAATATTTCAGTTTTAGACAAATGTTGAATCGTTTAGTCACAGGACACACATCCGATTATGAATCCAGATCTGCCTATTTACATTTCAAAATTATTGATAGACATAATGCAGCTGTAATGCCATCTCGTAGCTGTACTATAGTCTGGCTGTCCAAGCAAAGAAGACATTCTTGCAAGATGAGAAAATGACTCCAGTCGCTCAATATTGGTTGAAAATTTATATATTTGAACTGAGATTATAGAAAACATTCTGATGTAAAATTTGAGATTAGTTAATAATTTTTTAACTAATATTGACCAAACTGGAGACATTTTCCCTGCTTGAATGTCTTCTTTGTTTGGACAGACTATACCCAGGGTGCTCAGAATGCATTCATGCGGTGAACGATTCTATTGGCGGTTTTTTCTTCTCCTTGTGCGCTCCAGCAGCTGATATTGTCAATCCCAGTTGTCATTTAGCTTCGTCTAGATTATGTTTTTAAAATGGAGAACAACAGAAGATGCTTTACATAAGCTGTTTGTAGGTTACATCAGCTAGGAAATCGGCCTACTATAGACTGTCCAAGTAAAGAAGACATTCTGGCAAGATGGGGAAAACGACTCTAGCTCGGTCAATATTGGTTGCAAAAATTATAAATTTGATTTCGTATTGTAGAACAGAATATTGTTTTCTATAATTTGAGGCTTAATTTATAAGTATTTTTTTACCAATATTTACCGAGCTGTAGTCATTTTCCCATCCTGCCAGAATGTCTTATTTGCTTGGACAGACTATATTAAATATAGTTTATACACAAATATAGTTTATATACAAATTTTGCTATTATATCAGATTGGTTGATGATGGTGTATGATGAGAGTTGTATTAACTTGTAACTTATACAAGTATGGCATGGAAGGGTTATAATGATGAAATCTGTCATTCTGATGTTCTGTAGTTGAACGTATTCTATCATTTTCTTAACAAGATATTTTCTAAATTTCAGGTGGAGAAGAGGAGGCGGAAGGGACAAATGGAGTGGGTGACAACGGTGACAGAGGCGAAGGAGAGTAAAGAGGAGGAAAATGGAGGGGAAGAGGAAGGAGAAGGAAATGATTGTCAGGTGAGAGAGACAGAAAGAGGAAACAGTGTTTATACAGTAAACAGTTTTTTCGCCACACTGCACAGAAAGCAGCTGTTTTCTGTGCACTAAAGAGATTCGAAAGACGCCATTTACAGGCGGTTTTGCTACTAGCTCCGAAAGGGGGCTCTTTCGGAGCTAGTGCACAGAAAGAGACTGGTAGTTACCTATCCGGCCGCTAGATCGGGCGACAATGCACTGCTTTCTGGAGCCATCACAATATTATTCGAATCAGCGATCGCCGCAAACATTCTTATACAATATTTATTATTCTTATTCTCGCAGTGTGGCGAAAAGTATCGTACTCAACTCTCACAGAAAGGTGTTTACGGTATTCGGTTAACATAATCCCGGGCTCGGCAAGCATCGCCCGGGAAACTATCCTCATACCGTAAACACCTACTTTCTGTGCTTGTAGTGTAATGTACTATTAAGAACGAATATGAAAGAGAATTAGAGAATTATGTTGGAAAAAGGGGGTGAATTACATTGGATTACATACATTTTCATTTATCCATTGTTACAATTGCGACTTGATAGGAAGTATTTTAAGCAAAGGTGATAGATGAGTGAGTGAATGATGATGTTTACTTAGTGAATGAAAGATGATGAAAATTCTCTTTACAATTACAATTTTGAAAACAATAAAAAAAATAATGTCAAATCGAAGTTGACGGACTTAGTTTGAAAAGTTACACATGATCTCTATATAGAATTTCAATACAAAATGAATGGCGAAAATTGCTCATCGATATGTTGAACCGTTTTGAAACTATCAACTGATTTGTATTGAATATATCTGATCAACTATTGAAATAACTTTGAAACTGTTTTGGATATAGATGCGTGGTTCCCGGCATTCAATTCTCTCCAAAAACTTCATAGAAATAATGTATTACATCAACTTCGATTCAATTTCATTGATTTATTTGGGTGGCTCGTTGGAATATGTGATATGTTTGTATAAATTGTAAAAGGAACAGTTTTGGCTTTGCCTGTTGTACTCTTCTATGTATTATTACTCAATAAAGATAATTATGATTATGATTGCGTTGGTCTGATAACCAACAGGACCCGAGTTCAAATCCTAATCGGGGCAGTATTCTTTGAAAATCACAATCATCTAGCTATAGTCTGTCAAAGCGAAGAAGACCCTCTGGCAAGATGGGAGAATGACTGAAGCTCGGTCAATATTGGTTGAAAAATTATCTATTTAATCTCAAATTGTAGGAAACAATTTGATCTACTATTAAGACCACATTTATAATTTTTGAACAAATATTGACCAAGCTGGAGTCATTTTCAAATCTTGCCAGAGGGTCTTCTTTGGTTGGACAGACTATACACCGTCTTTTGGAGGAGATGATAAGCCGTCGGTTCTGACTAATTGAAAAGATATCTCTCATCATCATCATCATCATCATCCCTCTTAATACCCACACACAAACATAACAGCTCAAGTGGGCAAATCCAAGAAGGCGGACCAAATTTTTAAAAAATTGAAAAAAAAATTTTCCCCCAAATTAATGGCACAGTTGAGTAGAATTAAATTCAAGTACCATTCCCTACGTCCCCGACCGTCAAATTATAGTCTGTCCAAGCAAAGAAGACCCTCTGGCAAGATAATAAATTGACTCCAGCTCGGTCACTATTTGTTCAAAAAATATAGATTTGTTTTCAAATTGTAGAAAAAATTCTGATCTACAATTTGAGACCAAATTCATAATTTTTGAACCAATATTGACCGAGCTGGAGTCATTTTCTCATCTTGCCAGAGGGTCTTCTCTGTTTGGACAGACTATACCTTTGTTGAAGAAATATTGAGCCGTTTCCAAGCTGTTCACCCACTCTGTATATATTATTAGTATAGTCTGTCCAAGCAAAAAAACCCTCTGGCAAGATGAAAAAATGACTACAGCTCGGTCAATATTGGTTCAAAAATTATAAATTCGGTCTCAAATTGTAGATCAGAATCTTTTCTACAATTTGAAAACAAATCTATATTTTTTGAACAAATAGTGACCGAGCTGGAGTCAATTTATTATTTTGCCAGAGGGTCTTCTTTGCTTGGACAGACTATATTACTAATAGTACTAGTGTTATTTATAATGATGAATTTTCCTTTTTTTCAGGAAGCTGATGAATCTTTCACATTGTCAACAAGGATGGATGATAATAAGAAGAAGAAACGAAAGTTGAAAGCGAATGAGAAAGAAGTTGACGAACAGAGTGTAAAGTCGAAAAAGAAGAAGAGCGAACCAGTGTGTAACGGAACAGCGGACAAGGCTAGTAAAGAATTGAGGATAAATGGTGAAAAGGCAGACGACGATGATTGGACTAGCGCTCTGGAAGAAGGCGAAACGGAAATATTTATTCCAAATAAAAAGTATGTGGAAAAAAGGAAAAAGTTAGGACTACCAGTGCCTAAATCGGAGGTCATTCAGCCGAGTAGTACCAATAATACTCCATCTCAGGTAAGTTGGAATTAATTAATTAATTTTGTCAATAAATTATTAGAAATTAATTAATTATGTTACACCCGGCAAATGAATGCTTGTTGAGCCCTATTTAAACAGCGGCAGATTTTTGATACGCAGTAGTATTGTCTGTCCAAACAAAGAAGAGCCTCTGACAAGATGGGAAAATGACTCCAGCTAGGTCACTATTGGTTCATTAATTATCAATTTGATTTCAAATTGCAGGAAACAATTTGATCTACAATTTGAGACCAAATTGATAATTTTTGAACCAATATTAACCGAGCTGTAGTCATTTTCCCATCTTGCCAGAGGGTCTTCTTTGCTTGGACTGGCTGAAGAATGAACGCAATCATGATTTTTTCATGTAGACAACTAACTCGATCATTATTATTGTCAAGTTTCAATAATCTAATTGTCAATTCTTAATAAATAATGTAATCTTGTCGTGCTTGAAGACCTAAATTTCCATTATTGATCTTTAAAAACAAGAAGTAGTCATTATTTCCAACTGATTTTTATTTCATCTTCTTTGTATTCTAACTAGGCTACGTTTCGAGACTACGCACATGCCACAGTGCCCATGTGGGTTCATTCCTTATACCACAGAGGAGCTAAACCACGGCTTAAAGAAGCTAAATAGAGTTTAAGCTCCTCTGTGCTTATACATATAAATAGAAATTCATTTCAGTAGTGTATTTAAAATATTAGTAAATAACTTTTTCATGTACTGTACTTGAATTAATTGTGGTATTGTGAAGTTGAGTCACGGACACTTTGGACTTCTCTTGGATGGGTGACCAGTATTTGACCAAGTACACGTTGGCGAGGTGGAACTAACCCGTATGAGTCTTCCACCATTCGATTTTTCTTGTGTAATAATTTTCTTGCGATTTTTTGACTTGAATTGTATCAGTTGATGAACCATATTTTATTTTTCAGAGAAAATCATTGAACGGCAAAGAGAAGAAGGTTCTGTTTGTCTTGACGAGGAATAAGAGTCAAGGTGAGCATCAATCATTTTTATTGTTAATTCATTTGCCATGTATTTTCCCAACAGTTAGCTATAGAAGTGCTTCTTCAACTCCTGATAGAGTTTATAAAATTAGGGAGTTCTGAAGGAAATTCCACAGCTGCAATCCCACAATTACTATAAATTGAAAAGGTTTTTTTCGGATTTTATAGAGCCAAAACCACAAAAAGTAAACTAGAACTAATCTACGATCAGGAAATTTTTTTAAAGGATTTAGAACAACAGAAAGGAAGAATGGGTCGTTTTGAATTTTTATGCGTAAAATACTTTCACACTAGAAATCCACTTTTATAATTCGTTATAAAACCAAGATCAACAGCTGTATTCTTTTGCTTGCTATAGTCTATCCAAGCTATAGTTGAATTGATTTAACTTCTTACTTCGACTGGAGGGGAGTCCTCTCTTCAATGGGAGAGAGAGAGTCTGCTCAGCCAATAGTAACAAGAAATGAGCAAATGATGCACGCGCTGTTGTCAACTTTCCACTCCCATACGCACAGGTGCATTTTTAGAAATGCTCCAAGCAAGAAGGAACTACTAGATTAGCTTGTCTGTGTCTAGTGCGTGGATTGAGGCATTCGAGTAAACTGTTGTATCAATGAGGCAACGGCAACACTGCGCCAGCTCAATCCCCACATGTTGCTTCTCCCCAGATCCCCCCGAGTAAGAAGTATTTTCAAAACGACTATAAGTACACATTCTGGCAAGATGGGAAAATGATTTCAGCTCGGTAAATATTAGTTCAAAAATTATAAATTTGGTCAAAGATTGTAGATGAGAATTTGTACTACAATGTGAGAATAAATTTATAATAATTATTGAACCAATATTGACCGAGTTGAAGTCGTTTTCCCATCTTGCCAGAATGAATGTCTTCTTTGCTTGGATAGTCAGACTATTATACAAGTATCAATATTTGCATCCAAAAAGCGGCTCCGTAGAAGATAATTTTGGTATTGTGCTGTACCTTAATCTTTAATTGTTGGCTATTGTTTATAATATTATAGATTGGTAAATCGACTAATGCGTGCATAAACATTGGTGTCTATCTGTTTCAGAGGAACACGAGTACCAGAAAACGCTAAAAAAGAAGCCTGAAATACCTTATCAGCCTGAAAAACAGCCCGAACATCCTATTTATAAAGATACCGGAGTTAAGAGTCCAATCAATCCATTTTATAAGATTTCAGGTTACAAGAATTATTGAAGAATTTTATCAGCATGAATTTTTAATAAACAGTTGTATATTTTATAATAATTAGTTTTGATCTTATTATATCCCTAAATCCCTACAGGCTTGGACAACACCTATTATGACTTGTAATTGTATAGTAAGTTCAAGCAAAGAAGACATTCTGGCAAGATGGGAAAATGACTCCAGCACGGTCAATATCGGTTCAAAAAGTATAATTATGGTTTAAAAATGTAGGAAATATTCTGATCTAAATTTTGAGACTAAACTTTTAAAAATGTATAAATTTTTCAACTAATATTGTCTGAGTTGGAGTCATTTCCCTATCTTGCCAGAGTGTCTTTTTTGCTTGGACAGATTATAGCAGGTGTGTACTTTGACCATACCACGGATACCGTACATCTAGAATGTATAATGAATTGATAAACAATCTCAGTACCCTTAAAATGACTTAATAATAATAACATAAATCATTAAATGACTTAATGACTTGCATGAGTAGCCTTAATAACAGTCACACTTCAATCGACAAATGAATGGCTGGTTAGAGTAACTGATAACTGACTCCAGTTCGGTTAATATTGGTTCAAAAATTATGAATTCAGACTCAAATTGTGGAGAAGAATGTTTTCTACAATTTAAGAATATTCGTTCAATTCTTCAACCAATATTGACCGAGCTAGAGTCATTTTCCCATCTTGCCAGAATGTCTTCTTTGCTTGGACTAGAGGTTAAAGCCGACGCCACAAAGTTGGGCGGTTGGCAAATGACTGTTATCAATAGTTAGCTCTGTCAAAACAGTCGGCGAACAGTCTGCAAGAGTAGATCGGAACGAGAGCATCCTCAGCTATACTGATTTATACTTGAAGACAGCATCAGATTGTCCTGACAGAGCTAAAAATTGATAACTTTTTAATTCGTCACCTTCCGAACTTCGCAGCGCCAGTTATAGGAGTTCGGTTGGAGTCAGCTCAACCTTAGGCTGAGGCCGCACTGCCGGTGGGTATAGCCTGGAGGGTGGAGGGTAGTTGGTAAATCTATAGAATATACACGCCATCCACAGTAATACATCGTATGAATGGTGTGACGTCATTCTGTTTTTTGAGGTTATGTTGTCCATATTTAAGAATTTCAAGATGGCGGCTGAACACATACCATTCATACGATGTATTACTGTGGATGGTGTGTGTGTTCTATAGATTTACCAACTACCCTCCACCCTCCAGGCTCTACCCACCGGCAGTGCGGCCTCAGCCTAAAAGCTTAATATTGATTAAGTTTAAAAATACATGTATAATCTGTCCAAGCAAAGAAGATCCTCTGGCAAGATGGGAAAACGTTTCCAGCTTGGTCAATATTTGTTCAAGAATTATAAATGTGGTCTTAATAGTAGATTAAATTTTAACACTCAAAAAACACTTATAAAGGGAAATAAACTTACATAGTAGTTACTATAGTTTCGACCTGTTGTGTGGTCATCTTCCATGTAAGTAAGTTTATTTCCATTTAGAAGTGTTTTTTTGGGTTTTTAATTTTAAAGTGGAAAAAAGAATGGATACACAACACCATAGATTAAATTGTTTCCTACAATCTGAGATCAAATTTATAATTTTTGAACAAATATTGACCAAGCTGGAGTCATTTTCCCTTCTTGCCAGAGGGTCTTCTTTGCTTAGACAGACTATATAGACCTGTACAAGTAAAGAAGACATTCTGCATTCACAATAGTCCATTCTGGTAAGATGGTAAAATGACTCCAGCATGGTCAATAGGTACTCAGTCGTAGGAAACATTCTAATCTCAATTTTAGACCAAATTTATATTTTTTGAACCAATATTAACCGAGCTGGAGTCATTTCCCTATCTTGCCAGAGGGTCTTCTTTGCTTGGACAGACTAAACAATGTATAATAAAAATGATTGATTCTAAGCCGCGTATCGACAGTCCGAGGCATGTGCCACGCATGCCTCGCGGTTCAGTCTGTTAACGCAGAAAAGACCCTTTGGCAAGATGGGAAAATGACTAGCTCGGTCAATATTGATTCAAGAATTATAAATGTGGTCTCAAATTGTAGAACAGATTTTTTATACTTTATAACAAATATTGACTGAGCTAGAGTCATTTTCCCATCTTGCCAGGGAGTCTTTTTTGCGTCAACAGACTGTACTGCGAGGCATTCGTGGCACATGCCTCGGACTGTCGATACGCGGCTTAGAATCATTAATTTCATGGTACAAGCAAAGAAGACATTCTGGCAAGATGGGAAAATGACTACAGCTCTGTCAATATTCGTAATACTCAAAACGTAGGAAACATTCTGATCTACAATTTTAGACCAAATATATATTTTTTGAAACAATATTAACCGAGCTGGAGTCATTTCCCCATCATGCTAGAATGTCTTCTTTGTTTGGACATACTATACAAAGTATAATTAAATGATTGGATCGTATAACTTACGATACTTCAATTAATTGAGGTGTAAAATTGAATCACCTGAAGAGCAAACTACAAATAGAACACTAGTTTTTAATCAAACACAACAATACAAATTAATACTAATCTAAACTTGATTCAATAAGAAGCGTTCCTCTTTCTTGCTGGCGTCGATTCGATTCAGGTTGTAGATGATTTTCCTTTCAATTTCCTCAACGGCTGCAACCGTCAAAACCAACGCCTCATGTTTCAGCATACTGTACACATTCAGACCTAAAATCAATTGAATAATCTCATTTCATTTATTCATTGAAACTTATACATAATCAAATTGAAATAGATTAAAATGATTTGGGAAGTAAAAGAACACTATCTACAAAAAAATTAAAAGCCGCATAACAACAGTGCGAGGCATGTGCCGCGAATGCCTCGCGGTATAGTCTGTTGAAGCAAAAAAGACCTTCTGGCAAGATGGGAAAATGACTCTAGCTCGGTCAATATTGATTCAAGAATTATAAATGTGGTCTCAAATTTTAGAAAAGATTTCAACAAATATTGACCGAGCTTGAGTAGCAGCCTATACCGCGAGGCATTCGCGGCACATGCCTCGCACTGTCGATACGCGGCTAAAGTTGATGTAGTCCGAATGTTTGTTTGTCAATGGCTCAACAGCCCATGAAGGGCCCAGCCTACCAGCTGGCTGGTTGCCAGTTTCAAATTCAGCACAGGTGAATAATCGTGAATAAATAAATAAACCAGAATAGGGGTAACGTGTTGAACCTCTCAGCCAAAAGCAAGTTTTTGTAACCAAGTGACGGCGCAGATCACCTATGAGTAACAACCAGTTGATCAGTTAGAGTGTAATTCAACAATTACTATACCTACAGAGACGGGAAACCTCCTTCAAAAGGAGGTTAGTATGTTACATCACCTATTTTTCATTTCAAAATCATCATCTAGACATAGCTATATAATAACTACAACTCACAATTGACAACATCAGCTGTTGGAGCGTACAAGGAGCAGGCGAAACCAGCCAACTTTTTGCTTCAGCTTGATACATAATAGTATATTACATAATGAGTGTGGAAAAGGCGTTTTTACACCTAATTATTTTCCATTCTCGCGTACCGCTCGTTTGGAGAACATAATTATTCGTTTGTAAACTTTTCCACACGAATTATGTACATTTTTTTCGTCATACTAGACTGAGAAGGATTTATTAAAACCTCAAACAACTGAAAACATTAACTGAAGCCAACATAACCTCAACACAACACTAGCACAAAACAAACGCACACAGTGAACTGTCATGGCGGCTCGTTCGACTCGTTTATTCATACGTCGGAGTTTGGAAAAAACAGCTGGGCTAGATTTTCAGTGCTGTAATTATCATCATGATGATGACTAGTGCTGTAATAATCATCAAAATGATTATTCCCGCATTCAGAACAGCTGATCTTTGATTCTCCTGTAAACGGCAATTTCCCAAACGCAAATCTAGCTTGGAAAGTTGTGTATTACATACGAGTATGGCGAAAATAGTTTTTACAACTTGGTATAGTCTGTCCAAGCAAAGAAGACCCTCTGGCAACAAGGGAAAATGACTCAAGGTCGGTCAATATTGATTGAAAAATCATCAATTTGATTTCAAATTGTAGGAAACAACGTGATCTACTATTAAGACCACATTTATAATTCTTGAACAAATATTGACCAAGCTGGAGTCATTTTCCCATCTGGCCAGAGGGTCTTCTTTGCTTGGACAGACTATAATTTGAAAATTATAAGGAAAGTAGGATTTTATGGAACTCACCATAAGCAGGCATCATATTCATGTGGTCTATTTCAGTTGTGGCAGCAGTTATATTCCTAGGCATGATGTCAACACTGAAAGAAAACCGAATTACAGATTTAAATCTGGAAGCAACCAATATTCTAGGAAAAGTTTTGAGTCCTGATCTCAAGAAGGTATTATTTCCTAGCAAGACGAAGAACACTTCCCAAGTAGCAGGCCGTCCTATTAAAGCATGAAACTAAGAAACGATAGAAAGGGTATTCCGAAACCGTTAGTGCAGCGGGATATTCAAGACCTGCCCCACATGGGCGGAGCTAACATTACATAGCAGAATATAAGCTGTAGCCTAAGTCTACAGGTATAGCTAAATGGTAAAATATCAGTATTTGTTTCAATTTTATAAAATTAAGGATTACTTTCTGTAAATTTGACATGTGTTATGTTCTTTGTCAAGAATCTGCGCTTATAATAAAAGACCCGTGTCGACAGTGCAAGGCATGCCTCAAGGTTCGTTGTTACTGGTGCAACTGGACCGATATCGATCAGCTGTAGCCAATCACAACTCTTGTAATCAATGCTAAAGGATAAAACAAGAGCTGTGATTGGCTACAGCTGATCGATATCGTTCCAGTTGCACCAGTAACAACGAACCTTGAGGCATTCGCGGCGCATGCCTCGCATTGTCGATACGGGCCTTTAATGTCTCACTTTGACTAAAAAAGGCTTGATACCGTACAACGAAATCAAATGAATGAATTTATTGAGGAAATAGCATTGAAAAAGTCTTGTCGAGCAGAGAAGACATTCCTCCAAAATAGCAGCTGTATAATGCTGCCAACAGTCGAAATGAAAATAGTCCCACTCTTAGCAATCTGTCTCACATCACATTTCACGAACAGTAGGCTATGTTGTCAGAAGTGATTTTCCACTAAAATGTTCAGATCTTCGCATGCGTTGTTACACTCTCGCTTCAATCGGCCATTTTGAAGAAATGTCTTCTTTGCTCGACAAGACATTCTATAGATAAGCAAGATAAGATATAGGATAAAATATCTCTAGAGAATTCTATCTCCACATGGGTGTGGCCTATTTCACGCTGCAGCACCCCTAACGGCAAAAGATAAAGCACTTCACTTCCATCTCTTCCTAGATTCATGTATTGAAGATACATTCAATAAGAAGAAGTATAGAGCGGTCATTTTAATTTTTTAGTGCATTTCATTTGAAAAATGCACTATTGGTCTTGACCGGATAATCGCAAATATATGATGCGATATACTTTTTACACGTTTCCGAGCCCCCAGAACACGAATCTGATGTCCGTTCAAATTCATATCTCTCTCTCTCTCTCTATATATATATATATATATATATATATATATATGTACAGATTCTTGTTAACACGATAACTCCGGAAGGGCTTGTCGGAGAGCGACCAAATTTTGCACAAAAATCATTAGTGTTAATATCTCGGTCAAGTTCGTTAACCAGCCAAATTGGTCCAAGGGAAGGGGGTGAAATTAGGGGATGAAAATTTTGAAAAATCACTACAAATTGACCAATGACTTGATCGTTTTGAAAATTGGTGTGTATAATAGCCTTATTATGCCCTACAATTTGAGCCATCAACGGAAAAAATCCAATCAAAAATGGCGGAGAAAATTGCGAATAATATGCCGAAAATTGTGTTTTTTATGGGTTTTTCGAAAACGGCACCTTTGAATTCATACCCTGAATAGCTCATTATGAGTCATATGATTCGAGCCATCATAGAATTTGAAATGCACTCTTTCCGACCGCCAGCTGCCGGAGCGAATTTTTTTCATAATGTGCTCACCTACCACTCTATAAATTTCAAGAGAATTTTGCCAAAATTTCTTCTCTATTACATTACAAGTACGGTATAAAAATTATTTGCGGTAAAATCTGAAAGTAAAGTGTAACCGAGTAAAGTAGACATTCTGGCAAGATGGTAAAATGACTCCAGCTCGGTCAATATTGGTTCAAAAATTATAAATTTAGACTCAAATTGTACTGAAAATTTTTCCCTAAAATTTGTGTTCCAAATTACAATTTTTGAACCAATATTGACCAAGCTGGAGTTAATTTTCCCTCAATGTCTTTTTTCTTGGACAGAATATAAATTACCTATCAACGAAGAGAACCGATACGCCCCAAGCTCTTTCTGAAACCAAATCCTGTAGGTACTGGGGATCTTCTGTGGGGATTTCAAGTGAGTCCACAATATGAATGTCATCCTGTAATCAATCAATAAATAATCATTCATTAAAACATGCATTTGGGTGACCCAAATCGCAAAATTACGACTAAACACTGATTTTTCTATTATGTTTTGTCTTCTTTTTATCGCGGTTTTGAAGATTTACACAATCAATTTTTACACAAATTTAATTTTTTCTTCAGAATTCGATTCTCTTAATAAATTGAAAATACAAATTAATGATTTCATATCTAGTTGAAAACTTGAGTTTTTAAAGCATATTCTCCCAACTACCTCAAAAACCGTTGAAGTTACAAACTTCTACCTGGTTTCATTCAAATAGGAATTGATACTCTTAAAACCTGAATAAAGCCTCTAAAAGTTAGTAAAATCAACATTTTTGAAAAAAGGTCAATTTTTTATTGTTATTTCGGGAACAAAGCGTTTTTGGGGTATAGTCTGTCCAAGCAAAGAAGACCCTCTGGCAAGGTGAGAAAATGACTCCAGCTCGGTCAATATTGGTTCAAAAGATTGATTTGGTCTCAAATTGTAGATCAGAATGTTTCCTAGGATTGAGACCAAATCAACAATTTTTGTTGAACAAATATTGACCGAGCTGCAGTCATTTCCTCATCTTGCCAGAGGGTCTTCTTTGCTTGGACAGACTGTATGTTACATGGCATTTATTTTCTCTACATGGTATAAGGAATCAGCCTGAGAAGAACATTCCCTCTTGAACACCCTGTATGTATACCATATTATATAGATACATTAAATGAAAATCAAATACCCTTTATAAAAAACTTTAAAATTATTATTCCACATACATGTTTCGGGACTCAGCCCATTATCAATTTATCAATTATTTTAAATAGCCCTAAGTTTTAAAGTTTAATTTTTATATACAGTAGATACAGTATATGCGTCAGATACAGACTAGAATCATCTATGTTACATTACAGATAAAGCTATATGCGTTACCTATTTATATTTCTACTATATCAATGTATCAATTTTAACCATAAACTATGCTCTATAAAATAATATGTGTAGTAGAGTCTGTCCAAGCAAAGAAGACCCTCTGGCAAGATGAGAAAATGACTGCAGCTCGGTCTATATTGGTTCAAAAAATATTGATTTGGTCTCAAATTGTAGATCAGAATGTTTTCTACGATTGGGACCAAATCAATATTTTTTTGAACAAATATTGAGCAAGCTTGAGTCATTTACTCATCTTGCCAGAGGGTCTTCTTTGCTTGGACAGACTCTATATATAGAACTCCAGCAAACGCGCAGACAAATATGTGTCTACGTTTGCTGTATTATTCCAATATTTGTAAATAATATACGATAAAATTTCATGAGGTATCATACGATTGTTTTTTATTGTTACTTTGTACTTGTATTTTATGCAATAAACTTGATTTTGATTTTTTTTAAATTGAAACTATACGTTACCTGAGCCAGTTTGACAGACAGGGTGGCGGTGAGGCCTCCCAGCCGCTTGTAGAAGGGCAGCATGTAGAAGAAGGTGTTGGGGTTTCTCGGTCCGTGCGCCACTCCTCCGCCCTTGAACAGAGGTGATCTTATGCTGCCGTGTCGCGCCCTTCCCAAACCCTTCTGCGGCCACGGCTTGCGCCCCCCACCCGGCATCTCTGCCCGCGTTCGCAGGCTGTGGTACTCCTGTAATCAATGATAATAATAGTTCAGTCAAAAATCCAATAAAAGCGATTCAGAGATTGACACTGGAACAATTCAAAGAGATTGATTATAAATAAATATATTACTCCTACACCTAATATAGTCTGTCCAAGCGAAAAAGAGCCTCTGGCAAGATGGGAAAATAACTCCAGCTTGTTCAATATTTGTTCAAGAGTTATAAATGTGGTCTTAATAGTAGATCAAATTGTTTCCTACAATTTGAGATCAAATTCATAATTTTTGAAACAATATTGACCGAGCTTGAGTCATTCTCCCATCTTGCCAGAGGGTCTTCTTTGCTTGGACAGACTAAGTCACATTTCATTCCCCGTAATCGAATAGGCTACTTAATTAACTTATCACTATAATAATAATTGATTAGAATCTTCTTATATTGCTATATAGACAAAGGACTTCTGCAACTGCAAATATTGACCAATGTACTAAGCAGCAAGCGAGATCCATTGAATGAAACAGTTCAAAATATAGCTTGCTATTTAGTACATTGGTCAATATTTGCAGTTGTAGAAGTCCTCTGTCTATTTATATAGCAATATGGAGATTATAATCAATTATTATTATAATTGTACAGTACTTAGTGTACTGCAATATCTAATAATTCTTCCATCTCTTTTTCCATTACTTTTTCCTCTAGGGATGACTAAAAGTAAACAGCTGATCACTTTTAGTCTCTAGGAAGTAAAGTAAACCTAACTAATAAGAATAGCATCACCCATCAATGGAGCAATATTATTGAACAAATACGTTATAATAAGTAGGTGAAACAAAACAGGTTGGAAATTTGTGTTTAGGACATTTTTGATTGAAAAAAGGTTTTGTTGAGTTGCGTTTCATCTGGTGTAGAAGCGTATCCTAGGTTCAACGGAATGATTCCGTTCCATAATGGAAAAAACACAGAGATAATGTTTTTTAATAAATAAGTGGTTTGACAACATCTTGTCTTTTCATTTAACAAAGATAATTTTTAGAATAAACTGTAGAATTGACATTATCTGTGAGTTTCATTTCATTATTTCAACAAATAGTGGATAAGAGTTCTACTTACCACTCGTGTAAAAACAGGTGTTCTAGTGCTGTACAGTAAAAGATATCAGGCACTTCATCAATTTCAGGGCACGAGTGCCAATGTTTTACCACTCTATAATGAAATGTAAAACACAGATGATGTCTCCTGAGAAATCTCTGATCTACAGAGAATAAACTGTAGAAATAACATTATCTATGTTTCATTTCATTATTCCAATAAATAATTAACGTGGCTCCTTCTCATAACTCTATAATGAAATGGAACTCACAGATAGTGCCCAGAATACACAGAATAAACTGTAGAATTAACATTATAGTTCTCTGAGTTCTATTTCATTATTTCAACATTAAATAGTAGAGTGAATATACTATACTGTACTTACAACTCTCCTATACTTTTGCTGCCACAGCATATTCTCATAAATAATATCCAGCCGCGGCATAACACCGAACACATTTGGATGTAAATCTATCAGGCCCAACTTTTTCTCTTCAACTGTGTCCAAGTTCTCCACCCATGCCTGTCGGGGTTTCTCGAATTTCGGCAGGAATTCCAAATTTCTCTGAATTTTCAACGGTAGCTGTCTTTCAGAGTCGGTGAGGGCATCTTGTGGTTTGGGTAATTCTGGAATAGAACAAGAGGTTTAAAGAATGTGTTATTAGAATAATTATCAATGAAAAAAGTAAAAACTACACTTTACCTTATGCCACTGGCGGCTCGTGCCCACGAAAAAGTTGAAGTGCTGTACAGTAAAAGATACGAGCACTTCACCTGTTTCTTGGGCACAAGCCGCCAGTATACCCATGATCGCTTGAGACGAAATAAACAATCTTTTTGCGTGTTTGTGTGCTAGTAAAGGTACCTAGGTTTTCCTTTATGTGAAATAGTCCGACGGTCGGCCATAATCGAACTGCTGAAGCCAATCACAGCTCTTGTCTTGTCCATGAGTTTGAATAACAAGAGCTGTGAATGGCTACAGCTGTTCGGACCGTCTCAAATAAAGGAAGTACTGGGTATTGGTCTCTCGGTGAGGGTGATCTATCGGTGAACGTGATGTTAAGTCACGAACACTGTGGACAGCTCTTGGATGGGTGACCGGTATTTGTCCAGGTACACATTGGCGAGGTGGAACTACCCGTAAGGGTCTCCCCATCATTAAAAGCCATAAGAATTAATTTTCTTTTAATAGAGGCGAAAACCTACATTTACAAGCGAAAAGTTTGTTCATTTCGTCTCTAATGATCGTGAATAGGGTAGCCCATGGTATGTTGAATTAATGAGAGAGAGCTTACTTATACTCTCAACATCTCTTTTTGATTGTACTTTCTTTTCCTTTTTTCTGGACATACGGATTGAGAATTAATTGGAAGAAGGAGCTTGCATGCCTCTACTTCGCTCACAAAAATTTGCAATTTATAAATGAAGTCTATAATGAAGTATATTACTATAATGTACTATGTATGTATACAAGGTTCTGTATACGGTACTGCTCAACTGGTGTTCTAGCAGTCGAATAAGATTGATCAATCTTGTTATGGTAATGCAACTCCAACATGATGTTTATAGCGGATTAACGCCATTTCAAATCATCCACTACAATTTTTATAGTGAACTATTAAAAGTCATTGATTCATATATGAAAATGAAAACTAATACAACAAGGATGCTGGTAGCGGCATCATGCTACTTCGACAATCAATATTAGAAAAGTAAACTAGGCTATTGGACATTGAGAAATACTCACCTCATATACAGTAAATTACTATAACTTAAAAGTGAAGCTGAAAAACTGGATCACCAAGAGATATTACTCACC